>OZ024821.1:33066344-33666344 GCA_964016985.1 Anodontia alba
TTACTTTATAAAAGTGGGATCTAAGGGGGTCAAAATTATATAGGTATGTTTTCATGATGCGCTCAATCCATGTAATCTCATTAGAGCATTTGCTGCTGTCATGCACAGCCTTGTGCATCCCAGCTAGCATTCTACATAAATCTACATCGGGCCGTCATCGGCCCGTCAGCTACCCTGACGGGCCGATGACGGCTCGATATAGATTTACGTAGAATGCTGACTGGGATGTGTCTGAGACTGCAGATTCAGAGATTGCAAGTTCAAATCTCAGCTAAGCTATATAACTTTTGTAGAGATTGATCATTAAATTATTTCTACAGTCATTCTTCCTCTTCCCCTGATCCAAGAAGGGCAATTGTCACTTATTGGCGAAAGTATGTGCACAAGTACTGGTTATCCGCTTAGAGGACTAAGCCTGCACAGAAAAACAAAAATGTGTGAGTTAGTAGGTTAACTGACCGGCTTGACAATCCTTAACAGTGTTGACTGGGCCGTAAATCTTCAAATCAAATTTAAGCCTGCGTGTGAATGGTGGTGGTGGTGTTTGGATTGAAATGCACGTCGGCTGCAAACGTATACTGATTTCTTTTTGTCAACTCTCAGTTCAAAAGTCCAATCGACACACCTTGGATAACGTTTTATAATAGGTTATTATAGTATTGGCTGTTTGCCTCAACGCGCGACTAAAGCCAGCATTACATAATCGAGCTGGCGCAATTTATCAGAAAATATATCAGTTAGCTGGATGTCAGTCATAATTTTTGTCCATAAATGGCAAAGGAAATTTCCATCATGGTCATTCTCGGTTGATCTATTTCGCAGTGGATGAATTAATTCAGCACCATTGAAAGTCTGCGACAAGTAGACAGCTTTGTCAGCAAGAATATGTCATTAAAATTACAACGACCCGAGCTTGAAAGCACCATTATTGGTCCATGTATCGGTGTGTCTATTTTGACATTTGTAAAAGCTTAACAATTGCCGCATCACGTTATTTGAACATGTCTATGCAAATCATGGTCGTTTTTGTCGTAGCATTTGTACTGTACAAAATATGAAGAAAAGCTATGGTTTGCTTTTCATACTGGGAAAGAATTTCAGCAGATGCCATTTTAAAATGCCTTTTTTTTTTCAGAAAATGGACAGTGACATGTCAAAACGTCTTTCCAAGATATGTCGAAAGGACTGCAGTTGTATAAACCCCGTGTATTACCCAATTTTCACTATACGAGCCGGGTCATAACATTTTCCACAAGAGCGTATGTGGGCCCAGCGAAGACTCAGATCAGACTGCGCATTCGCACAGTCTGATCAGAGTCTTCGCAGGGCCCTTTGTGGGTCGCAAAGTATCCTAAGCTGAGCTCACGGGCAGGCTGATTTAAGTCTTCGTTAGGCGCATATGAAACATTGTCGGAAATGCTGCACCCCGGAGAACATTGCGGTCCTGATAATAATAACTTGTTATCGTTATGATAACAGTATCTGGCTGGAACTCTGCGAAGAACTGGGCAGTCTGATCTGTTTTTTTAGGACATCCATTGTAACTATAGTTTTCGGAGATTGGCACCTGATAATTGCAGTTTGAGGTCGGCCCCAAAACAACGTATTTTCTTATGTGCCTCAAGAGAATATCCCGATCAGCCTTGGATACCTAGCTTGTCACAGATAAGGCGTAAAAAAATAACTGTGTTTCCGCTAACCCGACCGACCCTGTTTCAAACACCCGACTCTGCTATTTTTTATCAATAAAAATGCAAAATAGAAAAGAAAGCACCGACCCTCAACAAAATACTTGTATTTGCATAATATTACAGGCCCGACCCTGTTCTGTTCTGGAGAAAAAATAGAAAAATAAAAAGAAAGTTTCTCCTACCTACCGACCATTTTTTTTTCAGCATGTAAGCGGAAACACAGCTAATTTTTTTACGCCTAACCAGCGAAAACGAATATGTCATTAGGGATTTTTCTAATGTGGCTTATATACCGTCTGGGCAGGGACTAGTTTTGGGAATCAGCCAGAATTTCATAGTCGATCATCGGTTTTGTAAAACCGACTTATCATCGATTAATAATCGATTTGTAGAAAATATACTCATTCTTCATTTTGCCCTCCTCCAGGTACTTATTCATAGCTCCAGATCAATAAGAGGGGTATCCAGATAATATTTTTCTTATTTCTCCACGAAAACATATTGTGGGTACTCATTAGAAGCGCCTCCGCGAGGCGCTTCTAATGAGTACCCACAACATATATTTTCATGGAGAAATAAGAAAAAATATCAGTACTTTTGAACATTTAAGACTTTTTTTTTAGATCAAATTTCTTCATTTTTATTGACCACAAATCTAGAACGACCGAAACTGACAGCTTTGAATTTCAATTCTTTATAACTTGCCTATAAAAATAAAAAGTAAGAAAACTATTTTTCTAAAAATAGAATTTTCTGATTAGTCGACTATAAAAAATATTTCCGATCATCAGTCACAAGAGGCAAAAGTGACTGATGATCGATTATAATCGATCATCAGTGGCAACACTTGCAGGGACATCGTTATTGTACAAACATGACTATATAATTTTGACCCCCTTAAACCCCATTTTTATATAGTAAAACTGGGGTTTACAGGGATGTACATTATTTTTCTCATTTCTGCTCAAAACATAGATTGTGGGTACTCGTTAGAACCACCTCGGTGAGGCGGTTCTAACGAGTACCCACAATCTATGTTTTGAGCAGAAACATGAAAAATATCGGAATTTTTTATCTGAAAATTTTCATTTTTGGGTGGTAAAATTCCAGTATATTTGAATAGGCATGTTTTACAGACAACCTGAGTAATCAGTTTGTACTCAAATCATGTTCTGCCAGTAGCTTATAAACACACCAACAGATAAGTCAAAATTAACATGTTTAAAAGGACAACTATGGTTAGTTAAGACGTCTGGATATTTAGGTATAGTGCTGTATTTTCTTTTTGCAGGCCATGCTTTAGATTCTAAATGTAGTCCCAGATCAAACGTGCGTTCTGCCAACAAATTTTAAACATACAAGCAGATATTCAAAATTAAAGGCTCCATATTCCTCAAAAATAGACATTTGTTTATCCAAGAAAGGTTTAATAAATTGATATATAGCACTAATACGATCATAAAATGTGGCATCTGACAGTCTGTAAAAATTTAGTTAGTCTCTCGTTTTTGAACAGGATAAAAAATGAAATGAAGTTTTATCGTATCTCTGAATTAAAGTTGCCCCATTAATTCAGAGATACGATAAAAAATCATTTCGTTTCAAGAACGAGAGATTAACTGGAATTTTACAGGCTGTCAGGCGCCACTTTTTATGATTGTATTAATACCATATATCAATTTATTAAACCTTTCTTGCATAATAAAAAATGTCTTTTTTGAGGAATATGGAGCCTATAACGTGTATAAAGTTATGGACAAATATGGTAAGCTAAGGTGTCTGGATATTAAGGCAAAATGCATTTGCTTTTTCTGTTTTATTGTTTTCTTTTTTTTTTTTTTGTATTTTGCTTGTCCTGCTTTACAATTTTAATGTCGTCCCAGAGTAAATGTGCGGTCTGCCAGCAGCTTATAAATACACCAACAGATAAGTCAAAATTAACATGTACAAAGTTGACGACAAGTATGGTTAGTTAAGGTGTCTGGATAGTTAGGGAAAATGTGGTATTTTCTTTTTTCTTTGGTCCTGTTCATTTCGTCTGAGCGTGCGGTCTGGTCAGGACTTTCTTTACCTAATTACGAAAACACGCCTATTCAAATATATATTGAAAATTTAACAACAAAACAAAGGAAAATTTTCGGATAAAAAATTCTGATATTTTTTCATATTTCTTCTCAAAACATAGATTGTGGTACTCGTTAAAACCGCCTCGGCGAAACGGTTCTAATGTGTACCCACAATCTATGATTTTTAGCAAAATAAGAAAAATAATTTATACCACTGTAAACCCCAGTTCTACTATATATAAGTGGGGTTTAAGGAGGTCAAAATTATATAGGCGTGTTTTCGTGATGATTTTATCCCTTAAAAATCATGTGAATCGTCTGCCTAGAAGATTATTCGCACGACATGACGAGTCCTTTTTTCTCTGAATTATAATACTAAAACATGATATCGGTTGTTAAAAGTGCTCAACGCTTTAAAGGTAAAAAAAATGTTCCTCGGGCTCTGGTTCTATTATATTAACGCCACAACGAAATTCGATTAAAACGAGTTCAAAGAAATCCTTTGAAGAAAGTTTATCAGAGTTAATCCTTCAAGCGCCAGACAGAACAGACGATTTTCTGATTTGTTTTTATTAATATTTTTTCAAAGAAAAATCAGACATGACATTTCATTTAATTAATAATTCATATGAAATGTCAAAGTAGATTTCCTCTCGAAAAATATCAGAACGTCAGACCCTGCTACAATTTTGCATAGCGCTTTAAGGGTTAATTTACACATGACTGATTTGCAAATTCCGAATTTGCTTTCTAAATCCCCTATTGCGTTTATTTGATTGGATTTTGAACAAAATTGTTCCTAAGCGTTGGAGTTAGAAGAATTTATTTGAGATTGTTCAAAATGAATTGTACCGAAGTTACCCTAAAACTTTGGACAGCTTAACTCCTTAACCATACCTGCCCTTAAATGTATCGGCTGATGTGTTAAAAACTATTGGAAAAGGAGCAAACAGCGCAGACCTGAACACCCGCCGCCTTCACCGGGGTTTTATCTCGGACCGCACTGTTTACTCCGCCCTGTCTGTCCGATTATTTAGATTAAACACGGTAACAATATTTATTATGGCTGACTAAGTTGATTGACAAACAAATGGGTACAAAAACATGAATCGAACCGCAACGTCAGGAAAGGTATCTTCACACATGTGCGCTCAGCGAAGATTCAGATCAGCCTGCGCATTCGCACAGTCTGATCAAAATCTTCACTGGGCGCATTTTGGATTGAAAATGTAGCAATGTTTCCAAAGAGGCCAACGAAGACTCTGGTCATGCACGGAAGCGCAGGCTGATTCGTGTCTTCGTTGGCGCAGGTCAGTAGGTACGTTTTCTCACGTTACGGCTCAATTCCATTTCACGTGTTGTTTTGAGGAATCCCGGTAGGACAGCTGTACAAGGCTGTGGATGGCTCATAACAAGTAATAAATTTTACAGCCGCCATACGGCGCTTACACAAGCTGTAGTGAAGCTTAATAGATTGCCAATGGAATGACCCTTGAGAGCAATGAATACACCCACAAAACTAAAAATAGCTGTTTAAAGTGTCAAGCTTTCTATGCCAGTCTAGCTAGTTTCGGCCAGTCACCCTCGCATAAATTTTCAAAAATCACACAATGGGCTCATTTTAAATACCACAAAGGACCAGTAAAGTACACTATAGTGAAATACGGGGAGACGTTTTACGGCCGTCACACGTTACTAACACCAGCTGTAGTAAAGATAAATATATTCTAAAAGGAATCACCCTTGAGAGAAATGAACACACGCACACAACTGAAAACAGCTAAAGTAGGGAAGCCTTCTAACCACGATTATGTAGTTTCCATTATGAAATTATGCCTATTCAAATATATAGGAACTTTCCTCTCTAGAAAAACTGAAAATTTTCAGATAGAACTCTGATGTTTTCATATTTCTGCTCAAAACGTAGATTGTGGGTACTCATTAGAACCACGGCGAGGCGGTTCTAATGAGTACCCACAATATGTTTTTTTTGTGCAGAAATAAGAAAAATAATGTATACCCCGGTAAACTCCAGTCTTACTATATAAAAGTGGGATTTAAGGGGGTCAAAATTATATAGGCATATTTTCGTGATGCGGCCAATTAGGCCTTATCAGTGACCCTGATATAAAATATCAACTATGCTATCGTGAAGTACGGGGAGACGTTTACGGCCCCACACGACAAGAACACCGGCTGTAATGATTAGATTTGAAAAATGGTATGACCATTCAGAGCCAATAACACAAACAAAATAGAAAAAAAAAAAAAAAAAAAAAAAAAAAAAAAAAAAAACACTGCTGAAATGTCAAGCTGTCTGGACCAAACTATCTATTTCCGGCTTATTAGGCCTCATCAGTATCCCTTGTATAAGGGTGTTAAATGGACTTGCAAACCATATTGCTGTCACATGAGGTGTCTCAATAAAAGCGAGACTCCGAGTTTCATTTTTTTGGTGTTCTTTATTTCTAAGGGCAACTGTTTTCAGTTTTGTGAGTGCGTTCATTGCTCCCTTTTAGAATCTGTAATAGATTTTATTGTTCCTATTTTAGGACGATTAACGTAATGAGTTAAGGTGTGCTATTATAAAGGGTAAATGCGATATGTGTTCTTCGCTGCTCACTTCATAAATTTTACAAGACTTGGACCACAAGCTATAAAAAACATCGCCACCGGACGTGTATATGTGCATTTCTTATCCCGAGCCAGTTTCTCTCAGCTATCATTCTACTTAAATCTATACTGGACCGTTATCGGCATGACAGGATTAACGGTCCGATAAAGTTTTAAATAAATGCTAGCTGGGAGAAACTGGTTCGGTATAGGAAGTGAACGCATACCCGTTAGGTGGCACTGATATATAGCCTCTAATCCAAGTCTGCACGTGGAAGTTTACGTTTGCGCCATGAGGCTATTAAGAATAGGACATAATTGTAAAATAAAACAAAATGAAATAAAATAAAACAAAACAAAATGCGACTGCTTTAGAAAGAAAGAAATTACAGTATGTCATACATATTTTATATGCCGAATGTTTTGCTGTGTGTGTGCGTGCGTACTTTCGTACTTACGTGTATGCATGTGTTGCGAGTCAGTAAGGCTAGTTGGGTAAGCTGGTCGCAGTGAACAACCCAATGTAATAATTAGACTACTTACATAAATATGAATATAATACATAGTATTTACATTATTGCGGGTCACCCTTGCGAGCCGCATATATAGGAGTTGTGCAAATCACACATCAAATATGGGAATTATACCGAACACAGCTCAAGCGGAACTACCAAGACTGTTGACATAGTAGTCGTGCATCTGATAACGTATAGAATAGAATAGAATGTTTAATTATCATAGCCTCTTTTAGGTTTTCGCTTCACTACCGATTTCGTCCTCCTATCGAATTATTCTTAAGCAAGTAAGAGAAGTCATCGACATTAAAGGGGAACGCAACCTTAAAAGGTATTGTGCTTTAAAGTAAAGAACGTTACAAACAATGAATTTTGACACAAATTTGATCAAAATCGGTGTAAAATTAAGTATGTTATAGACAATTGAATATTTTAGCATTGGTAGAATGGGCTTTGAATGAGGTTTCATACATCACGAAAACATGCCTATATAATTTTGACCCCCTTAAACCCTACTTTTATATAGTAAAACTGGGGTTTAGATGGGTATACATTATTTGTCTGATTTCTGCTCCAAACATAAATTGTAGGTACTCGTTAGAACCGCAATGTTTGGAGCAGAAATATGAAAAATATCAGATTTTTTTTATCTGAAAATTTACATTTTTGGTGGTAAAAATTTCAGTATATTTGAATAGGCATGTTTTCGTAATGGAAATTAAAATTTGTTTCATAAAGGTAGTTATTCTCATTAAGTTGGTTTATTTCGGGGAAAATGATTGCTTGTTACTAGAATTAAAAGTATAAAAAAAATCTGTAGCAAAGCTGTTCTTAAAAACACTTTATAATTTGGTTTTGCATATTTAATTTGGGCTGTGTGACGTTACAAAGCCTACGATTTGGCGGCATCCATCACAGACATTTTAAATACATTCAAACCACCATAACTTCCTTATTTCTAGGCCGATTTTGAAAACTCTTGCATAAAAATAAATGGCTTGTTAAGCACTTTACTCCAAGATATACGTACCTACAACTTATATTGCGTTCACCTTTAAAACAGCAGCTTATAAAGGACTGGTGCGTCCAGTCCTAGAGTAAGGTTTAGGACCCCAAGATGTAACCAGGAAGAACTGCAAAGCGCCCAAAAGCGCGCAGCCAGATTTGAAACACTGTCTAGTGATCTGCTACAGTCAAAATGTTGAAGAACTCATTTTATAACAGGAACTGGCAAAAAAGCCCGTGGCACCTGTTATTTGTGTACACGTCAGAGGTGAACAAAAACTCGAAAAATATTGGAGTCATTGGGGTTAATTCAATGAATCTTGTTACACATGGCATCATGTGTGTCATAAGCATACATGCAATTGCGTTAATGACGTGCTAGCTTTTTTTTTTTTTTAAAAAATGCTTATACTTGTATACATATACATATTAGCAACGACAGCATTAAATAAATAACCTAGGGCTGCAAGGGATGATGGTCGGGTTGAACTCTCAAGCATTGCACTAGTGTTTGCGTATCTACATGCGAAAAAAAGCTAGACTGTCTGCACCTGCAGGCCACTGTGTATTGACCACATGGCTGACAGTGCGTCTTGACCAATCTGTGCCAGTCCAGCCTCCTGCTGCTTCTTCATCAGCCCGATATACAGAGTCAATTCACAATTCACCTAACTACTAACCGGGACAGCACCATATATATTATCTTGTAATATTTGAGCGCAGTCAGTTATTGGAATGAAATAGTTCAATATGTCGATAATGAAGCAGTGGTATAGAATAAAAATATTGAATAAACTATAATTACAAAATTGCCATTAGTTTTGTTAAAAACCAAGTATGCAGTTTTTTTGCATAGAATTTCTGTAAATTGTATTTTTGTAACGAATAGAAGTTGCGGTCATAGTACCTTAGCAGTAATCCAAACTCATAAATCCATAAACGAATGATGAATCAGAATGGAAGATCGCGACGATTTTATCATAAGTCACTAATTATTTGGCAAGAATCCGCCTCAAAGACTCTGGTGGGTTTTAGTAGACATTGTATGATTCGTCTAAAGTTATTTTTGTATGGTTACAATATGTGCTAACTTCATTAGTTTCACCTTATGGCTTTATCAAGGACTTGCTTAGCAAACAAAGAATGAACATGACGTCCACGCTAAACAGTAATAACGAAAATTCGTTACTAGCATATTAGCCGGAACATGTACGCCGTATAGCTTAGAGTTGTTCAGTGTAAAGCAAGCCACATTTAAACATATTTAGCCTTTAAAATTTAACAGTTTATGATGATTTCATACTGAAGATATCTTGGTCCCATTTTAACTTTTGCGAAACCAATGTTGTGGTTTGTACCGTTATCCACAATGGATTCTGTAATGATGCTGTGCTTTGTTTTAGACGTGTTCATTAGTTTAAACGTATTCTGTTGTCACAATGAAATAAGCAAATGAGTCGGACATTGTCAAGAGAATCATTCCGGGATACGGTACGGTCTGGATGGGGAAAACGTTTTGTTTTTATCTTTGCTATAAAACTGTAAGTGCTTTTCTATCTGTGACATTTCGATTTCATTAACTTCGTGGTGCATCTTTCCACTTGTTATAACATCGATAAAGTAATTAAAACAGTCACTTGAATGCACAGAAGCGAAAGAAACGCACATGTCAGCAAAGGCACTGTTTTCAAACTGAAGAGCAAACGGAAACTCACTGAGACGTTAACATGACGTCTGACTTTACAATGTATTCTATCATAACAACAACATAATATAATGGAAAATAAATCAAAATATTGAAAAATTAACTGGCATTTTTCGTGTTTTTTTTTTTCAAATATGAACCGGGGCACAGCATTTCCTACAAGATTGCATGTCCGCACAGCGAAGACTCAGATCAGTCCGTGCATTCGCAAAGTCTGATCAGTCTTCGCAGGGCAGGGCACTCTGTGGGTAGACAAGATCCAAAACGTCTGCAGGCGGACAGTGAGCACTTCAATTAGCCTACGCGGATGCGCAGACTGCCTGAGTCTTCGCTGGGTACATATGCAATTTTGTAGGAAATGTTGTTTCCCGGCTCAAATTTAATGGCCAATGTTCCCATTCCAGATTGCTTATATCCCACTGTGATGCGAAAACTGGACAACTTCTGTCGTGCTGAGACATTATTAGCAATTAGCTAGTTGATTGGTATATCTTCAGGGAATGTACTGTTTGTAAGATAAGATTAATTTTCCCAAGGTCATCAAAGCCTGATTTCAAACGGTCTATACAAATAGACCGATTTACAAATTAGTTTTAGGAGTTGACTGTTTATTCGACTTTATCACATTTGCGTTCAATAAAACGGAGCACTCGCGAAGGGTTTTTTGTAAACGATTTTATATCTTTCGAACGATTATTGTGAACCCGTCTAATGTGACCTTCAATTTGAGAGTAACCGTTATTTCGTAGACGAAACTTGATGTTAGAGCGAATAAATTATATCAATGAATATGTTTATACGGGGTTGAATATATCAAAATATTAACGCTGTTGTGATCATTTGCCGTCCGTCGTCCGTCCGTCAACACCTTTGAATGACTTCTCCTCTGAAACCCCTGGGCCAATTTTCTTCAAATTCCACATGAAGCCTTATGTTAATGGGAGATTGAAAATTTGTTCAAATGGTCACCGTCTGTTAATTAAGATGGCCGCCATGCCCATATATGGTAAAAAGACTTAAATCTTCTTCTCCAGAACCAAGAAAACTTAAAGGCTGAATCTCGGTATATTGCATCAGGGACTCAAGGTCTACCCAGTTTGTTCAAATGGCGATCGTAGGTTGACCTTTGATTTTTTATGGCAAGGTCAAATTTGTGTCCCTATGCATTTATATGGGGAAAATGTTAAAAATAATTTTCTCAAGATGTTTTAAAGACGAATGGCTGAAATTTACAATGGATGAATGAAGTAGTTAAACTTTTTAGTTAAAATCAAACTTTTGTCCACTGGGGGTTATCTGCCCTTGCCCCTTAGTACGGATTCTAGTGCTCATTGTTTGCTAACCCTAGCATCGGAGCGGTGTGCGAATTATTTCGATATAGGAAGAAAGCCTGGACATGTCTGTATATAAAACAACTGTACAACAGATATGTATACATTGCATTTCGCGAAAACTCGCACTTTTCTATGGAGGCTCAGTTGATACTTAACAATTTCTAAGTGTACAAAACCTTGTGTATTCAGGCTAAAATCATAACAAAAGAAAGAAAAAAATGCTCAAAACAGAAAGCAGAATGTTTATTTTCTCATGCGATTATACAAACATGACGCCATTAGTGACATCCCGACTGTTTTCCGCATTTTCCTGTCTGACATGATTGTTTTTAAATTTCGCATGCAAAGTGCGTTTCAAATAAACCGTCTATCGTTTCCTATAGCCTATATTAGAAGATATACAGAAATTGATTAACACCAAAAATGTTCGAATTTTCATCCAATATGGCCGCTACAATTAACCTGTAAGAAATCGTTTGATTGCAAATTTTATGATACCATTTGATTGACACATTATAAATTTTACCAGATATCTTTCGGGCGCTCCAGCTTATAGTTTTTTTAATCAAATTATTCGTATAGAATTCTGTATTATATTTACGTAAGTCTTAAACATGCGTGTTGAGGGGAATCGCCGCGCATTTCTTCATTCCATAGTTCAAAACCTTTGTTGACGAACTATACTTTGTAAGAATGAAGACCAAACATCATATTTGACGTAATTCCAGCAAACTAAAATGTTTATCAAAATTTCACAAAATACACCCCGTTTTGCAAAACGCGACAAGAATTTTAAACAATCAGTGCTAATTTATATTCAGACATCAACTGTATAGATTAATTTATCGCGAATTGGGTGTATATTTGGTGTAGTTTATCTGTTAGTATATATATATACATGTGTACTATACACTTATAGAACTTAGATGCTTGATAAAAACTCTAAACCAGTATCATGCAAAATACATGCGTTTCTTCAAAATAGAATTAGTTTCGCATTGCTACACAGTGGGTTTATATCAACCAATATCCAAGCTTAATATTTAATCATTTAGCCGTATGTCTTTCCGATGCTAGGGTTGCGTTTTTTGCTAGGTACATGAAGTGAGAAACCCGACCACCTGGGCTATATAATGTATAAAACCATGAAATATTTAAATGTCTTCTTCTCTGGAACCGCTTGAGCAATTTTTACCAGATTTCACATGGGGCCTTCTGTTGGAAGAATATTCACAATTTGTTCGAACGGTTTCGCAACATTAAACAAGATGGCCGCCATGCCCATATATGGTAAAAACACTTAAGAATCTTCTCCAGAACCAAGAAAGCTTAAAGGCTAAATTTTGTTGTGTAGCATCAGAGACTCAATGTGTACCCATTTTGTTCAAATGGTGATCGTAGGTTAACCTTGACTTTTTTACGGCAAGGTCAAATTTGCGTGTCCATGCTTTTGTATGGGGAAAATGTTGAAAAATCATTTTCTCAAAATGTATTAAAGACTAATGGCTGAAACTTACAATGGATGATGAAAGTAGTTAAACATTTTTTTGTTCAAATAAAAATTGTGTCCCCTTGAGGTTTATCTGCCCTAGCCCTTGGCTATATGCACGTATAAGATCATGGAATCTTTAAATGTTTTCTTCTCTGAAACCGCCTTAGTACTTTTTACCAGATTTTACATGGGGCCTTCTGTCGAAATAATATTTACAATTTATTCGAATGGTTCCGCGCCATTAAACAAGATGACAACCATGCCCATATATGGTAAAAAACACTTAAAAATCTTCTTCTCCAGAACAAAGAAAGCTTTGAGGCTGAATCTTGGTATATAGCATAGGGGCCAAAGTCTACCAAACCTGTCCAAATGATGATCGTAGGTTGACCTTTGACGTTTTTACAGCCAGGTGAAGTTTGCGCCCCATGAATTTGTATGGGGAAAATGTTGAATGGTCATAGTCTCAAAATGTATCAAAGAATTATCGCTGAAACTTACAATGTATGATTAAAGTAGTAAAACTTTTACAGTCAAAATTTTGTTCACTGGGGGTTATCAGCCATTGTCCCTGAGTCACATACATATATAGAAATTTGTAAGTTTTAATGTCTTATTCGCTGAAACCAATTGAGCAATTTTCACCATATTTCAGATGTGGCCTTCTATCAAAAGAGTATTGATAATTTATTCGAATGGTTCCGCACCATTGAACAAGATGGCCGCCATACCACTGTATGGTAAAAAAAAACACTTAAAAACTTCTTCTCCAGAACCAATAAAGCTTTGAGGCTGAATCTAGGTATATAGCATCGGTTACTCAACGTCTACCAAATTTGTTCAAATGATGTTCGTAGACTGATCTTTGACATTTTTACGGCAAGGTCATATTTGCGCCCCATAGGGAAAATGTTGAAAATCATTTTCTCAATATATATATATTAAAGACTAATGCCACTTCTTTAACTACTTATTACGGCGTCTAAAATCTGCTGGATAAGTGTCAGACAGTGTAGAGCCTACACAGTTTGCACATGCCCCAGTAAGCATTCTACATAAATCTATAGCGGGCCGTTATCGGCCCGTCAGGGTAGCTGACGGGCCGATAGCGGCCCGCTATAGATTTATAAAGAATGCTAGCTGGCCATGTTTTCCCAATACCTAGGACTATAACAGTATACACGAAGAGCCCTTTTCGCTTGGAGTAGCCAGGTATTAAGTGTCTTCTGTATGTCAAATTTGATTGAAAGATTCCTAGAAATCAATGTCAGGCTTGTTTGCTGTTGTGTAACAAATCATTCAGCAAGGAAATGCACATTATTAATCAGCAATCATTTGTGCACTTTCGGAATGGCATGAAAATTGGCATGTACGCCTGAATATACAAAGCAGAGAAATATAGCAATGATTGATCTGTTATCACTACTAAAAAATGTACCGTATTGTGCCACACTTTCAAAGTACTTTTGTACTTTATTTAAGAAATAGATCAGTTCTAGCAGTGATTTGTTGAGTAATAAATCACTGTTTGGAGGTCATTTGTAAAGTAGATCAAATCACGAGTGCGGAGCGCGAGTGAGTTACCTTCTTACAACTGTCCGACAAACAGTGATTTATTACTCACCCAATCACGCAAAAGAGCTGATCTATTTCGATTCTAACACACTGAAAACGGCGCAAAAGTAATTGTATCCTTCAGATTCTTCCAACTTTCCGCCATTGAATAAAAAATCCCGCCAACACTCTTGACTGTAACGCTGATGTTTACATGCATTGCTTACGTTCTTGACGCACGAAAACAACGTTACACCGTCTAACGCCGTGGAAACGAAGACTGACGTCAGCAAAGTGTCAAAATGACGTCGGAACGGCATCAGATAGCGTCGCGCGCTTCTGTCCAGTGATTTGTTGAAGAATAAATCACTGAATTTAACCATTGGCTATATAGGCGAGGAGTGTTAGAATCGTTTTTTTTTTTTTTTTAAGGGAATGTAAACACTTGATAAATTTATGCCATTTTTACAGGGGAGACAACATTTGTTACTTCCTGTTACCTTTTCTGCTCCCCAAGTCCGTACTGAAAAGGGATTCACTCTAGAACATAAAAAAATCGCTCCCTTCGGAGCCTTTTCTTACCTTTTAGAGTAGATCCCTTACCGATTGGAGTAGATCCCTATACAGAAGGGGACACATTTATTTTAATACGGTTGTCTCCCTTGAAAGTGTATCAGTTCCCTTAAATGTCAGTCTAGTATGAATGGAGTACAGGATACATTTATTTCAGAACAATATTCTGTCACACTTTTTTGGGTCGACTGTTTACAATCGAGCCAAAATATATACATACACCAAAATTTCCTTAAGGTTTTATCCACGTGATTATCATTGACCAATGAAATCAAACCGCGCCGTTGTACGAAATCCAGGTAATGGTTATTTACAGCAGCGCTATCCTTGTCGCTGTGACGTCAGAGTGCCGTGTAAAGAGGGTTATCCGTAAAACCTGGACTGAGACATTAGCAAACAGTGCAGACCCTGATCAGACGCCGCATGTTGCGGCGTCTGATCAGGGTCTGCACTGTTTGCTTAAATTATAGGAAGTTATGGGTTAAATGAAACAAGTCCCCGTTCAGGACCATTTTCCCGGGAAACACTGAAAGACAATCAACCCACCAGTGCTATCAGTGCTTTGATTCATTGCGTCACCAGTGCCTACATTTCTGTACTGAGTTATTAGACCCTTCAGATGTTTGCAGTTACATAAGAATTGCAATTCAAGCAAACCACTTTGTGTGAAATATCGAGTTATCCTTCGAGTCTACGGAATAGAATCGGGACCGTTCTAGGTCACGGACTGCTAAAATTATCAGCATATTAATACATATATAGTTCCACATTTAATAATACCATTTGTTTGCCTGTTTCTAAAGTGTTTGTTGCTTGATATCAGAAATGGTCAAAATGTATAATTCAGGCAATTCTGCAGTAGATCTAGCAAAATGGTATAATTTGGGTGGTTGCTTTGAATATGAAAGACAATCGTCGGGGGTATAATTTACCCTCACACCTAACATATACAAGAGCTGTGTCAGTGTCTTCGAAGGCGTAAGTTCATTACATGTAACATGCTTCTATTGCTTGTTTTGAAGATTTAAGAGGAACAACTGTCAGGCAAGTACTATGTATTGACCATTTGGACTTAAACCAAAAATCTGTGTGCTGTAGAACATTTATAAAAAATATTAAAATACAGTCGACTCTCTTTATCTCGAAGTTCAAGGGACTCTCTGAAATACTTCGAGATATCCGCATCTCGACATATCAGATTTTCAGAATTGAGGAAAAAAGATAAGTCAAACAACCACATTTCACAAATGAATATGTAATTTGACTCCTAAAAATAGAGATATACGGAAAATATTGTGGAAAAGAGGAGAAATTGCTTTCTCCTCTTTTCCATATTGTGGAAAAGAGGAGAAAAATTTCTCCTTTTTTCCACATTATTTTGTTACTTGTTGTCATAGTTTCATGTTAAAACAGGGACCAGATTTTCACTTTGAGATAAGCGGTAATTCGAAATAAGCGAGTTCGAGATAACGAGGTTCGACTGTATTAAAGAGAAACCAATGGTAGTCTGAAGCCATTCTGCAGTAAGCTCCAGTGACTAACTATTTTTTTCTTATAATCTGTTTAATGATCCATTAAAATAAAACCAAAGTAATGTCATGACTATAAAGGTTGGTCACTCTAGTGACCAGCCTTTGTAGGCATAATATTTCTTTTTGTTTGTTTTATTTTAGTGGATTATCAAACATGATTATGAGAAAAATATTTGGTCACTGGAGACTGGGGTCAGTCTAACAGTGTTTTTTTTTTTTTTTTTTTTTTTTTTTTTTGTTCGTCTGTCATTATTGACAATGACCAATCCTAATCAACTGTGTGATGTGTTATTATTTGTGTGTTCTAAGATGGCTGATGAGACCAATCTTAGCTCTAAACTGCCTGTTGCAGATAGAACAAGAGAGGTCTGAGGAAGAAAGCTCTGTTGGTTGTGCCTTAGCTCTGGCTTTCCGCTGTGCACGTTTCTGCTCGGCTTCGCTGATTCCTTTTGCTTCGTATTCACCAGCTCCCCTTTTTATGAGGCCTCGCCACTTTGTACGATCTTGTGCAATCTGTTCCCATGACTCTGTTGGTAAGTTGAAGTCTTTAAGGGAGGCTTTGAGGGTGTCCTTGTATCGCTTCTTCTGACCACCATGGGAGCGTTTTCCTACTTGAAGTTCTCCATAGAGGATTTTCTTTGGCAAACGTTCATCAGGCATTCTGGTAACATGGCCTGTCAATCTTAACTGTGCCAATTTCAGAAGAGTATGTATACTCTGCATCCCTGCCCTTTTCAGGACTTCTATGTCTGGAATCCTGTCTTGCCACTTGATCTTTAGAAGTTTTCTAAGACAGCTTGTATAGAGGTGGGCATGCCGTTGGTAAACTGTCCATGTTTCGCATGCGTATAAAAGTGTTGGCAGCACTACCGATCTATATACTTTCAGCTTTGTGTCAAGTCTGATTCCACTTCGGTCCCAAATACTTCCACGTAGCCGGCCAATTGCTGCACTAGCTTTGGCAATTCTAGCATTGACTTCATCATCAATTTGCACAACTCTAGACCATGTGCTTCCAAGATAGGTGAACTTGTCTACCACTTGCAGTCGTTGATCTTTCACTGTGATGGTAGGCTCCTTGTAAGGCTTTCCAGGTGCTGGCTGATATACTACCTCAGTCTTTTTGATGCTGATTGTGAGATCATAGCTGTCACATGATTCAGATACTTGATCCACACCTTTTTTGTATTTTCTCTTCTGTTGGAGCACCCTTTGCCATGTCATCAGCAAAGAGGAACTCGTCTAGCACCTCTGTCTGCACCTTAGATTTAGCTTGCAACCTTCTTAGGTTGAAAAGTTTCCCATCAAAGCGATACCTAATAGGTATACAATTGTCACCATCCTGGAAAGCATCTGTAAACATGGCAGAAAACATCATGCTGAACAATGTTGAGGCTAGTACACAGCTTTGCTTAACTCCATTTGTCACAGGAAATGGATCAGAAAACTCACCATCATTTTGGACCCTTGCAAGCATGGAACTGCCGCACCATTGCTATGAATTTGGCAGGACAACCAAACTTTGCCATAATTTTCCAAAGTCCCTCACGACTGACTGTGTCAAATGCTTTGGTAAGGTCGACAAAGGTCATGTAGAGGTCCACATTCTGTTCCTGGCATTTTTCTTGAAGCTGTCGTGCTGTGAAGATCATGTCTCTTGTTCCTCTGTTTTTCCTGAATCAACACTGGCTTTCTGGTAGAAGCCCTGACCGTTCCAGGTGTTCATTCAATCGGTTCAGTAGGACCCTAGCAAGAATCTTCCCAGCAATTGACAATAAAGAGATGCCTCGATGATTGTCACAGACTTGAGGATTCCCTTTCCTTTTGAATAGGTGGATAATTGTTGCATCCTTGAATTCTTGAGGGATAGCTTCTTTTCTCCATATAATGTGAAATAACTCTGTCAGTTTCTCTGCAACTGGAGGACCTCCTGCTTTGTAGATCTCTGCAGGTATTGCATCTGATCCTGGAGCCTTGCCAGATGACAGGAGTTTTATTGCTTTCACTGTTTCAGAGACGGTTGGGAGCTCATCAAGCAGCGGATTACATTAAACCTGTGGTAGTCTGTTGATAGCTTCATCATTGGTGAATGATGGCCGATTAAGGACACCATCAAAGTGTTCAGCCTATCTTTTCAAGATAGCTTCTTTATCAGTCAGAAGACTAGTTCAATCTGCACTAAGGAGTGGGGTGGTTCCTGAGCTCTGGGGACCATATACTGTCTTGAGAGCATCAAAGAACTTTTTCATGTCCTTTCTGTCTGCAAAGGACTGGATTTCATCAGCCTTTTTTCTCAGCCAGGAGTCTTGCATATCTCTGAGCCTCGCCTGAACTGTCTTGCATATGTTTGAATAGGCAGTCTTGCTAGATACTGAGCTGGTATTTCTGAGGTAAGCCTTGTGTTTTTGGTGTTTCCCTTCAAGGAGTCCCTGAATTTCCTTGTCATTCTCATCAAACCAGTCTAACAGTAAGCTAGCAACAAAGGTCCTGGTCTGAAATTTTATTCACGTGACGATAATCATTTACTCAGAAAACTATTAATGTAATTGTCTTTCTTCCTTTGGTCACACTTTAATCTCATTTCATGATGCAGCTGACCATTCAGTAGTTTGCAATAATCGACCGATTTCTTTATTGTGTCTTTATTGTGTCATTTAGAAAAAGACAATGAAAGACTTATATTCACACATCTGTTTAATCATCTTCGAGATAACAATATTCTTACACTATTTCTATCCGACTTCACGCTTTAATCAACTAATATATGGACCGTGCAATGTAAAAACGTGTCATTTGGCATATGCGGACAGTAAGGCCCTGATCAGCCTGCGCATCTGCGCAGGCTGATCATGGCCTTTTCTGTCCGCTAACAGAATCATTGGATACTATAGAATGCACAAACAGAGATCAAGTTCCCGAATGGTACTTTGTTTATGAGTAGGGTGATCTGAATCGAGCGCACTTTGCGCATGTTTGAAGGCCCTTTTTCGCTTGACGCGGCCCGTATTTCCCCAATACATAAGGTCAAATATTGGATGCCGGGGAAAAGTTAGGGCAAACTTATGTGAGGTAGACAAACCATTTCACAATGTATGGCACATTAGGTAAGCAGCAAAGAGAAAATTCCCGTGAACTAATTCGCTCTTCATTAGATACTAACCTTTGACTCTAACTCTGTAAATTGAATATGATACGACAATTCTAAAATGACATTAACGTTTTCCCATTTACTTCTCAAGATGTCCACTGCAAAAGAATTCTTTGGAAACATTGCTATAATGTCGATTTTCCTGTCTATATCATGTTAGAATCAAAATAATTTTTCTCTACTGATATATTTGTCGCGACTAATGCATAGTGTTGTCGGGCATATGCAAATATTAATTCATTCCGGCTTCGCCGTCGTGAATTAATACTTTGCAATCTGCCGTCGAACACCATGCATTATTCACGATAATTCGCAGCAGAGAAAAAAATATTTTGATTCTATTTCTTAAAGTGAAACAAATGCAATTATTTTAAATATAAATACTTGCACTCGATCCGGCACTGTGACAAAGTGTATTTCTAATTGTTTAATACGCATGCTAAAAGTCACTGTCTGGAATAATATAGACTGGCTCCAGTCTCCAGGTATTAAGTATTGATTCTTATAATCCTGTTTGATACATTCACTTAAGTATCAAGATTATTAAGGCTGGTCACTGGATGTTTCACTGTCAGAAGAGAAGCCAGAAATTTCATTTAGTGCTATAGGTACAGATAATGCGTTTTATAAAGTCAGCCATCACGAAAACATGCCTATATAATTCTGACCCCCTTAAACTCCCCTTTTATATAGTAAAACTGGGGTTTACAGGGGTAAGCATTCTTTTTTTTATTTCTGCTCAAAAACATAGATTGTGGATACTCGTTAGAACCGCCTCGCCGAGGCGGTTCTAACGAGTACCCACAATCTATGTTTTTAGCAGAAATATGAAAAAAATATCAGGATTTTTTATCTGAAAATTTTCATTTTTTGGTGGTAAAATTTTCATTATATTTGAATAGGCATGTTTTCGTAATGATTTGCTTCATTGCTTCAATGGACTATGTAATGCCTGTCTAGGAATAATATAATGATTTTTTGTTTTTCTTTAATATTTTCTACATTTGTTTCTCTTTTTATTTGCGGTATATTATTCTAACATCGGGCATACTCAGCTGGGGTCTAGATGTACTTCTTCCAAGTATTTGTCGTCACACTAAATCGAAGAATAAACGAAAATAATTGTTTTCTTGTCCCACTTATCACTTATATAATTCCAATACAACAGACTTACAATTATTTAGCACAATTTCATTGGAGGGCAATTTGAAAACGAGGTTAATACTTCGATACATCTAATGAGCAGGAATCCTGGAACTATTTTCTTTGCGTAAAGTTCTAAAATGAGCTATTTTACTAACATTTTTGACGTAAATTTAACCTAGTTGGAATTATAAGAAATGAATTTTATTTTTTGTGGATGTACGCTCGCTCGTGCTCAAATGGGTACAACCTAAACATAACTGTACTTTATCTTGGGCATTTGAGCACGGTTCGGAATAATTCATTTCTTAATTAGAATCGAAAAGTTATTTTAATGCTTCTCCAGCAAGTCATTTATTACTGTCAGCTAAGCATTTTATGCAATTTCTCAGTGATGTTTTTTACAGGGTCGATAGGCTGTCTAAAGGGTGGTACAGACCTGTCCCAGCCCTGGAGACAGCTCCTTGGACTGTGTAGGCGAGATGGCAACTACTTGCAGGGTAAGAACGGTGGGGGAGGGGGCACAATGTGTTGTCTCAAGGCAATACAAGCATTAAGCCTATGATAAAGACCCAGATCAGATGCCGCGACGTCTGATCAGGGTTTCTTCGTTTTGCATATAATACAGGACTTTCCGTAAAAAGTAACAGAAATATAAGCACACCAGATGCCCTTTAAATTAAAATGGGACTATCTAAACAATGATGTAGAAGAATACATTCAAAATTAATGGGTTTAAATAAAATGGTACACTTAAAGAAAAAAGAAGTCACTTCTTAAATAGCTTAAAATAGGTTCAGTCAGGGAAGAAAAATGTCGGAAAGAGCTTGTATATAATTCAAACGTTTACGAATGAGCTTTGGAATTCAGTTTCGATTTTAATTTGCTAATGATGTCGTTGCAGGTTGGAAAAAAGAAATCTGATGTTTTTTAATACAGTCAAACCTGTGTTAGTGGTCACCTCTATTAAGCAGCCAACCTGTATTAAGCAGCCAGAGAAAAGTTGCCCCAAAATTCATATACCTATATATTTGAACTGTATTAAGCAGCCACCTGCCTTCAGCAGCCACTTTTTAAGCTTCCCATGGGTGGCTGCTTAAGACAGGTTTGACTGTACTTTCAAAAATGTCTTTGATAACATTAACCTAGGGTGATAAAACGCATTGTTTTAAGATGAAAATCTAGCTGCAATTTGAAATAAGAACAGAGGTTTTTCATATCAATCTTGAAATTTGGGTCAAGAGAAAAATATGTCTTTAGTCTCAGATGCTACCTTGCATATGATCCTTTAACCCGTTAACACAATTTAGTCTCGTGATCCCCATAAGGTAATTGGCAGCAGTGCAGACCAAGATCAGATGCTGTAAAATACGGTGTCTGATCAGGGTCTCCACTGTTTGCAAATAGTTTAGCCATTTTTGTCTGGGAATATCTAAATCACATCGCCTGGCATACCTTAAATTGAAATTAGACTCCTCGGATATATAGTGTGGGGGAATTTATTCAGATTAAATTAGGTTTATACCTAAGTTCTTTGACAAGTGGCCTTTCCAAAAGCTATAGACTATACCATATAACACAGTGAATCCTCGTTACAACGACAGCATTTGCTCCCAAAGATGTTGCCATTAAAATAAATTTGCTATCGTTAAGAATCCTTAATGGGCAGAATGATATGTAAGAAAGCCATTGTTTTTATCTTATTCCCTCATAGAGCATTACTGAGGCGATTCTAACAAATATCCAAAACGTATTTTGCTTAAAGTTTTAATGGAATATTCTTGCATAATTTCTCATTAACTGCCACCTCTTGAGCGATGGTTTCGCGACATTCGAATTGTCATTATAACAAATTTTGTCGTTGTATCGAGTGTCGGTATAAAGAGGGTTGTCTGTATTACCTTAAATCGATAACGAACAACTTCGATGTTCATGCTGGAACATTTTATTAACCTTTCAAAGTCGACAAAATCATACTTTTATCAAATCTTACACAGAAAATAGGGTTTCATATATCATGCAGAGTGTCTCCGACGGACATGCCAAAGCCTGTTGTCAGGAAATGAAAAGTATTTAAAAATGTTGTTTGTGTTTATACCCAGACGTCAAATGACAAAACACGCCACTGGGTTGGGAGTCTTTTATTTATTTTTTTATTTTTTGTTTTATTTATTTTTTTTTCTATACAAGATTTCGAGTAATTTTTGGATCCATCGAGCCATAGTATTCAACACCAACATTTTCTTACAGCGGTTCTCCACGTGATTATCACTGACCAATGAAATCAAACCGCGGTTTTGTAGGAAATCCAGGTAACGGCTATTTATAGCCGCTATTAATGTCATTGTGAAGTCAGAGTGCCGTGTAAGGAGGGTTATTTGTAAAACCTGGACTGGACAATAGCAAACAGTGCAGACCCAGATAAGACGCCACAGAACGTGGCGTCTGATCAGGGTCTGCACTGTTTGCTTAAATTACAAGAAGTTAAGGGTTAAATGAAACAGTCCTTGTTCAGTACCATTTTCCCAGCGTACACTCAGAGACAATCGAACCTACAGTGCTGTCAGTGCTTTGCTTTCTTACTTATACATGAGCTACAATGTGAGAAAACCTTCCTTTCGACATGGGCACAGAAAAAAGACATCATAAGTATTCAGGCGGACAGCTAAGTGTGTGTGTTTGCGTGCGTTTGTTTTGTTTATTTCGAGGGGCAATATTTATAGGTTTTGTCAATACTTCGGATATAGGATTAGGATTGAGCCATATTTCGAGTGCCAGCGACCGTCGTGCAATTAACCCATTTACGTAAAGTGGACTCTTCTACTACATCTCTTTGAACTGGTCTACTTCCAATAGCTGGGTATTTGGTTATTTTTGGTTAGTTTTTTCTTCTTTTTTTTTTGTAGACTCTGATCAAACGCTGTTTCCTGTGGCGTCTGATCTGGGTATGCACTGTTGGTCAATAATATTTTTTGGGTTTCCCGAGTAAAAAGGGTTGAAATGGGAAGTTGTGTTTTTAAGTAAATTTTTGAAGTAATGGTTTTGACTATTCCACTTCATCGCTGTCTTACCGTTTCATTCTTCAACTGCAAATGTATAGCCATGTTCGTTTTTAAAGTTATCTGAAGTTCATTCCTCCCTTTAACACTTTGTCTTCTGTGTTTAGCTGGGTGGCAGTGTCATTTTAAGAGCTTGCTGTACGTACGGCAGATGGGGGAATGGGTGCATGTTAGTACTTCTTATGTTCCTATACTGTCAACCGCTGATCCTTTCATTCCTTTCCATTTCTTGATTTCACTTTTATCCTTTTCCTCCTTTTTTCTGAGAGACGACCTAAAATAACCCGTAAGATTTGACGACACGTTAAATATGAATTTGTTTCATCGTTCATCATGTGATAAACGAAAGCAAAAATATCAAATTACGATAATGAAATTGCGACATCACATCATCATAACGATACAGAATATTCTTCTGCCACCTAATGACTAAGCAACTTGGGCAGTAACAATTAGACCTTCATCCGGGACCGCCTTTGTGGCATATGCGGACAGCGGTGGCCTAGATCATGCGCAGGCTGATCAAGGCCATCGCTGCCTTATTGGATACTGCTGAATATATCATTGGAGAGCAAAATCTTATGAGGCTGGGCTGATGCGCAGGATGATCTCCAAATTTAACAACTACTCAAAGACAAATGCAAATTTAGCAACTACTCAAAGACGCATTTTTGCTTGACGCGATCCATCTGTCTCAGACATCTTACCATTACAGGAATTACTTATGGAGTGGCCGGAATAAGGTACTGAAAACATTTTACTTATCGGAATAAAATGTCGGCGCCCTACCATATTTATTCTAATAATGCGGACATGAACATGGATTCGCCTCCAAGGGAGATCACGTGTCCTAAAACGGTGTTTACCTCCGTTGTTCTTAAAGAAATGAATTTTGCTTCCCTGGGCTATCCCTGGATGCACAAAAGACCCCAAAGGGGAACAAATTCTTTATTAAATGAGTAGACCTAGGAGGCAGAGGCATCTTCTTTCCCTTATACAGTAGAATCTCAATAGCTGGAACACCGACGGCTCGTTTACCATGGCTAATTCGAACTCGTTTTTCAGTCCCTATGAAAATTCTTCCGATTGCTCAATAAAATATTTTTTTAAGGAAATTTTCTTATTTCATCATGAAATAGTATGCTATGTGTACTCATTAGAATCGTCTCGTCGTGGCGATTCTAATGTGTACACCCAACATACCATTATTGTGTAGAAGATCGAAAAGATTTCCCTAAATTATCGCCATTCGCTTCCTGGCATGGCGCTATTAACCTCAGTGGCTCGAACAACCCATATCTCGAACACATTTTCATGGTTCCAGGGATGTTCGAGTCATTGAACGACTGTAGAAGCCTTTAGCAGTGAGATTAATATTCAAGGGACTCAAATTCGTTCCCGCCAGAGTCATCGCCCGTTGTAACGGAGGTACAGACTTTCGGCTTGTACTTCTCTTTGTTATCAACCAATTCACGTGCCTATGCTTCACTGCACTGTCAGCAAGTCTACTTGACAACTTGATGACATGTCGCTGAATGGCTAACAGGGTAGATCTGGGAAAACTTTCAGTAGACGACCATTTGAAATAGTTTTCAGATTTTTTCCAGAGAATAGGATAGGGAAACTTTGCATGAAATATCAAATCCTGTTTTTTGGAAAAATAAAATAATAAAAAAAAGATATCGAAACAAAAGAAAACAACCCCCGCCCCGCCCCGCCCCGCCCCGCCCCGCCCCACCTCCCCACCCTCAAAAAAAAAAAAAAAAAAAAATAAAAAAAAAATCATTTTTTGTCTTCTACTGAATTTGTTCAGAGAGAGGTCAAGTTAAAACCGTTTTCAACACTCTTTCAGTAATGTCACAAGGCATTCTGAGTATGTCGGCCTGCTCAATGTTGAATTCTCTAGTGCTGTCCCCAGACTGGTGGTATGCTGTCCATTCATCAGACAAATTAACAGAGACTAGCCCAGTTTAGACGGAACAGATTCCCCCTACACTATATATTTGAATAGTCCAGTTTCAATTTTAGGTATTTCAGGCTATGTGATTTAGATATTCCTAGCGAAAAATAGCTATTTTATTTCAAACAGTGGAGACCCTGATAAGATACCGCATTCCGCGGCGTTTGATCTAGGTATGCTCTGTTTGGCAATTGCCGTTTTTGGGGGTTCCAGCCTAAAATAGGCTAATATTCAAGGACAATGCATGAGCGAAAACTGAGCGTATAATCACCTTCCCCAGTGCGGACACTTAAAGGAAATGTTTTGAGATCATATAAAATACTCATTGTAATCTCGGCTATTTATTTGGCAGGGTATTTAAATGTAATTTGAACTAACCATTTCCATGCTGAATAAATTAAGATGCCACGCCCGCTTCTAATTTGCACCCATCACATTACTTGATTCAGTTTGCTGATACAAATTCACATACTTTATGACAAACAGTGCAGAGCCAGATCAGTTGGCTTCTTCTGAAGTCAAATGATCTGGATCTACATTGTTTGCAAATGCAGGATATATCCGGGCTCAGCAGGACCATTGTTATCCATTGTCATGCTAAATAAATTAAGATGCCATGCCCACTTCTAATTTCCAGCCAATCAGATTACTTGATCCCGGTTTTTGAAATTCACATATTCAATAACAAACAGTGCAGAGCCAGATCAGTTGGCTTCTTCAGAAGTCAGCTGATCTGGATCTACATTGTTTGCAAATGCAGGGTATATCCGGGTTTAGCAGGACCTGTGTTAAGATGGAAAGAGATTGAAAACGGACTGTTTCTCACAGAACACGAATGGAACATATTTTCTCTCTATTTCAGTCTTTCCAACCAGATAAATAAGCTTTAAAAGGAATTACCCTTGAGAGCAATGAACACATCGACAAAGCTGGGCTCGACAAAGCTGAGCAATGAACACATCGCAAAGCTGAGCAATGAACACATCGACAAAGATGAGCAATGAACACATCGACAAAGCTGAGCAATGAACATATCCCCAAAGTTGAAAACAGCTTAGGTGTCAAGTTTTCTGAGCCAGACATACTTTCCTTTCGACATCAATCGGAAAAAAACGTTTTTTGGTTGGCATTTTATTTTAACTCTTTCACTGCCACTGGTGATAATAATAGGATTTTGCAAACAGCTGAGATCCAGATGAGACCAGAATCTACGCTGTTTGACATTCAGTCTTTCAACTCTTCATATAAACTTTTTTCTAGTCGATAGTTTATTTAAAATAAGTAGACGACAAATGCAGTCTGAAATTTGGCACCAAAAGAGTTAAATGAAAATATTTTGTTCTGGTTGACCATATGTTATCAAACACCAATTGTTTTTTTTCTGTTTCTGTGTTTTGTTCTCAATATGTACCCTAAACGCTCCCATGGTGGTCAGAAGAAGCGATACAAAGACACCCTCAAGGCCTCCCTCAAGGATTTCAACATTCCAACCGAGTCGTGGGAACAAATTGCACAGGACCGAGCAAAGTGGCGAAGCCTCATCAGAAGAGGTGCTAGTGAATATGAGGCAAAAAGAATCAGCGAAGCTGAGCAGAAACGTGCACAGCGCAAAGCCAGAGCTAAGGCATCACCAACAGAGCTGTCTTGTTCTGACCTCTGTTGTTCCATCTTCAACAGATAGTTAAGAGCTATAATTGGTCTAATCAACCATCTTAGAACACACAAACAGTAGCATTTCTCGCATGTGATTAAGGTTGGTCATTGTTAGTAATAACAGACGAACTATTATTATTATGTACCCTAAAATTAAATCTAAAGCCAAAAATTTGTCTGACATATGCAATATCTATTGTGAACTGATTTTTTTCTGAATTTTTGTCAAAGAAAATATTTTTACTTTTCTTTGCTGAATTTAAATTATCGATGTTTCACAATAGCATTGTGAAAGTTTCGGAAAAAATGAACAAGCGGAACTTGTAATTCTGCCTCCAAGTTACCAATTCTACAGATTTCTGTGGGAAAAAGTAAAAAATATTTGATTAAAAAAAAAAAAAAAAAAAAAAAAAAATGACTAAAATAAAAAAAAAGAATTGTGCATAGGTAGTTACGACAAATAGTTTTGCATTAAATCATGACAAATAATTGCTAATTTACTTCTCCTATGTATCTGTGTAAAGCGCTAAGCAAAACACGACTTCCTGAAAGATGTCGAAAGCACAGAAACTATTTTCGCATCATCAGTGACACTCATATAATTTTTCAACAATCCCAAAATGGGTTCTATGATATTAAAGGACCATAAAATATAGACTACAATATAGTGAAGTACAGAGAGACATATTACGAATTACGACCGCCACATGACACTTCCACCAGCTGTAGTCATTACGAAAACAAGCCTATTCAAATACACTGAACATTTTACCACCAATAAAATGAAAATTTTCGGATAAAAAAACTCGGATATTTTTCATATTTCTGCTCAAAACATAGATTGTGGGTACTCGTTAGAACCGCCTCGCCGAGGCGGTGCGGTTCTAACGAGTATCCACAATCTATGTTTTTGAGAAGAAATAAGAAAAATAATGTATACCCCTGTAAACCCCTGGTTTACTATATAAAAGTGGGGTCTAAGAGGGTCAAAATTATATAGGTATGTTTACGTGATGTGAAGATAAATAGAGAGCAATGAATACACCCACAAAGATGAAAATAGCAACACGATATTATCTTAACCTTAAAGCGCCAAGCACAATTACAGCAGACGGCACTTTGAAATATTTATTTTTTAAGAGAAAATAAGTCTTGTCATTTCATATGAATCATCTGCTGGGCAGACGATTCACATGAAATGTCAAGTTTTGTTATTCTGTGAAAGCTGACAAAATAAATTTTAGAATGTCGTCTGCTACAAATTTGCTAAGCGCTTTAAGGATTAAGGAATAAAGTAGTTTAACCCGATAAGATATTATACTAAAGGAATGAGACATAATCTTGAAGTAACAGGATATTATCTTGAAGCCACAATATAGGTTATGCGTCATTATGTAGTTCCCTTAAGATATCATCTTGTGGTTACCACAAAACATATTATGCGTAATTATGCAGTTCCTTAAGATAACACCTTATGGCAGCACAAAATAGGCAATGTGTAATTACATAGTTCGTTCCTTCAAATAACATCTTGTGGCAGCCAAAAGGTAGGCAACTGTTAATATAGCGTACCTTGAGATAACATCTTGTTGCAGTCACAAGCTAGTTTATGCGTAATCCTTAAGGTAACATCTTATGGCAGCCACCCGATAGTGTGTAATTATGTCATTCCTTAAGATAACATCTGGTGGCGGCCACAAGATAGGCAATGTGTAATTATGTCGTTCCTTAAGATAACATTTTGTGGCAACCACAAGGTTGGCTATGGGTAATTATGTCGTTCTTTAAGATAATATCTTGTGGCAGCCTTATAATAGGCAATAAGTAATTATGTCGTCCCTTAAGATTGCATCTTGTGGCAGCCACAAGATAGGCAAAGTGTAATTATGTCTTTCTTTAAGGCACATGTTGTAGCAGCCAGAAGATAGGCAATGTGTAATTATGTCTTTCCTTAAGATAACACCTTGTTGGAGCCACACGACAGGCAATAGGTTATTGTGCCATTCTTTAAGATAACATCTTGAGGCAGCCACAAGATAAGCAATGTAAAATTACGTCGTTCCTTAAGATAACCTCTTGTGGCAGCCAGAAGATAGGCAATGTGTAATTGTGTCGTTCCTTAAGATAACAACTAGTGGAAGCTACAAAATAGGCAATGTGCAATTATGTCGATCCTTAAGATAACACCTTGTGGCAGCTACAAGATAGGCAATGTGTCATTATGTTTTTTCATTAAATAACATCTTGTGGCAGCCAGAAAATAGGCAATGTGTTATTATATTGTTCCTTAAGATAACATTTTGTGGCAGCCACAAGATAGGCTACGCGGAATTATATCGTTCCTTAAGATAACATCTTGTGGCAACAATAAGATTGGCAATGGGTAATTATGTCTTTCCTGAAGATAACATTTTGTGGCAGCCAAAGATGGACAATGAGTAATTTTGTTGTTCCTTAAGAGCCACCGGATAGACAATTTGTAATTATGTCGTTTCTTAAGATAGCATCTTGTGGGCAGCGACAAGATAGGATATATGCGTCATTGTGGTTTGCCTTTAGATAACACCTTGTTGCACCCACAAGATAGGCAATGCGTAATTTAGTCGCTCCCTTAAGATAACACTTTGTAGCTTCAAGAATAAGATGCAATGGCCTCAATAACTTAGCTTGAGTTACCCAGTATCTGAGCTTGGATGAGTGGCCGCTGTGTGGCGATCGTTAAAAGTCTCCTCATACATCACTAAAGTATTGTTGTATTTTCTGGTCTTTTTGATCATTGAGCCCATTCCGGTAGTTTCGAAAAGATATATGAGGATCACTGACGAGTCCTAATATACCGAACTAGCTAGTCTGGCCCAGAAAGCTTGACACTGTAGCTGCTTTTTGTTTTGTGAGTGTGTTCGTTGCTCTTAATGTATATATAAAACAAAAGAAAATATATGTACCTGCCTAGGCTCCATAGTTTATGGTTTTGCACATACATCAAGAAAACATACCTATATAATTTTGACCCCTTTAAAATCCACTTTTATACAGTAAAACTGGGGTTTACAGGGATATACATTATTTTTTTTTTATTTCTGCTCAATAACATAGATTGTAGGTACACGTTAGAACCGCCTCGCCGAGGCGGTTCTAACGAGTACCCACAATCTATGTTTTTGAGCAGAAATAAGAAAACTACCAGAATTTTTCATCTGAAAGTTTTCATTTTTTGGTGGTAAAACTTTCAATATATTTGAATAGGCCTATTTTCGGAATGTCTGAAGTTAAATTGACTGTTTCGTTAGACGTAGGCGGCAAGGCATTAAAGGCAGCAGTTAAATAAGCATAAGCGGCACCGATGGTTTAATGGTTGTAACATTTGCAGACAAACTAAGTATGCTGTTAAATAATGCATACCTTTGTCAAACTGTATGGCAGGATCTGGACTCAAATTTCGCGCTCGGGTGCTTTTGATTCATTCTTTTGTTTACAACCATCAAACCAAAATTGCCTTGTGACAGTTTAAGCCATGAGCATTTATTGTATAAATGCATCTGTCTCGCAAATCCCATTTAAACGTTAAACATAGAAATACATATCGCGCCATTAAGACAGATATGGATTAATTTATTTAAACACATTTTTTTTTTCACAATTTGCTATTAGATATGAAGCTTGTCATGTGAAAATGATTTAATGGTATATGCGTGTAATGGTGTGTAATGTAGACCTAAATCAGGATGTGAGGCCACGCTGTTTTTTATCAAGGTTTATGCTGTCTGCTTAGAGAATCAATGATTTTTAACGTCTCCTTATACTTCAACCATTACGAAAACATGCCTAATCAAATATATTGAACATTTCCCCACCAAAAACTGAAAGTTTTCGGATAAAAATTCTGATATTTTTCATATTTCTGCTCAAAACATAGATTGTGGGTACTCGTTAGAACCGCCTGGCCAAGGCAGTTCTAACGTGTAGCCACATTCTATTTTTTCGAGCAGAATAAGAAAAAACTCTTATATACCCCTGTAAACCCCATATAAAAGTGGGGTTTTAGGAGGTCAAATTTATGTAGATATGTCATCACAAAAACATGCCTATATAATTTTGACCCCCTTAAACCCCACTTTTGTATAGTAAACCTGGGGTTTACAGGGGTATACATTATTTTCTTATTTCTGCTCTAAAACATAGATTGTGGCTACTCGTTAGAACCGCCTCGTCGAGGCGGTTCTAACGAGTACCCACAATCTATGTTTTGAGCAGAAATATGAAAAATATCAGAATTTTTCATCTGAAAATTTTCATTTTTTGGTGGTACAATTTTCAGTATATTTGAATAGGCGTGTTTCCGTAATGTTTTCGTGATGACATATTGAAGAAAATATTTTCTGGTCCTTTGGTCCCATTTTAGTTGTGAGAAAAACGGAATTCTGGTCAAAATGAGGTTAAAGTATGTATGCAGAGTCGCAGAGCCCAGTTCTACACTCTGAGTCAAATCGAGGCTGCTGTTTTCATTTCTTCGATGTTTTGTTTGATATCAAAAGGATCGCTTCATTACGAAAACACATCTATTCATATATATAGAAAATTTCGCCTCCAAAAACTGAAACTGTTCAGATAAAAAAAATCTGATATTTTTCATATTTTTTGCCTAAAATATAGATTGTTGGAACTCGTTAGAACTGCCTCGACGAGGCAGTTCTAACGAGTACCCACAATCTATATTTTGAGCATAAATAAGAAAAATAATGTATACCCCTGTAAACCCCAGTTTTACTATATAAAAGTGGGGTTTAAGGGGGTCAACATTATATAGGCATGTTTTCTTGATTTCTTGATGTTTTATAAGCCTTTGGAAATAAAGAACACACTATAGATAAGAACATGGGAGTCAAGGTTTTATTGAGACTCTTTACAAGCAGTAATGAAGTTTGCAACACTGCTTACGCCCTCTAGCGTATACATGAGCAGAACTCCATTTTCAAAGATTCGAAAATGGGCCCAATGATCCCAAAGGAAATGAAATATAATCTGCACTATATATATATATATATATATATATATATATATATATATATATATATATATATATATATATATAGTATGTATGTATATGTATATACCCCTATACGATGGTGACTGGGTTTTATCTTATACCATGCGAACGTCCGTCCGTCCGTCCATTTGTGGTATTATTTTATTTTACATAAGACTTAATGTTCACTTAAGCCGTCTCCGCCTGTCAAATCTTATTTTCTGAAAAGAATAATTAGATAAAAGTATTCTATTTTTTTGTTTAGTGTGTTATTTATAGGCAACATGCTATAATTTAAGTTTTTAACATTAGAACCCCTCTAATGTATTTATGTGACATTAGGCTCCGCACCGTCCAGTGGGCGGTTAAATGATCAAAATAATATTCTTAACTATTTCTGAGGTTTAAACACAATCATAAAAAGAAGTGCTTCATTTATTCAGAATTAAGGCAAACCTACCATTTCCCATTTTATACAGTAAAAAACCAAAGCGCTACGAATTACGAACAACACGCGCAACAACCCATTAATTTTGGTGCACGAAAATGTCAAACATTAGTGTTCAAAAAGTTGTGGCAATAAATAAAAAGGAAAAGAAGAATATTCTGGTTGCATGACGACAAATTAAAACTCCTCCACATGATTAATGTTTGTAATTAAGAGCAGGCATTCCAAGTAGTTTGGGAACATGGCTTTTATAATTATAGTATATACCCTAAGTATTGGGACCTACAGGCCTGATCATAACAGTCTGGACCCAGATCAGACGACGCAAAATGCGGCGTCTGATCAGGGTCTACACTGTTTGCTACTCATCAGTTTTGAACTCATCAATGAAATGAAGTTATTCAAATTTTAGGACAGGTATGGTAAGAAGTTGGAGGTTGATATCTTTGCTACTTTTGATATAACTTTACTTTTTTCTCTCAATATACTATTTCTAAATGAAATCCATCTGTCCCCAGCTTGATATTAAATGTTACGGAGGACTGGATAAGAAAGTATTGTGGAAGAAAATACTGTCTAAACAGGTTGTAGCGAGTGTCTTTCATTTCCGCATTGCCTCGATCAATACACCGCTAGCCTCGATCTCGATACATTTCCGGAAATTTTCCGTTCGGCAATTATCGAAAACCTTTTGCGAAAAGGGTCTATTTGCTGACTGGCCAAGTTAGGTAAAGATAGACAATTATTATCTCTTTGAGGTTGTTTTTGTAAAATGTGTATGCATTTGGAGAACATCGGTTTTCTTCCAGTTTTATGGGGTTCTTAGTGGGGTTATATATAACTATTCACCCCAGCTTTTTTTATTATTATTATTATTCAAAGTCACGCTTTTGCAGCAGAGAATGTGCTATTGGTAACATAGTGAAATAAAAAAAATGGGAAGTACTGTGTAGAATGAATGTAGCAATGTGGATTTTGCTCATTTAAAAAAGAAATGAGCAATTTTCCCGTAGGAGCCCAAATCTGACCATTCAACCTGAAGAGCTTGTTGCTGTCAATATTCGTACACATTTGAATTTTTTCATTTCGTTTGTTTCGTCGTACTACGAAGAAGAAAAAAAACGATATTTTTCTTTGTTTACGATTGGAAATATGCATTCTCAAATCGAACGGATTATAAGCTGGTTTAATAATACAGTTTAATTTGATATTCAAGCATGGAAAGATTTGGGCCGAAAGAAAACGTTATGAGTGGAGAAAAGAACGAAACACTGCTACATAGATGAATTCGGATATAGTATGTTCGGCCTAGGCTATGGATGGCGACATGTAATTATGTATGCGGGCTAGAAAACAGATGATCATAGTTGATTTTTTTTATATAGCTCTGATAACGTCTATAATGTTTTTATCGTTGAGTATTGCGATAATTTATATAATTACAACCTTTCATAAATTATAACATTTTTTCACTATACTGCGATCTATAGGGAGCTAAGTAATACATGACAGATAAGTTTCCCGGCGTATTGATGCAATGTTTTCTTGTGTTATCATAATTTGACAATGATTAAAATCTAAAGGCTTTAAAAGCTTTCTGGTATATTTGTATTTTTTTAATGAAAAGCGTGCATCCTTCTTTCACAATGAGTGTGCAGATTCTTTAGAACCTCACTGAGAGCGTAAACTTTGAGTATCAGAACACTTATTCCAAGGAGCTTTACAGAGAATATAATTATCCAAAAGAAGGTCTTTGAAAATCAGTTTGTAACAAAAGGGAAGCTCTTGTGACTTATATTACCTCTGAAGTTACCTCGAGGAATTTACTCAGGAAGCAGTCTTTAAGGTGTTCCGATATTAAAGGTACATACGGCTTTAATATGGCTCAAAATCCTTCAGCAGGCTAGCAGGCTTTAGAGGTACCAGTTCGATGTATTTTGTTGTTACACAATTAAATGACTGTGATTTAAACAGTGAATGCTAATGTAAGCTGGTTGTTGTTGGTAGGTGACGTTTACTGGAATGTCAACTGTATTGTCTACAACACAAAATCCCATAAACAGAAAAAGCCAGCCGATCATTACGAACACACGCCGATTAAAAAAATATTGCAAATTTTACAACCAAAAAGGGAAAATTTTCAGAAAAAACATTTTGATATTTTTCATATTTCTACTCAAAACATAGATTGTGGGTACTTGTTAGAACCGCCTCGCAGAGGCGGGTCTAACGGGTACTTACAATCTATGTTTTAGCAAAATAAGAAAAATAATGTATACCCCTGTAAAAAAAATAAGAAAAATAATGTATACCCCTTTAAACCCCAGTTTTAATATAAAAAAAATGGGGTTTAAGGGGGTCAAAATTATACAGGCATGTTTTCGTGATGTGTTGGTTAACACTGTTCTCAGCTTAAGGGGAATGGACCAACACATGCAGGGGACGCAACTCTGTCATTTTTATTCTTCCCTTCTGAAAAGGGGATCTACTCTAAATGGAAAGTATTTGCCAGTTTACTAAATGTTTTCAGTTCCCTTAATTCGGACCAGTTGAAATGTTCCGGGTCGACTTGCTGACCTCAAACATAAATAAACCCATTTATGTCTAATGACCCATACAAAATGACATTTGCAAATAGTGAAGACTCAGAACAGAAGCCGCAGAACGCGGCGTGTGATCCGGGTCTCCTATTTTTGAATTAAATACAGAAATTTCTATAAAACCTGATAGACACCCCTTTTATTGGAAAAGGACCTGCCCAAAGATTTAACCCTGGTCCTGCTGAACTCGGATATGCCCTGCCCTTGCAAACAGTGAAGCTGCAGATCAGTTCTGGATCAGCACTTTTTGTCATTATGTGAATTTGTATCAATAACCTGGATCAAGCAATCTGATTGGCTGAAAATTAGAAGTGGGCGTGGCACGTTCATTTATTCAGCATAGCAAGGGTTAAGGTAGCAAAGTCCGTTCGGCATGAATGGGTTAAGGGGATTGAATACACCTGATATATATTCCGTCATTTGTCACGAGGGAGACAACTTTTGTGACTTCCTGTCAGCTTTCCTGCTCAGTTTCCTCTTGAAAAGGGATGTACTATAAAAGGAAAGAAACAAATTCTTTCTTTACGAGTTGACCGTTTTTCAAAAAGGGAAAACAATTTTGACAAAGTTGTCTTCCCTGAAGATAAAATGTATACCAGGACCCAGTTAGTTGCTCAAAACTTAACGAAGTTCTTACCTAACGTATTAACGTATATATATATATATATAGTTTTTTGGGTTTTTTTTTTTTTTTTTTTTTTTTTTTTTTTTTTTTGCCTTTGTTACAACTTTTAACGAGTTTGTCATTAATGAGCATGTTAAGCTAATGATGCTTTGAACAACTGGGCCAAGGTATCCGATAGAGGGCTATGCATTGTAACCAAATTTTATTACGTTTAACAAAATTTTCTGTCAGTAAGTATAGGTTGTTCAACAGTTTTAAATTTCGAGCCGTGACAATATTATGTTTTCTGTTGAAAATCGATTCAACTTCTATGGCTATAAAATACAGTTTAAAAAGTCATATGATAAACATTATATATGCGTGGTCATTTGATATGTAATTTATGAAATTCGCCAAAGGCTTGTTTTATAAATTTCATATGAAATGACCACACATGTAAAATCCGCCATATTTTCACTTTTCATAAGTTTACATGGTCATAAGATCAGTCCTGTTTATAAGTGATCATCCTTACTTGAGATAATGTGACACAATAGTAAGTACTGTCTTTTTATTATGTGAATTATGTGTACTGTTAACTCTCGTTACAATTACGGTATGTGGTTTCAAAGATGTTGCCATTAAAATGAATTTGTTGTTGTAAAGAATCCTTAATGAGTTGAGTAATATGTAAGAAAGGCCTTGTTTTATTTATACTTCCTCATAGAACATTTATTTTGATATTTGTTAATATTGTCTCTGTGAGGCAGTTCCAACAAATATCCAAAGCATATGTTTCTTGAAGTAATATGCATTTAACAGGTGTTACCTATATCCATGCGTCCATATTGTCATCACATGCTTCATAGTTGGGTTGGCCAGATCTAACTGAATTTTATTTCAAACCACGCTTGACTTCTGTATCCACTGCATGAATTGCGATATAACGTCCAAGTCAACAATATTTCAGTAGTTCAAAGACATTGCCTCCAAATTTGTGGGACTTTTACCCGACCCGATCACATGAATTCGGGTCCTGCTTAGTTACTAGCAGCACTAAAATGGAGGCTTTAGGCAGCCCATTTATTTCGCGGGCCCCAATGGGCTGGGGCCATGCTTTCCGAATACCGAAAACTAGTGTATGCCGATGACAGGTACAACGACAATATACTATCGTTCGCTTACCTGAAATCCATTTCACTGCTTCAGGATTTTCCTAAAGGTTTTTGACCGTTTGCGCGTTTTTTTTTTCTTTGTTTCTTTTTTGTCTTGTTTTTTTACACGAGTCTGCATATTATGAAAAGCAGAAAAAAAACAAAAACTAAAACAAAAACAAACAAACAAAAAACATGAAAATAACAACAATTTACAAACCGGTCGAACAAACACATTATTGTGTCGAAGTGTTTTAAGATTATCACGTGAAAATAGCGTAAAGTTTATGTGTTATCTAAAAATCTACATCAAAGTGTACCTGCGTCCCCTGAATGCACAAAACGAATCATGCTTAGCTTGTAAATAGATGGAAAATGGATAGAAATAAAGTTCGAAGTGGAGATAAAATTCAAAATGGCCGCAATCGTAAATGTAGGCTGATGTCATAAGTCTCGTGATTCAACCCCTTGCAATTGGAATACTTGGCGTTATTGGCTGTTTTGTTGCTATTTTTCGGCACGGCCGCCGTCGAGTGTCAATAGTATCTACCAAATCACGGAGCGCTTCTTGTTTTTCAGGATAAGCACCGAACCACCCAAGCGTTTTTTTTTGGAACAGTACATTTTTGGTCACACACATCACTGGTCACATCGGTAGTACATAGTAGTGCGTCTGCACGCCGAACCGCTCCGCGGTTCGGCAGTTCCTGTTGGACGCATTTATTAAATACAATGTTTTTGTATAATTTCTCATTAACTGTCACCTCTAGAGCGAAATATTCGTAACTTTCAAATTATCACTATAACAAATTTTGTTGTTGTATCGAGTGTCGGTATAGAGAGGGTTGACTGTATTTTGAGACATGTACAGTTAATAGCTCACCTGAGCCGATTAGACGAGCTTATAATATAAGCATGTGTCCATCGTTCGTCAATCATCCGTCCGTCAACGTTTTCAAACGACTGCTCCTTCGAAGACATGAAGCCAGATCTGACCATATTTCATATATAACATCTATTAGGCAGGGGAACGAATAATTGCGATTTTGTTTCAACCGATAAGAACTATGCTGGCGCTATGATAACCTATAGTTGCCATTGACTTATAATGGGAATAGTGAAAATTGTTATTTAAATTGCTGTCTCATTACAAATATTTTTACCAAAAAAAAAAAAAAAAAAAAAAAAAAAATACAGAAATCTTCCTTGAGTTGTTCTCTACATTACACATACATTTTGTCTGAACCGCTGAATTTGATTTGTGTTGCCACTGTACCCCAAAAAAGTTAACGTAAAAGGTGCGAAAATTATTAAACAATCTTCTCCTCAGAAGCCATAAGGAGGATGAAGTTCAACGTTTACAGAAATATTTATACGAGTTGTCTCTACAAAATTTGTGTATTTGATTGCTCTTGCATTTTGTTGCTAACTTGTCTGCCTTGATAGGGCAACGCTCTTGCCGGTCTTGATATGGCAGCGCTCACTTGCCTGCCTTGATATGGCAACGCTAACTTGCCTACATTGATAGGGAATGCTAACGTGCCTGCCTTGATAGTGCTACGCTAACTTGCCTGCCTTAATAGGAAACGCTAACTTGCTTGCATTGATAGGGAATGCTAACTTGCCTGCCTTGATAGGGCAACGCTAACTTGTCTGTGTTCAAAGGCAATGCTAATTTGCCTGCCTTGATAGGGCAACGCTAACTTGAGTGCCTTGCATCACGAAAACATGCTTATATAATTTTGACCCCCTTAAACCTGTGACGACACAGAAAGGGAACACCGAAGGGGACAGTTTCTTTTTTCTTACGTAGGGCACCTTTTCACCTACATAAGGCCATTTTCGCCTTAACCCTACGTAGCTAGTAAAACATCATGCGATGTTACCATAAATAACTTAAGTACACAGGTTGCCCGTGTAACACGCGTATAATCCATGTGGTGGCGTAATATCGGCCCTATATAAACTCCGCCGTAAATGATTCCCATAAGGGCGAAATTGTACAACAGAAGTGTCAGAGGACACATTCTCAGCTGTATGTGATTCATTTCGGCCTTCATTCACTTTACAGGCCCTTAGAGCCTGAACAACAGAAAGATGTGTTGTTAGTAGACGCCCACAGAGGCGAGGTTGAAATTAAAGATGTGTTGTTAGCAGACGCCCATAGAGGCGAGGTTGAAATATGGTGAAATTACGGTCGCCAAGGCGCCAGATCACCTAGTTCTATCAACTAAGGATATGAATATGAAATATAATTAATTAAACAGGATCCTTAAAGGAAATAACTAGTATGTTATAAAGTGTTAAAAATATATAAAGGGCCTGTATTAACATATAAAGAATTCGGAAGATAACCCAGCATATTCTCTTCGCATCGGCCCAGGGTTCAGCACACTTGGGTGGAGTCGTATTGATATTGTTAAACAATTTGGCTAACCTACCAAGTTAGTCAAAATGTAAAACATATCAGTCACCACCCGTGTTGAGCTACCGTAGCCGCTGCGAAGAGTATAGCTGGGGTATGTCAAGACTGTTGTTTTTGTGTGTTTGTGTGTAATAATTAATTAGTGTCATTTCATGTTATTATGTTGTGTATATATATATATATATATATATATATATATGTATATGTATATGTATATATATGTATATGTATATGTATATATATATATATGTATATGTATATGTATATGTATATGTAAAAAAAAAAAAAAGTTATAAAATCTAACGTTGTTAGTTTCTGTGTAGTGGTACGTATAGGCAAAGCCCAAACCGGAGTCTCATTAAATAGGAAATCACCATCGGTACCGTCCTGGCCGCTCTAGGGCGTAACAAAACCCCACATCTTTATAGTAAAGCTTGGGTTACAGGGGTATACATTATTTTTTTCTTATTTCTACTCAAAAACATATATTGTAGTACTCGTTAGAACCGCCTCGGCGAGACGGTTCTAATGAATACCACAATGTATGTTTTGAGTAGAAATATGCAAAATATAAGAATTTTTTATCAGACAATTTTCAGTTTTTGGAGGCGAAATTTTCTATATATTTGAACAGGCGTGTTTTCGTAATGGCGAACGTGTCTACCTTGATAGGGCATTAAATAGGCTAGGCTGCCAAACTTAACATAACAGTTTTGCTGATTTCGGGCTCACAGGGTTATCTTAATATATTGTATGCTGAAAAGGAAAACTAGTAGACGACAACAATATTTTTTTCTTGCCCATAAATAGTGTTGTCAGCAGGGTAGGAGAAGGGTAATGCACACTTGAAACTGTGTTCAAAGGAAAGGCTTCAAATGAAAACGAAATGCTAAGCAAAAAGCAAGCATTTATATGTCTGGTCGAGTTTTAAATTCAGCATACTAAATTTTTGCTGTTAGATTTCGTATATATATATATACCACCTTAACAAACAAACTTTACATATTTGTAGACTACAATGTATTTAGATATAGCATTTTTTTTTTTTTTTTTTTTTTTTTTTTTTAAGAGTGGTTATTTATTTCAAGTACAAAACGATAATGAAAAACAACTTTAGTAACCACAAGAATAGAGGAAACTAAGAAAGAAAACAAACAAAATACGCATTCCTTTTCTGACAGTTTACCCTACATCATGGTACATGTTAACTATATTTCTGATAGAGCTAAATGACCCTGTGACCCCAAAACCCCAGTGTGTTTAGATAAGCAAATCAAAACTTAATTAATTCTGTCAGTTAAAACAATGCCACCAAGAAGCGACAAATAGGTTGTTGAAAGGCTTTAAATTTCTCGCCTATTGGCTCGAAATTTAAGCACTTCAACAACCAATACTTGTTTCCCTGAAAGTGTGGTTTATCTCTGCGGGTGGTGTATTTAAATTGGTCCAGTCATTTGATTTACAGTTTTCTGAGTTTGCGGCATGGGCGCTTGATACCGTTTATTGTTTTATGTACCACAGCTCATTTATTGCACATAAAGCGACAGGTATTGTTTATGTACCATAGCACATTTATTTTACAAATAGCGACAATTTATTTTTGCCATCACCTAAAACCGAAAGTGATGCGCATTAAGTGATATATTTGTTAATGTCACCGTTTGCTTTCTTATCCTACACGCGGCTTTGAACGCACACCACATGCCTGACAGTGGTTGATTTTTAGAAGAACTTGTCTTCCCTTGAGAGCCATCGTTTCTCATGGGCTGCCAGTACCCGATAAACATTTGTTACCATCAATAATGCTGGATGACAAATAAAGAAGTTAAAATATACTGTGCATTAGGGTTGACAAATAGCGTAAGTAAGAGAAAGAGACAGCCGTGAAAACAGAATGATTTTAATACAAAGACAGACTTTACCAAAGACGACAATATTTACCCTTCAATGGCTCGAACATCTTTGGGACCATAGAAATATGTTCGAGATATGGGTAGTTCGAGCCGCTGAGATTTAATCATGGCGCCAATAGCGATAATTTAGGAAATCTTTTCAATTTTCTACACAATAATTGCATGTTGAGTGTACTTATTAGAAATCGTCTCGATGAAGTGATTCTTACAAGTACACACATCAATTTTATGACAAAATAAGGTAACTTCCCGAAACATTTGTTTTCTATACCTGTCGGAAGAATTTCTTGGGAACTAAAAAACGAATTCGAATTAACCATAGTAAACGAGCCATTGGAGTTCGAGTTATTGAGGTTCGACTGTATTGCATGCTGAAAGGGAAATAGTAGACGACAAAAATTCATTTTCTAGCCCATGAATAGTATTGTCAGTAAGGCTGACACGATTAATCGGAAAATTGATTAATTGATCGATAAATTCCACAAAAATGATTATCATTACTGATTTGCTAATAATCGATCATTTGATTTATGTGTTTGTTACTTTACCGTATTTACCCTTAGTATTCAGACACCTCAATTCCTTACCCTACATAATCTAAAATTTGAACACGTACAATTTACTACCCATTGTTGTGTCTTAAAATAACTGGATGGGTGGCAAACAGTGTAGAACCTGATGGGACGCCGCAAATGCAGCGTCTCATCAGGGTCTACACTGTTTGCTCAGGCCTGTCTGGCCGAATATATACAATAAAGTATAACATATGGTAAGAGTCATGCTCAGACAGGTAAAATTATGACCAAATCTTCAGTGATTACTAATCGATTATCGATCACAATGGCAGGACTGATAATCGATTATCTTTTCAGTTTTGATTAGCCAGCCTTAATTGTTAGGGTAGGAGAAGGGGAATGTACTCTTGAGTCTGTGTTCAAAGGAGAGGCTTGAAGGGAAATGCTAAACTCTCCTTTATGGTCGGAGAAAGCAAGCATTTATATGGTCTGCTCGAGTACTAAAAGTTTGCTGTTAGTTTTCGTATACAATGTATATCGTTTCCGTTCGTGTGTGGTTTATATCCGAAGGTGATGTATTTTAATTTGTTCAGTCTCGCTTGATTTCCAGTTGTCCGAGTTTTTGGCACGGGAGCTTGATGTTTTTTATTGTTTTATATAACACAGCTCATTTATTGCACAAATAGCGACAAGTATTATCTATGTACCATAGCACAATTTATTTCACAAATAGCAACAATTTACTCTTGCCATCGCCAAAAACCGAAAGCGATGCGCTTTAAAAGATATATTTACCTGCACGTTTTTTTTTGTTTTTTTTTTTTGTTTTTTTTTAAGCGATGGGAATATTGTGAGCGCCTCCATCTGTCCGTCCGTCCATCCTTCAAACCGACCGTCCGACCGATCGTCCGTCCGTCCGTCGTATGTCCGTCCGTCTGTCCGTCACGCTATCTCCTCCTCAACCACTTGGCGGAGTTCCGCAAAACTTGCTACATCACTTCCCCATATGGTAAGGGTATGCAAGAGCAACATTTTTTTTTCTGTGCGTCTGTCCGTCCGTACGTCCGTCGTCCGTCCATTTGTTCGTCACGCTATCTCTCCTAAACCACTGGGCGGAATTCAACCAAACTTGCTATATTACTTCCCCTCATTAGTTCGAGAGCAACATTTTTCCGTGCGTGCGTCCGTCCGTGCAGCCGTCCGTCATGCTATCTCCTCCTAACCCACTGGGCGACATTCAACCAAACTTGCTACATAACTTTCCCTAATGGTAAGGGTGTGCGAGAGCGACATTATTTTTCCGTGCGTCCGTCCTTCCGTGTGTCCGTCGTCCGTCCACCTGTACGTCATGCTATCTCCTCCTTAACCACTGGGCGAAATTTAGCCAAACTTGCTACATGACCTCCACTCATGGTAAGGGTGTGCGAGAGCAAGCCCGTTTGTCCCTCTTTCCGTCCGTCAGTCATGCTATTAGCATCATTAGCAACGAGCGTGAGGATTTGCGATGGCGCGACATCGTCTGCGCATTCTAATTGTTAATGTTACCGTTTGCTTTCTTATCCTACAAGTGACCTTGAATGTACACCACATGCCTGATAGCGGTTGGTTTTTTAGAAGTACTTGTCTTCCCTTGAGAGCTATCGTATCTCATGGGCTGCCAGTTTCCGATAAACATTTGTAACCATCAATAATGCTGGATGACAAATAAAGTAGTTAAAATATACTGTGCATTAGGGTTGACAAATATCATAAGTAAGAGAAAGAGACAGCCGTGAAAACTGAAGAATTTTATAAAAAGACAGGACGAAGCGTACAATATTTACCCTAAGTATTCGGATAGGCCTAAGCATACAGTGTAGACCCAGATCAGATGCCGCAGAACGCGGCGTCTGATCAGGGTCTACACTGTTAGCCACTCTTCCAGCAATTATGGAAATTGCAACAGGTAGTAAAATAACCTGTTCAAAATTCAGAACAATAACACTTTGCATGCTGGGTAAAAATTTCCACAGATAACATTTTGAAACATTTCTTACTTTTCCTAGAAAATAGGATTTGACACTTCATGCAAAGAGTCTCCTAAGGAGACACTTTGCATGAAGTTTCAGATCCTATTTTTTAGAAAAAAATAAGAGAAATGTCACCAATTTGTCGTCTGCTGAATCTGCCCATACGTAACCTGGCAAGTCTTAAGGTATCTGGATACTAGGTAAAGGCGACAATACATTGAGCGAGACAGAAATTCTCCATCACTCTTTTATTAATTTTGTCAAAAATAGGATAAATTTTATGAGACCCGCGTGTCCAATATAAAGGCTGTGTTGACATCTGATACACAGAGGAAAATGTTCTTATTCTTATTACTGATATTCCTCGAGGAATAATACTAGTTACTGTGGTTCTCATTTTCCTGATCAAATTAAAGAACTTCACATTTTTATAAATAGAACTTGAGCAGATCGCATTTCAAAGCTATTTTTTAATTATCTTTTTTCATAAAAATTGAGGAATCGTTAAGAAATTTGCCTACATTAAAAGTGCATTCTATTTTCGTAATGTTTTTAAAGTCTTCTTGAAAAAAATACCCCAAAAAACAACAACATTAAGGTGACTGGATACACTAATTCTATTTGTGTAATATTATTTACCAGGGAGACAACTTTTATGACTTCCTGTTTGTTTTTATGCACACAAAAACCCTTCTTCAAAGGGTCTTCTGCGAAAGAATTTGCTCATTTGGAGCAAATTCTTTCCATTTACAGTAGACCTTTTTTCAAAGTGGGGGTTGGAGGGGGGGGGGGGGGGGGGGGGGGGAGGTGCAAAATAAAACTGTCCATTCCCTTATATTTAAGCTGCGTCTAACTGAATCAATTACATCCATGTCAATGACCCATGCATCACATTTCAGATGTACACGTTTACCAGTCTTCTCAAAATGCTATTAAAAAATGATCACATTGTTTTCAAGATATGTGACAAAATCATGGCAAACTAACATTTCAACAGTTTTCTAAATAAGTATCACGCCAGCTTTTAACCGGAGCTGCGTAAGCTGGTTAGATTCTTCACACTTCCAATTAACATATTGTAGGGTTTATGGTGGTAAGGCCCAGTCTTACAAAGAACTCTTCGACTGATCTCTTAATGGATCTGAAACGTTTTAGCCGGGTTTTATAAAAGGGTCATTATCTCTATCTGATATACGAATAAGAAGGACTATACAAGCTGGCGCATCCGTGCAGTATGACCATGGTCTTCACTGTTGATCAATATATTCTAAAACAACCAACAATTATCAAGGAGGACATTACACTGTGCAGATATGCATGCTGATTCGGGTCTTCGTTGTCCATGTATATGATGAAAACCTTTTGTCATGACAGAGCTCATTTGCGATTGAACCCCGAAGGTACGAAAATAAAGTAGTTCGGTGTGATTGTCAATAAATGTTTCCTTCATAGCCAGTTTATTGATGAAAGCTATAAATCCTGGTTTTATTATTCTTAATGAAGGAAAAGACAAACTGCAAGACACGAGGGATGATCTAAAAACCACAGTGTACGGTCAACAACGAAAAAAACAAAGAGGAACCACAAAAGTTCTGAAAACCATATTGAACGGTTACCAACGAAAAGAACAAAGAGGAAACGCAAAAGAAGACCTTTTGCGGTTCCTCTTTGTTCTTTTCGTTAGTAACCGTACAATATGGTTTTCAAATCATCTCTCTTGGATCCAATAACCATAAAACCACGTTTAAGTGGAACCAAAATTCGTAGTTTCAAGGGAAGCGGCTCTGACAAAACTGGTCTGGATACCTTCTGAAAAGGGGTCTACCCTACCCTAAAAGAAAAGAATTTGTTCCTCTGGAACAAATTCGACTCTTTCTTTTTAGATTAAGAGTAAGACAATAAAGGAAAAAAGCGTCTTATCTAGAACGTTGGCATTGAATTTGAGTTTTTACGACCCAATCAACATTGTGAAGGTCATTTTGAGCCAGTCAGTTGAATCTACTCACACACGTTTCCTGGGCAGGTTTAGTACTCTGATTAGAACTTGCGCACAAACGTTCGTCACTCAGTGACTGACAATTGTCCTTCTGAAATCAATGTATTAGAGGACAACGTGTACATTTCATATAGGTGTGTAAACGTTATGTGTCATCCTGCATATACTTTCAGAACACATCACCAGATACATAATTCTTTAGGTTTTAGGTAAGAACCTACCTTGGAAGCACATTGTCTAGAGTTGTGCACATTGATGATGAAGTCAATGCTAGAATTGCCAAAGCTAGTGCAGAATTTGGCCGGCTACGGGGAAGTATTTGGGACCGAAGTGGAATCAGACTTGACACAAACCAGAAAGTATATGGATCGGTAGTGCTGCCAACACTATTATATGCATGCGAAACTTAGACAGTTTACCAACGGCATGCCAAAAGACTGAACCACTTCCATACAAGCTGTCTTAGAAAACTTCTAAAGATCAAGTGGCAAGACAGGATTCCAGACACAGAAGTCCTGAAAAGGACAGGGATGCAGAGTGTACATACTCTTCTGAAATTGGCACAGTTAAGATGGACAGGCCATGTTACCAGAATGCCTGATGAACGTTTGCCAAAGAAAATCCTCTATGAAAAACTTCAAGGAGGAAAACGCTCCCATTGTGGTCAGAAGAAGCGATACAAGGACACCCTCAAGGCCTCCCTTAAAGACTTCAACATACTAACAGAGTCATGGGAACAGATTGCACAGGATCGTACAAAGTGGCGAGGCCTCATAAAAAGGGGAGCTGGTGAATACGAAGCAAAAAGAATCAGCAAGCCGAGCAGAAAAGTGCACAGCGGAAAGCCAGAGCTAAGGCATCACCAACAGAGCTTTCTTCCTCAGACCTCTCTTGTTCTATCTGGAACAGGCAGTTTAGAGCTAAGATTGGTCTCATCAGCCATCTTAGAACACACAAATAATAACACATCACACAATTGATTAGGATTGGTCATTGTCAGTAATGACAGACGAACGAACTGAGGTTGAAGTTAAAAGCAAAATGATGGCAAATAGCGTAGGCAACAAAAGACGTCATATTAGAAATGTTGCTTAGGTGATTACAAAAATGCATATCCGATTTAACTTTGTTGCTGTTGTTTAAAAGAAACTGGATGGCCAATAGCATAGGGAACCATTGACGTCATCATTACAAAAATCTTTTGAAAATTTCACCACCAAAAATGAAATTTTTCAGATAGAAATTCTGATATTTTTCATATTTCTGCTCAAAACACAGATTGTAGGTACTCGTTTGAACCGCCTCGCCAAGACAGTTCTAACGAGTACCAACAATATATGTTTTTAAGCAGAAATAAAAAAAATAATGTATACCTCTGTAAACCCAAGTTTTACTATATAAAAGTGGGGTTTAAGGGGGTCAAACTTATATTGGTATGTTTTCGCGATGATACTAGCGATGATGTATGCGTGAATACATAAATACGTATCATGGACCCGAGTTATTTCAAATGCTGTTGGTTTAAACATATTTATTTCCAATCTTTACATTTACAACACATACAAAGTTACAACAGTAGGATTAGAACTCAAATGCCGCAAAAAGCGTAAAAATCATCATCATACTTATCCTTATCATCCTTCTCATCCCTCTCCGCCTCATTGTCATTAACATCGCTACACTACTTCCAAGGTGGGTGTTACTACCATAGACTGTTTATTGTATTTACCCTAAATATTCGGACATTTCATCTCCTTACCATAATTGTCCTATAATGTGAACAAGTTGTTGTCATGTTGATGTGTCTGAATTTGTTGAGTAGCTAACAGAGTACATCCTGATCGATGCCACATTCTGATATGTCTACACTGCTTGTTTAGACCTGTTAGTCTGAAAACCAAGGGTAAATACGGTATTTACGGTTTGCGCACGAAGAAGTTTCTGACAAATGAGCCGGGACACAACAGTTCCTACAATACTGCATATCGAGGGTTGAGCGCAAGACTATAGTAACTCAAACATATTTTTGAAACCCTTGTTTAGGGGCAACTTGGACCCCTTTGTAAACAATGCAATTTTAGGTGCCATTGCTCATACGAGCAATGGCACCTAAATTTTCATTGTTTACAGAAAGAAATGTTGTAATCTTCATAATGCCTTCATGGTGAGGAGATTAGGTTTGGGGGAAAAACAACCATCTGACTTACACCAGTCTTGCGCTCAACCCTCGATATGCTCCCAGCGAAGACAGATCAGCATGCGCATGCGCGCAGTCTGGTCAGTCTGCGCAAAGCACCCGATGGATAGCCAAGGATCCAAAGAGTCTTCAGACCCACAGCGAAGACTGATCAGCCTGCGTGGATGCGCAGGCTTATCTGAGTCTTTACTGGGCGCACATGCAATCGTGTAGGAAATGCTGTGGCCCGGCTCAAATGTTAGACAATGTAACTATAGTTGTCGCCCCATTTACGCTGAAATTTATTAAACCTGAAGTGTGGAAAGATATCTGAAACCTAAATAGTTGTACTAATGAAGTAACCTGCCGCAAATAATTCAAACTGAAATGTGAAATGTGAAAGACACCAGGCTGAATCCGACAAAGTGTTATTACCAGTCACGTAATCTATTACTGCTTCATCCTTTTTTCATTCGTTTATTCAAACTTTAACTAAAAGAGACTTAAGCAAAATGTCTGAAGCCTGAAGAAAACTTTTTCGTTGTTGATTCAGCATTCCACATACATCATAATTTAACTGGATGGACAGAATCTGTGACAATCCACCACAAATCTTCGCACGACCCTAACACAAATATTTCAGTGAAACGCGTTATACTCTTTATTCCTTTTGATTTGATATACAGTCGAACATCAATGGCTCGAACCATTTTGGATTATTAACATTTGTTCTAGACATGGGTAGTTCGAGCCACTGAATGTTAATCATAGTGTCAGCTAAGAAGGCAAGTGAAAGTAATTTATGAATGTCTTTTATGAAATAATGGTACATGTATGTTGCGTGTACTCATAAGAATCGCCTCGATGAGGCGATTCTTATGAGTACACGCAACATACATGATCATGATAAAATAAGAAAGTTTTCCTAAAATATCCTTAAATAGTTGTTTTCATGAGCTATCGGACGAATTTCCTAGGGACTCAAAAAGGGGCACCGGTAAACGATCCATCCATTTAGAAAACACGCCTAATCAAATATATTGAAAAAATTCTGATATTTATCAGATTTCTGCTCAAAACATTGATTGTGGGTATTTGTTAGAACCGCCTCGGCGAGGCGGTTCTAACGAATACCCACAATCTATGTTTTTGAGCAGAAATAAGAAAACTAGCGTATTCCCCATGTAAACCAAAGTTTTACTATATAAAAATGGGGTTTAAGGAGGTCAAAATTATATAGGTATGTTTTTCGTGATGGGTGTTTGAGTCATTGAAGTTTACTGTACATTGTACCATGTTTAGAAATATTTGGAATATGACCCATTCCAAAGCGTCGACTCACCCTCCGGCCCTGACCTGGCCCAACCATCCCAGGGTATATATTTTAGTGAAAGCGTTGTGTTATACTCGTTACTCCCTTTGATTTGTCATACCACTTTAGCTTGTTTTGAAACAGATGGAATGTGGCACCGTCTCAAAGACTTACCTCACGCTCTGACCTGCCCCACCTACCATGGGACAAATATTTTAGTGAATTGTTCTACTTTTCATACCATTCAATGTGACTGGCTTTTCAAGTCAGTCAGCTAAGGATGGAACTGTTAGTGAAACATAATAGTTAAACGTTCTACTCTTTGTGACTTTTAATTTGATATACCACATGACCATTTTTGGGAAAAAAATATTTTTACCCTCACTCCTACCGCCCCTTGGCTTGGTCCCATTTCCTGTCCGAGCCTCATACACCCCAGTAAAAATGTTAGTAAATGATCATATCTTAAAATGAAGTGTAAGTTGTACCCTACCTTCCAATCTGACGCGACCTCAGACATTGAACTAAAAATTTCAACATGCACATCTACATACGAAATTCGGAGACTCGGATTCGCCAAAATAGCTGAAGATGAGGTAATATAACTAGAACAGTGTTTTCGGAGGAAAACGTATGTCCCGCACCAGTTTGAACAGACATATTGTTAAAATAGATTGAATCTATAATAAACTCAAGGTCACAATATACAAATATGTAAGTTTGGTCAAAATTCATCCATTCCTCAATGAGATAGGGTGCTGACAAGCCATTTTCTAAAATCATAGCCCTTGTGTAACCTTGAAAATGGGATCAAGGTCACAAAAAATCTAATCAGTTCTTGTCTCTGTCTCAACAATATAGCTGTGCAAGTTTGGTCAAAATCCACCCATTCATTATGCAAATAGCGTGCAGACAAGCCATTATCCAGCAATCTGAGCTCTCCTGCGACCTTGAAAATGGGGTCAAGATCACCAAAATAAAATAAGTTATTTTCCATGCCACAACAATTTGGCTGTGCAAGTTTAGTTAAAATCTATCCATTCCTTCAAGAGATACAGTGCAGACAAGCCATTTTCAAATAATCTAAGCCCTAGTGTGACCTTGAAAATGGGGTCAAGGCCACCAAAATCTAATCAGTTCTTTTCCATGTCACAACAATATAGATGTACAAGTTAGGTCAAAATCAAACCATTCCTTTAGGAGAACCATTTTCCAACAAATCTAAGCCCTCTCGTGACCTTGAAAATGGGGTCAAGGTCACCAAAATCTAATCAGTTCTTTTACATGTCCCAGCATTGTAGATGCGCAAGTTTGGTCAAAATCTATTTATTCCTACAAGATATAGGATGCACACAAGCCATTTTCCAACAATCTAAGCCCTCCTATGATCTTGAAAATGGGGCCAAGGTCACCAAAATCTAATCGGTTCTTTTACAGGTCCCAGCAATATAGATATGCAAGTTTGGTTAAAATCTATTCATTCCTTCAAGAGATAGGATGCGGACAAGCCTTTTTCCAACAATCTAAGCCACCTGTGACCTTGAAAATAGGGTCAAGGTCACCAAAATCTAATCAGCATTTTCCTCCTGCCAGTGATATATTTGTGTAAGTCTGGTTAAAATGTGTCCATTCAATAAGGAGATAAAATGCGGACAAGAGGCTACGCCTCATTTTCCAATAATCTAAGTCCTCCTGTGACCTTGAAAATGGGGTCAAGGTCACCAAAATCTAAACAGTTCTTTTACATGTCCCAGCAATATAGATGTGCAAGTTTGGTTAAAATCTATTCATTCCTTCAAGAGATAGGATGCGGACAAGCCATTTTCCAACAATCTAAGCCCTCCTGTAACCTTGAAAATGGGGTCATGGTAACCAAAATCTAATCAGCATTTTCCCCCTCCCAATAATATATTTATGTAAGTTTGACCAAAATCTGTCCAATCAATAAGGAGATAGAGTGTGGACAAGAGGCTACGCCCCATTTTCCAACAATCTAAGCCCTCCTGTGACCTTGAAAATGGGGTAAAGGTCACCAAAATCTAATCAGCATTTTTCCCCTTCCCAATGATATATTTTTGTAAGTTTGGCTAAAATCTGTTCTTTCAATAAGGAAATAGAGTACAGACAAGTGGCTACGCCGACGCCGAAGCCGATGCCGCCGACGCCGACGTCGACGGGATCCGCACTAAAAACAATATGTCCTCCCCCCCCCCACCCCCACCCACCCACGCATGTTGAGGGGACATAATTAGCATGTTATACCCACACGTTAACGACAGCGTTTTGCGGTCATGGTACCTAAACCGTAATCCAAACTCATAAATCCATAAACGAATGACGAATCAGAATGTTCAGATCAACAGACATGGACCCCAGAATAAAGGGTGTAATCAGGCGTCCGCGGATAGTAAACATTACTTGGTAAGGAAGCTTCGCCCACCATGCCCATAGGCCTGGACGAAGGAAATATCGGTAGAAGCGTATGTCCGGGATTTGGGAAGTCTACTTATGGCGCGTCACTGGCAAATAACATCAGAAACAATTCTGGAAACTGCCACATTGTAGGGATTGACCAGATCATGATGTTTCCCATAGAACTACTTAAGTGTTGCTACCAGTTTGGTTTTTGATACCCCTGGCTCAAAACCTTGAGCACTTTCCCACGCTCCATGAAGTCCTGATAATTTGAACAGGTTCTGGCATAACAGATTAACTGTGAAACGTAAACGCCGTATGCTGGTGCAGAAGGGATATTACTGCTCAGGAATGGAAAGTTAACAATGGGAAAATTGAGTTTTTTTTTTATTTGTAAATTTAAGTGAAACTCCATTTTCGGATATATTGTACTTTCTCGACTTGTTTTCTCCCCGGTAAAATTTAAGTGACTTTATTCCTCAAAAGTAGACATTTTATTATCCTAGAAAGGCTTAATAAATTGATATATGATATCAATATGATCATAAAAGTGGCACCTGATAGCCTGTAAGATTTCAGTTAGTCTCTCGTTTTTGAAATAAAATGATTTTTATCGTACCTCTGAATTAATGTTGGCAACATTAATTCAGAGATATGATAAATATCATTTCATTTTTAATCCAGTTCAAAAACGAGGGACTAACTGAAATTTTACAGGCTGTCGCCTGCCACATTTTATGATCGTATTAATACTATATATCAATTTATTAAACCTTTCTTGGATGAAAAAAAAATGTCTATGTTTTGAGAAATATGGAGCCTTTAATGGTATTATTACTACTAACTACTTTAACTATTATTTCTTTCTGTTGTGATGGTAACGTTCAGCCATATATATGATCAAATAAGCTCACATATATAGGTAATGCGGGAATAATATTACCTTAGTTTGAGTATACTAAAACGGCCCTATACAATCTATTTTGATAAAAGAATCTCCAAATCGTACGTGTAACGGTTCATATTAAAAACAATCTGGAAAATGCAGAATTCAAGCAAACCTTATAAATAAAATCTATATGTGTTACCCAGGGAAACAAAGATCACATAAAAGTGCAAAAAACGGTGTCGCGAATCAATTAAGACGCTTCATGTGACGGCAATATAGTTTGCAGGTCTTCATTCACCCCTTGGCACCGACTAAAAATTATACAAAAGTAGTGCATTTCTCTAAAGTAAAATTGGATAAATTTCCCGTTTCATCACAAAAACATGCCTATATAATAACCCCACTTTTATATATAGTAAAACTGGGGATTGCAGGGGTATACATTATTTCTCTTATTTTTGCTCAAAAACCGTAGATTGTGGGTACTCGTTAGAACCGCCTCGCGTACACCACGATCTATGTTTTGAGCAGAAATATGAAAAGTATCAGAGACTTTTATCTGAAAATTTTCAGATTTTGGAGGTGAAATTTTATATTTATTTGAATAGGCGTGTTTTCGTAATAGAAAATATTGTCGTTTCAACAAACCTAAACACTACCAGATATTATCTTCTCACATTAAAATATTAACAACTTGCAATGTGAAAAGCTTGATGATCAGCAATTAAGCTGCATTGAATATAAATATATTCTAAAGGCGTAACAATTAAGCGAAATATATGGACACACAAAAATCAAAAAAGCTGCAGTATCCATGTTTTCTGAGCCACATTAGTTAGTTTTGGTTAGGTCTCATCAGTAGCTTTATATAAATTTTCTAAAATGCAGGATTGGAAGTCGCAAGATACCTCCCTCGTAAAACTGGCTGTAAAACTGCAATGGATTACAGTCCCCTTAACCCTTAAAGCGCCAAGCAAAATTTGTAGCAGACGACAGTCTATTTTGTTTCTCTTTTTTTTTTTTTCAGAAAAAGAAAAGAAGTCTAGACATTTCATGTGAATCGTCTGCTTGTAATTAAGGTTTAAGCACTTCTCTGAATTGTCTTAAAAAGTCATTAAACAAACACTGACATGTCTTTCAAGTTTAAGCTAAAGTGCTTCTTAAATGGACCAACCACCAGAGTTAACTCATTTTAGTATCGAGACCCCTAAAAGAGTAACTGGCAAACAGTGCAGACCCATTTCAGACGCCGCAGAATGTGGCGTCAGACGCCGCAGAATGTGGCGTCTGATCAGCTTCGAATAGTTTAGCCATTTTTCTTTAGGAATATATAAAGCATATGGACCTACATACATAAAATTGAAAATGGACTTCCAATACATAGTGTAGGGAAGTTTATTAAGTCTAACAAGAGCAAGTCGATGGCGCGCCATCGCATATCCCCGCGCCTGCGCCATCGCATATCTCCGTGCACATCAAAATTCAAAATGCGTTCCTCCAGTTCTCATCTATAGGGCTATCGCCTGTGAAAGTTTTAAGATTCTAGCTTAAATGGTCTAGGAGCAATGGTGTGATATTACAGACGGATGTATGGACGGACGACCGGACGGGTGGACGGAGGGTATAACAATATCCCCGCTTTTTCTTCGAAAAGCGCGGGGATAAAAATGGTTAAGGTCAACTATCCAAATTCTTCATCAGAAACTACTAGCCTGGAAGGGAATGTGCAACAAGTGTAACAAGTGTTGTGTATGTAATCGCGGCAAGGTCCATTGTCTACATCTAGAAACTCTCTCAACTCTCAACTATTTTGATTTGTAAATTCTGCTTTCTGTATCGTCTGATCTAGGGCTACACTGTTTGGTTCGAAAAGGTCCATTGTCTATATGTAGGGTCTTCCCAGTCAGCATTCTACGTAAATCTATATCGGCCGTCATCGGCCCGTCAGGGTAGCTGACGGGCCGATGACGGCCCGATGTAGATTAACGTATAATGCTAGCTGGATTCATCTATAGACTCTATCAACTGTTCTTGTTTTGTATATTCTGCGTTCTATGACGTCTGATCTGGGCCTATACTGTTTGAGACTCAATGTATTATGCAATGAAAGTATTTGGGACTATTACAATTGTATTTTTAACTGTTTTAATTTACTAAATATGTATATTAAAATACTCGGAAAGTAAAACACTTTGGTGTAGGTGTTCTAATATTTGACTACTGTAGATTTATTTAACCCATTTTAGTCTGGAGACCCCAAAATGAATAATTGGCAAAGAGTACAGACCCAGAGCAGACACCACAAAATACGACATCTGATTAGGATCTCCATTGCAAATAGTTTAGCTATTTTTCTCTAGGAATATCTAAATCACATACCATGACCTATCTAAAATTGAAATTCAACTCTTCTAGTATTTTTTTTTTTTTTTTTTTTTTTTTTTGTGTGTGTGTGTGGGGGGGGGGGGGGGGGAGGGGTCGGGGCAGTTTACTCAGTCTAAAATGAATTAGCTCATGCTGACTGGAGCAACACTGTATGCCAAGTAGACTGGTTCCAGTCTCCAGTGACTTTATATTTTTCTCATAATCCTGTTTGATGTTTGATATATCTACTAAGATAAAACCAAAAAAGTATCATGACTATAAAGGCTGGTCACCAGTGACAGGCCTCTATAGTCATGATATTACTTTGGATTTTATTTTAGTGAATTATTAAACAGATTATAAGAAAAATTATTTTGTCACTAGAGACTGGAGCCAGTCTATATGCCAAGATATATGTGCCCTAATGTTAATATAGAAATAAATGAAGTTACCTAGATGAAATGAGGAATATACAATTACAACACATAACGGCAAGATCGCAATAACCGACATACAAAGAAATGCAACAGAAGAACTGCATTGTAAAGGTCTGAAAAAAAAAAAAAAAAAAAAAAAAAAAAAAAACGGGGATGCTTAACTCTTTCCCCGCTATTGGCGACAAAAATATTGGCGACTTTTGTCGCCTACTGATAGCCTTTGCAAACAATTTGGACCCCGCAAATCAGGCCCGACAAAACGTCGGGCCTGATCTGGATCCAAACTGTTTGACAAGCTGATGGTATTCCTGAAAGATTCTTTTTTATAAATTTAATTTTGAAAAAGAAAATCCACAGAAAGAAAACATGCAAAATTTCCCAACATGCAAAGAGTTAAACTAATTTTATACGAGCGCAATATCCATTCACCTTAAGACAACTGAAACGTTAAAAAAAAACAAATCTAATTCTCATGAAACAAAATAAAACAACTAGCAATTCATAAAGATCAGTCTTCCGATATGGTGTCAATGAAATTACTTTCGCTTCACCTAAATGTTCCGTTTTAAAATTAGAATATCTGTCATTTAAAATTGAAAATGACATTAAAAGCGAAGCTAGAACAGAAGCAATATTGACAAGTACTGAGAAGAGACGAAATTGAAGGCAACCGTTCCAAATCGGGCCACAAATGAAATTACGTCGCATTCCGTATAACCCACGATGGCTGAATGCACGATTGCAATCATATTTAATTCATTTAAGCCTGATGTCCCGCAAGGTGGAAGTTGGTAAACAATGCAATGCAACCCGTGCATTGTCAAATAAAATCTGTCAAGCCTAATTTGCGTGGAAAATATATTTAGGATCGTGCTGATATGTATCATGCGAACTTGGCAAACATTTAGGAATGCAAGGGTATTTGTCATTCATATTAGCAAATATATTTAGGTTGGTGCTTATATGTATCATGCGAACTTGGCACATATATTTCGGAATGCAAGGTATTTGTCATGCAAACTTAGCAAATATATTTAGGTTGGTGCTTATATGTATCATGCGAACTTGGCACATATATTTCGGAATGCAAGGTATTTGTCATGCGAACTTAGCAAATATATTTAGGTTGGTACTTATATGTATCATGCGAACTTAGCAAATATATTTAGATTGGTGCTTATATGTATCATGCGAACTTGGCACATATATTTCGGAATGCAAGGTATTTGTCATGCGAACTTAGCAAATATATTTAGGTTGGTGCTTATATGTATCATGCGAACTTGGCAAATATATTTAGGATCGTGCTTATATGTGTCCTGCGAAATTGGCAAATATATTTCGAAACGTAATGATACGTGTCATGCGAACTTGACATCTTTAAATGTTTCGTTCGAGAGCGGTCAAGACGGAACGTGGGTGACTTCCTTTTGATTGAATTTCAGGCGGGGTAACGCATAATAGCATCACTACACAGAGACTCTAACACCCATTACGAAAACATGCCTATTCTAATATATTGTAAATTTTACCTCCAAAAAACTTTAAATTTTCAGATGAAAAACTGATATTTTTCACATTTATGCTCGAAAACATAGATTGTGGGTACTCGTTAGAACCGCCTCGCCGAGGCGGTTCTAACGAGTACCCACAATCTATGTTTTCGAGCAGAAATAAGAAAAATAATATAAACCCCTGTAAACCCCAGTTTTACTAGATAAAAGTGGGATTTAAGGGGGTCAAAATTATATAGGTATGTTTTCGTGATGGTTAGAGTTTTTAATGATATTTTTACACATATATATTTACAGCATATAATACATAAAACATATAATTACTATCCTCTTCGTGTCGGCCTCTAAAATGATCATAATACGATCGGAAACATACTGGTTTATAGTTTAATTAATCTGGTTTAACTGATCAAAATGTTGACAACCAGGTCCCAATTTTGTTCAAAGCATCGTAAGCTTAACGAGCCCGTTAGTGGTCAAAATGTTAAATGTTCTAGTAAGTACAATATCTAATTCACAGGTATTTTTGTTGAAAAAAAATGTGAGTTTGCTGAAAAATACTCACATTTTTTCAGCCAAAATATTAGCGTATATGCCATATTTAATGATCAAAGTTTTAAAGATACGTTAACTAACGACATCGTTAGTTTGAAAAACTGGGCCCAGTACAATTCCCAACCTGGTGCGGTGAACTTTGTCGTGCCGAGAAGAAGAGAATACCACCCCGCCCCTTCCTCACCCCCCCCCTCCCCACCTCCCACTCAAACTTTAACACTGACAGTAACTTACAGGAAGTGCAACGTCTATCATCTTCTATTCTACTGATATCAGTGTATTTTTTTGTACATGTATTTCGATATAATAATACTAATATAATAATAAATATAATACTTGGCAAATATATTTAGGATCGTGCTGACAAGCGTCATGCGTATTTGGCACGTTTTTAATGTTGGTCGCAGTTACTCATTGCGAATAATCTTACTGTTGAGGGAAAGGTTACATTTCCTGTGGGGGAGGGGGGTGGAAGGAGGGGTAACTGTTAAAATTGTGTATGTTTCCAATCTGAAAAGGGGTCGACCCCCACAGGAAAGACTTACAAGACCTTCACGCGACCGAACAAATGTTTTACCACAATGGAACTGAGGTCGAGGATTAGGATCCCGTCAAGCTAGCTTAAGCCCCCCCCCCCCGCACCCCCCGCCCCCTCACACACACCTTCCAATGCGTTTCTTTCAGTGTGGTACTTTTGTCAAATGTACTGTAGTGTTTCATTTACAAATGTTTTCTTTTTTTATCTTTGTAAAAAAACTCCCGGTAGTGCCACAATCACAAACCGCAGCCCTTCCCAGAAGTTAAAAATACATTCACTTAAATTTGTGTAAATGTTTTTGTTTGTCTTTCCCCTTGATGTTGGGAACTTGATATTGGTCCGATTGTATCATTTCCCGGGTTCACTAATTTACTTTGGAAGTAAATTATTTTCTTTCAGAGAAGACCCCTTATCAAAAAGGGGCTTGGTGTGCAAGAAAGTAAACAGGACGCTGCAAGAAAGTAAACAGGACGCCATAGACTATCCGCCCCCTGCGCCCCCGCTCCGCCCCGACCCCCTCTCCCACCGCACACACACACTTGTAAACAAAACTGCGAAAACTCTACCACGAAGGTTAAAATTGCTTAAACCTGACATAATATCAGAAGCTTTAACAGTGTTATTTCTAGTGGATTTTCATACAAAACGTCGAGAATGTGCATATCTGTCGTGTGCCACTAATTTAAAAGAATAAGATAAGGTTTCAAAACATAACCTTAATTCTCGCTTCTGTAATAAGAATCTGCTGTTGTCATTCTTGCGTGTGTGATAATTCCTCCCAAAGGTTATATTTTTTAGGATCTAAGGGACCGTAACGTAAAAACGAACCTTTGGACATGTGCGCCCAGCGAATATTAAGATCAGCCCGAGTATTCGCGCTCTCTGAACATAATCTTCAATGGGTGCGTTTTGGATAGCCAAGGATGCAAAGTTTCTTCATGCGGACAAGGAAAACTCTGATCAGACTGAGCGGAAACGCAGGCTGATTAGAACCTTCGTTAGGCATACATGTCAGATCGTACCTTTTCTCATCTTGCGGTCCTAATTATTATCTTATTTATTATCTCCGGAAAACATCTGTGGCCGCTTCATAACGCGGTGGTACTCGGAAACATAATGATAATACCCTAGTGAAAAGGCATAATAACAGAACCATCATAAGTGATCCGAAACGTAAGAAAAATGTACCAGACGTGTGCGTCCAGCGGAAACACAGATCACCTGTCCATCCGCTCACACTGCTATGCGTCCAACTGAAAAAAAAAAAAAAAAAAAAAAAAAAAAAAAGCAAAAAAATTTTGGATCTTTAGATAGCCTATTAGCCTGGCGAGGATCGATCAAACTGTATAGATACGCAGGTACAGTAAAACCTGTGTAAGAGAGCCGCCTTCGAGACTGACTTTAAATAGTGGTTGATGTGGAAAAAGTTGTCTGTCTTATAAAGGTACATGTCATGTAATTTTGCTAGATTAAATACTATGATACTGTTTACGAAAGGGACGGAATTAACTATTTTTGGTCAATTAAAAATTCTAATGAAGTTCTCAATAATTTTAAATCTAAAAGCTTTAAGGCTTCTAAATTGTCTACATATGAATTTTCTGCATTGTATACATCACCTTATGAAAGATAAACTTATTGATTTAATCAACCGAACGCTTGCAGCGAAGAATGTGCTTTTTTCACCACTTCTGATGCATACAAGAATTACAATGTATGTTCTTGTCAAAAAGTCTGTGATACCTTTGTTTATCTTTTGGATAGCATTTTATTAATTTTGGAACTAAACTTTATAGCCAAACTATTGGTATTCCAATGGGAACTAAGTGTACTCCTCTTGTTGCAGATTTGTTTCTCTTTTTCGTTATGAATCGGATTTCATGAAGTCTCTCTCACGGGAAAACCAGGCTAACATTATTGAGGCTTTCAATTCCACTTCAAGATACCTTGATGATTTATTAAATATTGACAATACTTTGACCAAATGGTGGAACGCATTATACCCTACTGAACTTTAATTAAATAGAGCCAATTCCTTCGATACCGAGGCACCTTTATTGGATTTGAATCTATGTATATCTGCTGGTATAGTTTCCACAAAAATTTATGATAAACGGGTCGATTTTGATTTTGATATAGTCAATTTTCCTTTTCTGGATGAACGATGTCCCCGGCGTACCTCATATGGGGTAAACATAACTCAACTTATTAGATTCGCCAGAGCTTCTTCAAATCTTAGTGACTTTAACTGCCGTAATAAAGCTCTTACTGCCAAACTTCTTAGGCAGGGCTATCGTTATTTTAAACTTCGTAAGGCGTTTTCGAAATTTTATCGTAGACACAGTGCCTTGTTAGAAAAATATAACGTCAGTCTAAAAACACTTCTGTAACAAGGTATATCGGAACCAGAATTTTATGGTGACTTAGTGTACAGATTTAGAAAACAATGTAGGAAAATCTAACTATTCGGAGCAATTCAGAAAACTAACTAACCGTTATAAAAGAATTGGCTATAGCCTGGATATTATGCGGCAGACTGCATACCTAGTTTATCAACCCAACCATTGTTGATGGCTATGCTTCACTCTTTAATTGCGCGACGGCGGTTCGGGCCTCAGACTCAATGACGGCCTCTTCGTAAAACTTTAACCAGTGGGTTGGGGCTTGACGGTATGTCTTTGCCTTGGCCCGCCGTCGTTTAACTACTGGTTTCCATTTACTCTAGCACACAGTAATATTGCCATGAGTACTCGTCTTTGTTTATTATAGTGATTAATTTGAATTGTATGTTTTCGCTTTGAGGCATTGACTGAGTTATGTGCCTTTATGCGAACCGATTTTTTTTTATGTACTTCTGTATTAAGAGTAGTATCGGGACCCAGGGTGAAATTGGCTGGCCGTAAAAGTGCTTTAAATCCCTCGGTGGTTTATTCCACTGATCGTTCTAAGGCGGTGGTCCCGGTGTTAGTCTTACTCTTTGTTGCTTTGTGGTTTATTCTACAAGGCGATTTGTTTTTTTAATCTTGCCTTTAGTTATTTTTTTCTTGTATTTTTCAGTCCTTTTAATATTGCGATTACCTCGCTTGGGGAAGAGACAGCTAATCTTAGTACTTTTCGTACGTTTGTTCGATTTGCGCTTGTTTGGTTTTGTCTATTTCCTCTACCTCTTTGTGTCTGGGATAGGCTGCGGCTTGTGATTGTGGCACCACCTGGACTTTTCTCGTACCATTATAAACCAAAGAAAAGCAAAGAAATTAGCTCCCTCCTTCCCGACGAGGTGATAACAATACCAAATAAGACCCACCAAACCACTACACTATAAATACTCAAAAAAGCGAGTCTTGTTAATGCAGTAAAAGTTTGACCGAACTAGCACAGATACATCATAAGGATAGGGCAAAGAAGTGATTAGATCTTTAAAATAAGGTCATGGTCACCAAAATCTAATCACTTCTTTGCCCTATCCTTATGATGTATCTGTGCTAGTTCGGTCAAATTCCAGCCATTGGTTAAAAAGATATTGTGCACAAAATCTTTTTACTTCATTAAAAAGGCTCCTTTTGGTTCCTTTTTGAGTATTTATAATGTAGTGACCTTGAAAATAAGGTCAAGGTCACTAAAATCTAATCACTTCTTACCCCCATACTGATGATGTATCTGTGCTACTTTGGTCAAATTCCATCCATTGGTTAAAGAGATAATGTGCACACAAACTTTTTACTGCATTAACAAGGCTCACTTTTTTGAGTATTTATAGTATAGTGACCTTGAAAATAAGGTCATGGTCACCAAAATCTAATCACTTCTTTGCCCCATCCTTATGATGTATCTGTGCTAGTTCAGTCAAATTCCAGCCATTGGTTAAAGAGATATCGTGCACACAAACTTTTTACTTCATTAACTAGGATCCTTTAGGCTCCTGTTTTAAGTATGTATAACATAGTGACCTTGAAAATTTAAGTCAGGGTCACCAAAATCTAACCACGTCTTTCCCCTATCCTGATGATGTATCTGTGCTAGTTTGGTCAAATTCCAGCCATTGGTTAAAGAGATAGTGTGCACACAAACTTTTTTTCTGCCTTTTTTTTTTTTTTTTTTTTTTTTTGCATTAATAAAAAAAATTACAAAGGGCAATAACTCCAAGAGAATTGGCCCCTAGCCCTTACTTTATCTTATGTAGGTATTGATATCAATGTGTCTGCAGAAACTGATGAATATCCATCACTGCGTTTTCAAGATATAAGGAAAAAAAAAACAGCGTCGCGGACGGACATACAGACGGACACATGGAAGGACACACGGACGGACAGACAGATGGACGGACGGACAACGTGGAAACAGTAACCCCCCCCACACACACACACACACACACACATACACACACAAACAAAGTTTGCGCGGGGTATAATGACGTCGCGCCTGAGAGTGTCGTAACGCAATTACATAACAGTCACATTACATTGTTGTAATTACACTTGGTACGACGCGCAACGTTGCGGTATTACATTCGAACCAAAGCATTGTGTACTAATACCTAAAATGCGGCACTAAGACAAGAAAACGCACATATAACACAATTCATAGATCATGACAGAATCTTTCATTCACATTCCTTTCATATTGGATTTATTAAGCTCGTTCACTCATTTCAAATATTTGCTCACCAATACGTGCAAAAGATAAATTATTGAACTAGTTTAATAAACATTATATGAAATGAATAGATTCTAAAAAGAATGACCTTCGAGCGCAATGAACACTCACAAAACTAAAACACAGTTAAAGACTTGAGTTTTCTTGGCAAGGCTAGCTATTTTCGGCCAATCATCACGAAAACATACCTATATAATTTTGACCCCCTTAAACCCCACTTTTATACAGTAAAACTGGGGTTTACAGGGGTAAACCTTATTTTTCTTATTTCTGCTCAAAACATAGATTGTGGCTACTCGTTAGAACCGCCTCGGCGAGGCGGTTCTAACGGGTACCCACAATCTATGTTTTGAGCAGAAATATGAAAAATATCAGAGTTTTTTAACAAAAAATTTTCAGTTTTTGGAGGTGAAAATTTTTATATATTTGAATAGGCGTGTTTTCGTAATGTAGGCCTTATCAGTGACCCTCATATAAATTTCCAAAAATCTCGGAGTCGGCTCAATGATTACAAACGAAGTGAAAATATATACAGTCGACCCTCGTTATCTCAAACTCGCTTATCTCGAATAACCGCTTATGTCGAAGTGAAATTCAGGTCCCTGTTTTAACATGGAAATCTAAGAACAGGTAACAAAATATTATGGAAAAGAGGGGAAATTGCTCCTAAGGAGCAATTTTTCCTCTTTTCCACATTATGTTTTATATATATTCCTAACTTCAGGAGTCAAATTATATATTCATTCGTTAAATGTGATTGTTCGATTTATTGTTTTCCTCACTTCCGCAACTCTGATATGTCGAGGTACGGATATCTCGAAGTGTTTCAGAGAGTCCCTTGGAATTCGAGATAACGAGAATCGACTGTAGTTCATAGTGAAGGACGGGAGAGATCTTTTACGGCCGACACACGTTACTAGCACCAACTGTAGTAAATATAAATAGGTTCTTAAATGAGCGCCCCTAGAGAGCAGTGATCACATTCACAAAACTGAACACAGCTGAAGTTTCTAGTATTTTGGACCGGTCTAGCTAGTTTCGGCTTAAAGTCATGGATATGACTAGATGCTCTAGCAAAACGAATAAATACACGATAGAATGTAGCGCACGGGAGCGTCACCATCCAAAAACGGAAAATTAACAATATTAAGACTAAAGTCATCCCGCTTGCCATGAATTTTAGTAGCGATTATATCTCTAGACATTGATGAAATTAAATCCAGAAACGGGGGACTTTGTATCAGAGCTTTATTTAGTTGAAGTTATTTTGAATAAATTGTATCTACCATCAATCAAGGAGTAAGGCACAGCACCACAAACTTTCTGACAAGACCATAAGGTATAACGGTTATGATCCTCGGAAGTTTGCGTCTTGTTACAATGGACGGAAAAAAGAATTTTCTCGTACGAACGTTCTTTATTTAAATAGAGACGTTTACCTTTAATCAGTTTGTGTGGCAATGTAGTATAAAGTGTAGGAAAATTAGTAGACAAGCTAGGCGCGCGGATTTACCTAGGATTGAGTTTATTTATAACCTCACCACAGTTTCTAATTGACAAATACAGTCGACTCTCATTATCTCGAAGTCCAAGGGACTCTCTGAAATACTTCGAGATATCCGTACTTCGACATATCAGATTTGCAGAATTGAGGGAAAAATAAATTAAACAACCACATTTGGAACTTGCTTTATTTATTTAAATATATTAGACAAGAAGGTATTCCTTTTTCAGTCAATTTCCATTCGATACGGATAGACATGTGAAAGTGTACACAATAAGCATTTTATAAATTTGATTACATGAATTTGACTGCCGCCATGGGGAGCTAGCGTGCTTTTTCCGCATTATTACCCCTCTGAATTATTGTTGTAAATAAACCTGAACCACATTCTACATTAACTGAACATTTGATTTATTTAATGTGCTAACGAGTGAAACAGAATGCAGGTTTGAACTAGGTGTGCAGGTACTACACTCAGATGTTTCGTCATGTATGAAACACTAATCGTATGTATTATTTTTTTGCAATGCGTAAGGTTCAATGTCTTTCTCTCGATCTCTGCAATCGGATGCGTATGCTGTTTGGGGTCTTTACTGTTCTCACGCGGCATATTGTCCCTTTCATATGGTTGAAGGACTTGATGTGGCAATGCGGGGTGCAGGGGGGGGAGAGGGTGGGGAGGGTTGGGGGAAGGGGAGGGATTCGCTATGTTGTAATATGCTGCTGTGGTGGTGAAATTGTAGCGCGTGGAGGCTGGCTCCCAGGAAATCCTATATCATGTCAGTTCAGAGACTAATAATTCTACTAACGGGGGCTATATTGCTTGAAACGACTTACAGGAGGAAATGTCATATCATTGGCTAGCTGACTCCAGCAGTGACTGCCATTAATGTGTTTGTATAAACCTTGCTGCAAATTAAGTTCAGATTAAGAAATAGTTTCAAATTTATTTCCTTTACTGAGGTTTTTTTTTTAACCTTTACCACTCTCTGTGCAAATTCAGCAGACGACAATTTGATAGTTTTCTATTATTTGCTTTTTCAGAAAACCAGGTTTAACATTTCAGGGCTTTAATGACTAACTTAAAGCCATGTCGTAAGAAGATGATTGTTTTCGCATGTGCGGACAACGAAGGCCCAGATCAGCCTACGCATCCCTCAGAATATCCACGCGATCCTATCAGGCTGTTGCTGTCTGTTCATGTATCTGCTGTATCTAATATATATATATATAGCGAAGATTTTGAAAAAAAAATAGCATACTAGGGAAATGACATAGAAGACAAATATAATAAAACGTGAACAATAAAAATAATAAAAGAATAAGTAAAGAATTACTATACGATTATTCATATATACATGTTCCATCATCAGATTTCGAACTCACGCCTAGAAGATTTGACCACTGTGTCCAGTTTGATCAACTATTCTCAAGTGGACATCCATAACCCCGCGGCTATTTTGGCCCAATAGTCCTTCGCATTATTATTTATTTAAATAGTTGTTTTGTAAAGGGAGCTAATGCGCTGTTTGATACTGAAATGAGACCATCAGGCACAATAATAAGCTCTATTCTAACACTGTAACTGAATGTCATTTATTTTTTATAATGTTTTCATTAGAAGACGTTTTATTTAAGCGAAACAAAGTTGTTGATAACTGGGCGCAGATATCCTCTCATAGCGCTCCGGAGATACCATTTAAAATTAATATTTTATTTGTATTTATTGTGCTCAGGTCAAACTACTGTATTTCCTACGTATCGTTAACATAGATTCTGTCCAACGTTGTTTGGACGGTCATGAACGGGAGCTGCATTCTCGTTCCTCAAGCGAATTTTTCCGATGGAGGATTCGCAAAGTTAGATCTCCTTCCCCGTACCATTTTTTTATATTTATTTTATTTTATTTACTTTTTTTTTTTTTTTTTTTTTCACTGGTCGGGTTGTGGGTCTTGTGGGACTGCCACTATCTTCTTTTCAGTTTGTAATGGGTGTTCTTCGTAGGAGGTAGAGGAAAGGAAAAATAGAAAAGAAAAGCCAACATATTTCTTTCAGAGCAGTCACAAAGACGTTATGAGTGTTACAATGCCCTTCTAGAAACCAATTTCAAGTGTTTGTCGTCATATTTATATTAACAAGCACAACACAAAATGTACTAAAAAATCCACAAGTCTGTTATTCTCGTGCTGCTACTCAATGCAACGGTTTATTACCGCACTTTGTATGCATAAGTTTTCGATCTGACATCTCCGTTTTTAATACTTTTATCAAGCACAGCGCAATGTTTCCAATGTAGAAACAATTAAGCCCGCAACTCTGCACACACTAACTAGTTATTCATTTGTTGAAGATTATTTTTGCAAGCGCTAATATTTCCGTTTGTATGCAGTTTGCCTTGGCAAGAGTTTCCTCCGTGCTTTGTCAACAGTTTCACAATGAATACACATATCAATGAGTCATGCATGTTTTTAAACAAAGCGAACGAACATTTCTAGCAGAAAGTATGTATCTGTGTAAGTAGCGTTTTGCAGCTACAGAATATATGGACGAACAGCCTGATTAAAATTTCAAACAAAATGTTTTAATCAGAAACAGCGGCTCTGTATGTTAGCGGAGTAGGCAGTGCTAGAAGATCGTGCAGATCATGATCCCCAGGTTAAATGCCTGTTGCCGTGTTAACAGACATATAAACATGAAGTCTGTAAAAATAATTGTTCTTAATTTCCATTTAACATGTTATAAGCGTATAAAAGGTTCGTGTCAGCACGACCAAACGCTACAGAAAAGACGCGGCACTGGATGAACCGACTGTCGACTCCCAAGAACTAAGCATAATACCTACTCTATCTTCAACATAGGAATACTCGCAGCGTCTGAGGCAAGAGGTATATGTGGTGCAAATGACTCAAAACATTCTAACGCATGCCTGAAAAACGAAAGCATGAGACGTTTAAGAGCCTAAAATTCAAATGATGTCATTTATCTCTTGTCGCGATAAAATGAAATTTTCTAGAAACGAAAGTCCAGATCTGCCTTCGTATCCTTCGAAGCGAATCCAGTTTGTTCGAGCATGGCCTTCCCTGTCCTTTCACATATTCTATGTAAAGTGTCCGATGATTCTATTAGAGAGCAAAAACACCTGCATTGACTTTACAGGGGCGGATCCAGAATTACTTATGAGGGGATGGGGGGGGGGGGGGGGGGGGGGCTCGATTTGATCAAATGTCCGTACTTACCCTACGTATTTGGAAAGACAGGCCTGAACAAACAGTGTAGACCCAGATCAGACGCCTGAAAATGCGGCGTCTGATCTGGGTCCACTCTGTTTGTCACTCATCCTGCAATTTTACACAGAGTCTTACTCGCAGATTGTCAAGTGGACTTGAAGTTAAGTATAAGGTGAAAATAAGGGATGTGGATATTTAGGGTAAATACGGTATCCAAAAATTATCCATAATTTCCCATGAAAATGAACTTTTGATTCAAAGGCTGGGGGTAGGGGTGCACGACTGAAGCCCCCGAACCCCCTCCGAATCCGTCTTTGATTATACATATCCGCCGACTCACTTCTGTTTTCTTTTCAAAGTTTTATATTATCTTCCCATGTAGAGGAAAGATATATCCGAGTCATGTCATAGGAAAGGGCGTCTGCAGAACATATTCAAACAGAATTATTGCTATGAATGACAAAATAATGAAAAAAGGAGCAGGCAGAGAAAAAGAAAAAAAAAATACATGAAAAATCTACAGCACCCGGTAGGTTAGGCGTTCACCCATCCAGGCACTAACTGGGTTGTCGTTGCTTAACTTCATTGAGAAGACCAGATTTCTTTGGAACACATAATCATTGATATGAGTGACAAATTAATGAGAAGAAAAACAGGAACAAAAAGAATAAATAAATAAATAAATAAAAAATACCCGAACATTCTACAGAACACTGTTGTGTAAGGATATCACCCAACCAAGTACTAACCGGGTTGGCGTTGCTTAACTTCATTGAAAAGACGAGAGCTCTTTGTTTCCACCCAATACAGACAGACATGCAGAAGTGTAATAATTTAAGCGTTTTATAAACTTAACGACATGCACTTGTATTGAGAAGCTAGCGTGCGTTTCGCGCATTATGACCTGCTTGGATTAGTGTTTGTAAATAAATATGAATTACATGCCTACATTAATTGAACATTTAATTTATTTTACGTACTAACGAGTAAAGCAGAATGCAGTGCAGGTACCAGACTCAAATGTTTCGTATATATTATTTTCTCGCAATGCGCACCGTTTAACCTTTACCACTCTTTGGGCTAATTCAGCAGACGACAAATTGATGATATTTTTCTTATTTTTTACCAGAAAACAGAATTTGACAGTTCATCGCAAATTGTCTGGAGACAATTTACTTGAAATGTTAAATCCCGTTTCTGGGAAATATAAGAAAAAATAGTTAAAAAATTTCGTTTGCTGAAAAAAAAAAAATACCCAGAGTATTAAGCGTTAATGTTGTTGGTTGATCACGCCATCTCGCATTCGGATGCGTATGATGTTTTTGGTCTTTGTTGATCACATTGGCATATTGCACTTTTCACATACCGAAATACCGCAATAACCCTAAGTATTGAGACAGGCATACCTGAGAAAACAGTTTAGACCTTGATCAGTCGCCGCAGAACCCGGTGTCCGATCAGGGTCTACACTGTTTGCCACTCATCCAGCAACCAGTGTAGACCGTGATCACACTTAAAGAAGTTAGTCTCGTTTTACCCTTTTGGTGTACTTGTTTCCCTTATTATCATCCATCATTCATTTCGTATGGAAAGCATGGCAAACAGGCAAATAAACCAGTGCAGAGTCCGATCCTAATCATTAATCAGTATTTTTATGATCACTTTTAATCATATATATTGTATCTGAACGGTTTTGGTCCAGATCTTGGTCATTATATTGAAAAACAAAAAGTAGACGAAATGGGAATTACCCTCAGAATTGGAGTACATGAAATGGGAATAAAAACAGTAGACAAAATGGGAATAGACGAAATGGGAAGTCACCGTTTTGATGTATGCTAGAGCCGGAAAACCTTTTCTTCATTCACAGTAGCTTGTGTTTATCTATGCGCTATCATTCCTGTGCGAACGGTTTCATAATACGCATTAAGTGTACTTTGTGATGATATAATTTATAAATTACTGTCTTTAAAGGAAAACCGGTGTTTGTCATGCGCTATCAAAATGTAAAGAATACATACATGTAGTATATTCACAGGAGAGAAAATTCAGACGAGCTTGGTCGCTTGCACTCTAATTTGCTTTTCAGACAAATGCGATACTGCGAACAAGTTTATAAACACAAATGTATGCCCTTAATACAGGTATACTTTTTTTTTTTTTCCTCTCGATTAATCTTAAAATGGTCTTTTTGATACTTTCTGTATTATGTATTAAATCATTTATCACTTCGTGATGGTTCGTTTTTCATTCCTTTGGTTGGCAGGGAACCGCATGAGGTTTGTATATTCGGCTGACACTTGCTTTGGGCTATATTGTAAAATGACGGAAACAGTTGGAGTTGACTTAACCATTGCGGCCCAGATCGCCACTAATCCCATATCAAGAGTGATGACGAGATTTCTCCCATATGACTGTCACAAAATTCAATGCAGCATCTAATCAGGGTCAACACTATTAGTCTCTCGTCCAGCACTTCTTGGACTCATGAATAGTTAGCCAAATGGACGTTTCCAATTATTAGGGCAAGAAGTGTCTTAATATTCAGAGGAAACGTCGTCAAATAGAAGATCCCTTTGCTGACTGCGCGGATGCACATATGGTTCGGAGTATTCATTGTTTGCATATGTCAGGTCGGCCCTTTTATCCTACTTCGATTTATATAACTACTGCCTCAGCTACTACTACCACTACTACTACTACTACAAGAACTACTACCGCTACTACTTCTACTTACAGTAATGATAAGTGTCCGAATATGAGAAATGGGTCTTTTCACAACTGAGGACAGCTTGCATTTGCTACCACTCGGTAATGATAATATGGTAATAACCCTAAGTATTGGGACATGCGGTCCTGCACAAACATTTTAGACCCTAATCAGACGCTGAATCTGATCAGGAGCTATACATTTCCCACTCATTCAGCAACACGTTAGACATATCAATTGTAAGCAAAATTATAATAATAAAAGAAGAATGCATGCATGCATGCATGCATGCATACATATATGTATATTCATGTATGCATACATACATGTATATATTCATGTATGGCTAGCACGCACGCACGCATGCACCTACCTACCTACCGACCGACCTACATACGCCGTGCGTGCAAGAGAAATGGGTCTTTTCACAACTGAGGACAGCTTGCATTTGCTACCATTCGGTAATGATAATACGGTAATAATCCTAAGTATTGGGACATGCGGTCCTGCACAAACATTGTAGACCCTGATCAGACGTTGACTCTGATCAGGGTCTATACTGTTTCCCACTCATTCAGCAACACGTTAGACATATCAATTGTAAGCAAAATTATAACAATAAAAGTCATAGAATGTATGCATGCATACATAAATGCATGCATACATACATGTATATATTCATGTATGGCTGGCACGCACGCACCCACCGACCGACCGACCTACCGACCGACCTACATACGCCGTGCGTGCATGCATGCGCGTTTGGATGTATGCTAGTGTGCATGAATTCTTGCGTGTAATGCTGTTTGTCTTGTACACATACATGCGTGCATCGTCATCTATGCCCAGAACAAGCTGCGCACCTCCGAAATCTTATCAGAATCCAGTGCGCCCATCTGCGCACCCTAACCAGGATCTTTACTGTTCGTATATGATTTCGTGTCCTTTTGTAATTTGAGCCGTCTCACATTAAAAGGGTACATCGTATCAAGATCTCTAGCCTAGCAAACAATTCACATAAAATGTCAAGCCTACTTTTTTTCGAAAAAGTATTTTAGAACGTTGCCATTTTTTGAATGATTATAATTTAGGGTTAAAATATTCATAGGACTCATCCGTCATCTACGCATTTAATTTTCAGCATGTTAAAGGCACCATAGCACTCAAAAATAGACATTTTATTGTCCAAGAAAGGTTAAATAAATTGATACATGGTATTAATACAATCATAAAATGTGGCACATGACAGCCTGTAAAATTTCAGTTAGTCTCTCGTTCTTGAAATGAAATGAGTTTTTATCGTATATCTGAATTAATGTTGCCAACATTAATTCGAATATATGATAAAAAATCATTTCATTTTTGATTCAGTTCAAAAACGAGAGACTAACTGAAATTTTACAGACTGTTTGATGCTGCATTTTATGATCGTATTGATACTATATATCAATTTATTAAATCTTTCTTGGATAAAAAATGCCTATTTTTGAGGGATATGGAGCCTTTAAAGGTTAAAATCGGGAATGAAACAAAGTACACAAAAAGAATCGCAGAAACCTTTACATCCATCTACACTTAATAGTAATGGAGAACTTGCAGTGGAGGCAACTCTGTTAGAAATTGATGCCTTCCCTTTGGAAAATGGGCCAACTCTAAAAGGAATGAATTTGCTCCCCTAAGGAGCAAATATTTTCTGATAAAGTTGTCTCATACAATCTTTACAGATCATCCATCCGTTCGATACGTACAGACATGTGAAAGTGTACACAATAAGAATTTTATAAACTTGATTACATCAATTTGACTGCCGCCATGGGGAGCTAGCGTGCTTTTTCCGCATTATTACCCCTCTGAATAATTGTTGTAAATAAAACTGAATCACATCCCTACATTAAATGAACATATGATTTATTTAATGTGCTAACGAGTGAAACAGAATACAGGTTTGAACTAGGTGTGCAGGTACACTCAGATGTTTCGTCATGTATGAAACACTTATCGTATGTATTATTTTTTCGCAATGCGTAAGGTTTAATGTCTTTCTCTCGATCTCTGCAATCGGATGCGTATGCTGTATGGGGTCTTTACTGTTCTCACGCGGCATATTGTCCCTTTCATATGGTTGAAGGACTTCATGTGGCAATGCGGGGTGAAGGGGGGGGGGGCAAGGTTGGGGGAATGGGAGGGGGAGGGATTCGCTATGTTGTAATATGCTGCTGTGGTGGTGAAATGTATTGTAGCACGTGGAGGCTGGCTCCCAGGATATCTTATATCAAGTCAGTTCAGAGACTTAAAATTCTTCTAACGGGGCCTATGTTGTTTGAAACGACTTACAGGAGGAAATGTCATATCATTGGCTAACTAACTCCAGCAATGACTGCCATTAATGTGCTGCAAATTAAGATCAGATTAAGAAATAGTTTCAAATTTATTTCCTTTACTGAGGTTGTTTTTTTTTAACCTTTACCACTCTCTGTGCAAATTCAGCAGACGACAATTTGATAGTTTTCTATTATTTGCTTTTTCAGAAAACCAGGTTTGACATTTCAGGGCTTTAATGACTAACTTAAAGCCATGTCGTAAGAAGATGATTGTTTTCGCATGTGCGGACAACGAAGGCCCAGATCAGCCTACGCATCCCTCAGAATATCCACGCGATCCTATCAGGCTGTTGCTGTCTGTTCATGTATCTGCTGTATCTAATATATATATATAGCGAAGATTTTGAAAAAAAAAAATAGCATACTAGGGAAATGACATAGAAGATAAATATAATAAAACGTGAACAATAAAAATAATAAAAGAATAAGTAAAGAATTACTATACGATTATTCATATATACATGTTCCATCATCAGATTTCGAACTCACGCCTAGAAGATTTGACCACTGCGTCCAGTTTGTTCAACTATTCTCAAGTGGACATCCATAACCCCTCGGCTATTTTGGCCCAATAGTCCTTCGCATTATTATTTATTTAAATAGTTGTTTTGTAAAGGGAGCTAATGCGCTGTTTGATACTGAAATGAGACCATCAGGCACAATAATAAGCTCTATTCTAACACTGTAACTGAATGTCATTTATTTTTTATAATGTTTTCATTAGAAGACTTTTTATTTAAGCGAAACAAAGTTGTTGATAACTGGGCGCTGATATCCTCTCATAGCGCTCCGGAGATACCATTTAAAATTAATATTTTATTTGTATTTATTGTGCTCAGGTCAGACTATTGTATTTCCTACGTATTGTTAAGATAGATTCTGTCCAACGTTGTCTGAACGGTCATGAACGGGATCTGCATTCTCGTTCCTCAAGCGAATTTTTTCCGATGGAGGATTCGCAAAGTTAGCTCTCCTTCCCCGTACCATTTTTTTTATATTTATTTTATTTTATTTTATTTTTTTTTTTTTTTTCACTGGTCGGGTTGTGGGTCTTGTGGGACTGCCACTATCTTCTTTTCAGTTTGTAATGGGTGTTCTTTGTAGGGGGTAGAGGAAAGGAAAAATAGAAAAGAAAAGCCAACATATTTCTTTCAGAGCAAATCACGATGACGTCATGAGTGTTACAATGCCCTTCTAGAAACCAATTTCAAGTGTTTGTCGTCATATTTAGTTTAAACATATTTTTATTTATAAATACAGATACAATACATGTCAACATAAACATATTTCAACTGGGATTCAGAAAAAAGTCAAAGACTTATATGAATCTGTCTCCCATAAATTTTGAACAAAATACATGTTATGGTGAATAATTTAAATTAATGCAGAATGTAGTATTTGCTACGAACACTATTAAATAATTGTAACTTTTAACAAGATTGAAACATACCACTACATACACATATTCGTACATGACTTCCATACATATAATGTATACATACATGTACACGTATACATATGTATTTATACATGTACAAATATATACATAAACATATAAACATATATACCAGCATATATATATTACATGTATGAAATATGTAGTTTTGCTATATTCAGTATTGAATACATATGGTATATACGTGACTGAAAAATCTTTAAAATATAAGAGAGAGAGAGAGAGAGAGAGAGAGAGAGAGAGAGAGAGAGAGGTATCTTTCGTTTCAGCGATCAAAACGTTTGCTTTCAGCAATAAATATTTGTACTTCACGGAATATTGTTTCATTTAAACGGTTATCAAGCTGACAATCACCATAAAGTAAAACATTCAGACTCGGGTTACAAATTGCCGAAATATTATTTAGCATCGCAACACGAATTTCATCATAGTGTGAACAGTCAAGTAGAAAATGTCTTGTTGATTCGACTTCTCCGCAGGTGCATAATGGATTATCAATAATATTTTTGGAAAACAGATGCTGATTTAATGAGCTACATTCAGTTCTCAGTCTAGTATGTTGTATTTGTAAATTTCTAAGTCCATATGAGTAATATTTAGGGATATTTGGAAGATTCTTATTTAACTGATGTTTGAAAATTGTAAGAGAATCACTGTTACGACATTCAAATGGCAGTTCATTCCATTCTCTAATACTCGACGGTATAAATGACTTGTAATACAATTGTGTTCTTGTCAATACGGGTCTAATGTTTTGTGAGTCCCGAAGACTATAAACTGTATTTTCAAATGACGACGGAACAAGAGATGTCAGGTAAGCTGGAGAAAGATCATTTGACATTTTGTAAAACATGTGTAATTTGTGTTTTGTTCTTCTCTGTGTCAGTGGTTCCCATCCTGTTTCCTGGTATAATAAATTCACAGAAATTAACTTTGTTGTACCAGTAACAATTCTTGCTGCTTCTATCTGTATTTTTTCTAAAACATTAAGTTCATATTGAGTACAATTGTCCTATACAATATCAGCATATTCTAGGATAGGACGAATAAATGATATATATATTATTTGAAGAGAATCCCTATCAAGTAAAAATTTTAATTTTCTCATAATATATATTCTTTGCCAGGCCTTTGCAGTTATATAATTGATATGTTCGTGCCATGTACCATCATGCGATATATATATGCCTAAATGTTTATGATGCTCTACTTCTTTTATATTTTCACTGTTCATTGTTAAAGGCGGGTGGACAGCCCTATTAACTTTTCTAGATATTAAAAGTGATTCTGATTTTGATGGATTAAAAAATGACTAACCAGGTTTTTGCCCATTTGTTGATAATTTCTAAATCAGCATTCATTATTCTAGCAGTTTCATTTGGATTATCGACTATCATATACAAACTTGTATCATCCGCAAACAATCTAATATTAGCATGTATATCTATCACAATGTCATTTATATATAAAAGAAATAAAAGAGGGCCAAGAATAGATCCCTGCGGGACACCGGCTTTAATAAATGCCCATTTAGAAACAGCACCTGGTATAACAACCCTTTGTTTTCGATTTGTAAGATAGTTTGATAACCAGTCTAATAATTCCCCATTAATTCCAGCTTTTCTTAATTTAAACAAAAGGCCTTTATGCCATACGCGATCAAAGGCTTTACTAATATCACAGAAAACTGCCCTTACCTCCTTACCCTCGTCCAGTGCTTTACAAAACGTATTATAAATGTCTACAAGCTGATTAACCGTTGAATCACCCGAAACAAAACCAGACTGTAAGCATGAAATTACATTATTTTCATTGAAAAAATTAAAAATATGTTTGTGTATTATTTTTTCCATAACCTTGCCTATCGTATTTAAAAGAGATATTGGTCTATAATTAGAAACTAAAGAAGGATCATCTTTTTTATATAGTGGTGACACATTAGCCTCCTTCCATACGTCGGGACATTGTCGATTAATTAAAGAGCAGTTAAAGAGATCAGATAATGGTGTCGTCATATTTATATTAACAAGCACAACACAAAATGTACTAAAATACCCACAAGTCTGTTATTCTCGTGCTGCTACTCAATGCAACAGTTTATTACCGCACACACTAACTAGTTATTCATTTGTTAAAGATTATTTTTGCAAGCGCTAATATTTCCGTTTGTATGCAGTTTGCCTTGGCAAGAGTTTCCTCCGTGCTTTGTCAACAGTTTCACAATGAATACACATATCAATGAGTCATGCATGTTTTTAAACAAAGCGAACGAACATTTCTAGCAGAAGGTATGTATCTGTGTAAGTAGCGTTTTGCAGCTACAGAATATATGGACGAACAGCCTGATTAAAATTTCAAACAAAATGTTTTAATCAGAAACAGCGGCTCTGTATGTTAGCGGAGTAGGCAGTGCTAGAAGATCGTGCAGATCATGATCCCCAGGTTAAATGCCTGTTGCCGTGTTTACAGACATATAAACATGAAGTCTGTAAAAATATTTTTTTTTAATTTCCATTCAACATGTTATAAGCGTATAAAAGGTTCGTGTCAGCACGACCAAACGCTACAGAAAAGACGCGGCAAAGTGAGAATCGACTGTCGACTCCCAAGAACCAAGCATAATACCTACTCTATCCCCAACATAGGAGTACTCGCAGCGTTTGAGGCAAGAGGTATATGTGGTGCAAATGACTCAAAACATTCTAACGCATGCCTGAAAAACGAAAGCATGAGACGTTTAAGAGCCTAAAATTCAAATGATGTCATTTATCTCTTGACGCGATAAAATGAAATTTTCTAGAAACGAAAGTCCAGATCTGCCTTCGTATCCTTCGAAGCGAATCCAGTTTGTTCGAGCATGGCCTTCCCTGTCCTTTCACATATTCTATGTAAAGTGTCCGATGATTCTATTAGAGAACAAAAACACCTGCATTGACTTTACAGGGGCGGATCCAGAATTACTTATGAGGGGATGGGGGGGGGGGGGGGGCGGGGCTCGATTTGATCAAATGTCCGTACTTACCCTACGTATTTGGAAAGACAGGCCTGAACAAACAGTGTAGACCCAGATCAGACGCCTGAAAATGCGGCGTCTGATCTGGGTCCACTCTGTTTGTCACTCATCCTGCAATTTTACACAGAGTCTTACTCGCAGATTGTCAAGTGGACTTGAAGTTAAGTATAAGGTGAAAATAAGGGATGTAGATATTTAGGGTAAATACGGTATCCAAAAATTATCCATAATTTCCCATGAAAATGAACTTTTGATTCAAAGGCTGGGGGTAGGGGTGCACGACTGAAGCCCCCGAACCCCCTCCGAATCCGTCTTTGATTATACATATCCGCCGACTCACTTCTGTTTTCTTTTCAAAGTTTTATATTATCTTCCCATGTAGAGGAAAGATATATCCGAGTCATGTCATAGGAAAGGGCGTCTGCAGAACATATTCAAATAGAATTATTGCTATGAATGACAAAATAATGAAAAAGGAGCAGGCAGAGAAAAAGAAGAAAAAAATACATGAAAAATCTACAGCACCCGGTAGGTTAGGCGTTCACCCATCCAGGCACTAACTGGGTTGTCGTTGCTTAACTTCATTGAGAAGACCAGATTTCTTTGGAACACATAATCATTGATACGAGTGACAAATTAATGAGAAGAAAAACAGGAACAAAAAGAATAAATAAATAAATAAATAAAAAATACCCGAACATTCTACAGAACACTGTTGTGTAAGGATATCACCCAACCAAGAACTAACCGGGTTGGCGTTGCTTAACTTCATTGAAAAGACGAGAGCTCTTTGTTTCCACCCAATACAGACAGACATGCAGAAGTGTAATAATTTAAGCGTTTTATAAACTTAACGACATGCACTTGTATTGAGAAGCTAGCGTGCGTTTCGCGCATTACGACCCCCTTGGATTAGTGTTTGTAAATAAATATGAATTACATGCCTACATTAATTGAACATTTAATTTATTTTACGTACTAACGAGTAAAGCAGAATGCAGTGCAGGTACCAGACTCAAATGTTTCGTATATATTATTTTCTCGCAATGCGCACCGTTTAACCTTTACCACTCTTTGGGCTAATTCAGCAGACGACAAATTGATGATATTTTTCTTACTTTTTACCAGAAAACAGAATTAATTTGACAGTTCATCGCAAATTGTCTGGAGACAATTTACTTGAAATGTCAAATCCCGTTTCTGGGAAATATAAGAAAAAATAGTTAAAAAATTTCGTTTGCTGAAAAAAAAAAAAAAAATACCCAGAGTATTAAGCGTTAATGTTGTTGGTTGATCACGCCATCTCGCATTCGGATGCGTATGATGTTTTGGGTCTTTGTTTATCGCATTGGCATATTGCACTTTTCACATACCGAAATACCGCAATAACCCTAAGTATTGAGACAGGCATACCTGAGAAAACAGTTTAGACCTTGGTCAGTCGCCGCAGAACCCGGTGTCCGATCAGGGTCTACACTGTTTGCCACTCATCCAGCAACCAGTGTAGACCGAGATCACACTAAAAGGTTAGTCTCGTTTTACCCTTTTGGTGTACTTGTTTCCCTTATTATCCACCATCATTCATTTCGTATGGAAAGCATGGCAAACAGGCAAATAAACCAGTGCAGAGACCGATCCTAACCATTAATCAGTATTTTTATGATCACTTTTAATCATATATATTGTATCTGAACGGTTTTGGTCCAGATCTTGGTCATTATATTGAAAAACAAAAAGTAGACGAAATGGGAATTACCCTCAGAATTGGAGTACATGAAATGGGAATAAAAACAGTAGACAAAATGGGAATAGACGAAATGGGAAGTCACCGTTTTGATGTATGCTAGAGCCGGAAAACCTTTTCTTCATTCACAGTAGCTTGTGTTTATCTATGCGCTATCATTCCTGTGCGAACGGTTTCATAATACGCATTAAGTGTACTTTGTGATGATATAATTTATAAATTACTGTCTTTACAGAAAAAGCGGTGTTTGTCATGCGCTATCAAAATGTAAAGAATACATACATGTAGTATATTCACATGAGAGAAAATTCAGACGAGCTTGGTCGCTTGCACTCTAATTTGCTTTTCAGACAAATGCGATACTGCGAACAAGTTTATAAACACAAATGTATGCCCTTAATACAGGTATACTTTTTTTTTTTTTTTTTTCCTCTCGATTAATCTTAAAATGGTCTTTTTGATACTTTCTGTATTATGTATTAAATCATTTATCACTTCGTGATGGTTCGTTTTTCATTCCTTTGGTTGGCAGGGAACCGCATGAGGATTGTATATTCGGCTGACACTTGCTTTGGGCTATATTGTAAAATGACGGAAACAGTTGGAGTTGACTTAACCATTGCGGCCCAGATCGCCACTAATCCCATATCAAGAGTGATGACGAGATTTCTCCCATATGACTGTCACAAAATTCAATGCAGCATCTAATCAGGGTCAACACTGTTAGTCTCTCGTCCAGCACTTCTTGGACTCATGAATAGTTAGCCAAATGGACGTTTCCAATTATTAGGGCAAGAAGTGTCTTAATATTCAGAGGAAACGTCGTCAAATAGAAGATCCCTTTGCTGACTGCGCGGATGCACATATGGTTCGGAGTATTCATTGTTTGCATATGTCAGGTCGGTCCTTTTATCCTACTTCGATTTATATAACTACTGCCTCAGCTACTACTACCACTACTACTACTACTACTACTACAAGAACTACTACCGCTACTACTTCTACTTACAGTAATGATAAGTGTCCGAATATGAGAAATGGGTCTTTTCACAACTGAGGACAGCTTGCATTTGCTACCACTCGGTAATGATGATATGGTAATAACCCTAAGTATTGGGACATGCGGTCCTGCACAAACATTTTAGACCCTAATCAGACGCTGAATCTGATCAGGAGCTATACATTTCCCACTCATTCAGCAACACGTTAGACATATCAATTGTAAGCAAAATTATAATAATAAAAGAAGAATGCATGCATGCATGCATGCATGCATACATATATGTATATTCATGTATGCATACATACATGTATATATTCATGTATGGTTAGCACGCACGCATGCACCTACCTACCTACCGACCGACCTACATACGCCGTGCGTGCAAGAGAAATGGGTCTTTTCACAACTGAGGATAGCTTGCATTTGCTACCATTCGGTAATGATAATACGGTAATAATCCTAAGTATTGGGACATGCGGTCCTGCACAAACATTGTAGACCCTGATCAGACGTTGACTCTGATCAGGGTCTATACTGTTTCCCACTCATTCAGCAACACGTTAGACATTTCAATTGTAAGCAAAATTATAACAATAAAAGTCATAGAATGAATGCATGCATACATAAATGCATGCATACATACATGTATATATTCATGTATGGCTGGCACGCACGCACGCACCCACCGACCGACCGACCTACCGACCGACCTACATACGCCGTGCGTGCATGCATGCGCGTTTGGATGTATGCTAGTGTGCATGAATTCTTGCGTGTAATGCTGTTTGTCTTGTACACATACATGCGTGCATCGTCATCTATGCCCAGAACAAGCTGCGCACCTCCGAAATCTTATCAGAATCCAGTGCGCCCATCTGCGCACCCTAACCAGGATCTTTACTGTTCGTATATGATTTCGTGTCCTTTTGTAATTTGAGCCGTCTCACATTAAAAGGGTACATCGTATCAAGATCTCTAGCCTAGCAAACAATTCACATAAAATGTCAAGCCTACTTTTTTTCGAAAAAGTATTTTAGAACGTTGCCATTTTTTGAATGATTATTTTAGGGTTAAAATATTCATAGGACTCATCCGTCATCTACGCATTTAATTTTCAGCATGTTAAAAGTTAAAATCGGGAATAAAACAGAGTACACAAAAAGAATCACAGAAACCTTTACATCCATCTACACTTAATAGTAATGGGGAACTTGCAGTGGAGGCAACTCTGTTAGAAACTGATGCCTTCCCTTTGGAAAATGGGCCAACTCTAAAAGGAATGAATTTGCTCCCCTAAAGAGCAAATATTTTCTGATAAAGTTGTCTCATACAATCTTTACAGATCATCCATCAGTTTCCATTCGATACGGACAGACATGTGAAAGTGTACACAATAAGCATTTTATAATCTTGATTACATGAATTTGACTGCCGCCATGGGGAGCTAGCGTGCTTTTTCCGCATTATTACCCCTCTGAATAATTGTTGTAAATAAAACTGAATCACATCCCTACATTAATTGAACATATGATTTATTTAATGTGCTAACGAGTGAAACAGAATACAGGTTTGAACTAGGTGTGCAGGTACACTCAGATGTTTGGTCATGTATGAAACACTAATCGTATGTATTATTTTTTTTTGCAGTGCGTAAGGTTCAATGTCTTTTCTCTCGATCTCTGCAATCGGATGCGTATGCTGTATGGGATCTTTACTGTTCTCATGCGGCATATTGTCCCTTTCATATGGTTGAAGGACTTCATGTGGCAATGCGGGGTGAAGGGGGGGTGGGCAAGGTTGGGGGAATGGGAGGGGGAGGGATTCGCTATGTTGTAATATGTTGCTGTGGTGGTGATATGTATTGTAGCGCGTGGAGGCTGGCTCCCAGGATATCCTATATCATGTCAGTTCAGAGACTTATAATTCTACTAACGGGGCCTATGTTGCTTGAAACGACTTACAGGAGGAAATGTCATATCATTGGCTAACTAACTCCAGCAGTGACTGCCATTAATGTGCTGCAAATTAAGTTCAGATTAAGAAATAGTTTCAAATTTATTTCTTTTACTGAGGTTTTTTTTTTAACCTTTACCACTCTCTGTGCAAATTCAGCAGACGACAATTAGATAGTTTTCTATTATTTGCTTTTTCAGAAAACCAGGTTTGACATTTCAGGGCTTTAATGACTAACTTAAAGCCATGTCGTAAGATGATTGTTTTCGCATGTGCGGACAACGAAGGCCCATATCAGCCTACGCATCCCTCAGAATATCCACGCGATCCTATTAGGCTGTTGCTGTCTGTTCATGTATCTGCTGTATCTAATATATATATAGCGATTTTGAAAAAAAAAGGAAAAAAAAAGCATACTTGGGAAATTACATAGAAGACAAATATAATAAAACGTGAACAATAAAAAAATAAAGGAATAAGTAAAGAATTACAATAAGATTATTCATAAAAACATGTTACATCGTCAGATCTCGAACTCACGCCTAGAAGATTTGACAATAGGGAAGTGACATAGAAGACAAATATAATAAAACGTGAACAATAAAAAATAAAGGAATAAGTAAAGAATTACAATAAGATTATTCATAAATACATGTGACATCATCAGATCTCGAATTCACGCCTAGAAATCTTGACCACTGCGTCCAGCTCAACTATTCTCATGTGGACATCCATAACCCCTCGGCTATTTTGGCCCATTAGTCCTTCGCATTATTATTTATTTAAATAGTTGTTTTGTAAAGGGAGCTAATGCGCTGTTTGATACTGAAATGAGACCATCAGGCACAATAATAAGCTCTATTCTAACACTGTAACTGAATGTCATTTATTTTTTATAATGTTTTCATTAGAAGACTTTTTATTTAAGCGAAACAAAGTTGTTTAATAACTGGGCGCTGATATCCTCTCATAGCGCTCCGGAGATACCATTTAAAATTAATATTTTATTTGTATTTATTGTGCTCAGGTCAGACTACTTTATCTCCTGCGTAGATTCTGTCCAACGTTGTCTGGACGGTCATGAACGGGATCTGCATTCTCGTTCCTCAAGCGAATTTTTCCGATGGAGGATTCGCAATGTTAGCTCCCCTTCCCTGTACCATTATTTTTTATATTTATTTTATTTTAGTTTTAATTTTTTAACTGGTCGGGTTGAGGGTCTTGTGGGACTGCCACCATCTTCTTTTCAGTTTGTAATGGGTGTTCTTCGAAGGGGGTAGAGGAAAGGAAAAATAGAAAAGAAAAGCCAGCATATTTCTTTCAGAGCAAATCACGATGACGTCATGAGTGTTACAATGCCCTTCTGGACACCAATTTCAAGTGTTTGTCATCATATTTATATTAACAAGCACAACACAAAATGTACTAAAATACCCACAAGTCTGTTATTCTCGTGCTGTTACTCAATGCAACAGTTTATTACCGCACTTTGTATGCATAAGTTTTCGATCTGACATCTCCGTTTTTAATACTTTTATCAAGCACAACGCAATGTTTCAAGTGTAGAAACAATTAAGCCCGCAACTCTGCACACACTAACTAGTTATTCATTTGTTAAAAATTAATTTTGCAAGCGCTAATATTTCCGTTTGTATGCAGTTTGCCTTGGCAAGAGTTTCCTCCGTGCTTTGTCACAGTTTCACAATGAATACACATATCAATGAATCATGCATGTTTTTAAACAAAGCGAACGAACATTTCTAGCAGAAAGTATGTATCTGTGTAAGTAGCGTTTTGCAGCTACAGAATATATGGACGAACAGCCTGATGAAAATTTCAAACAAAATGTTTTAATCAGAAACAGCGGCTCTGTATGTTAGCGGAGTAGGCAGTGCTAGAAGATCGTGCAGATCATGATCCCCAGGTTAAATGCCTGTTGCCGTGTTAACAGACATATAAACATGAAGTCTGTAAAAATAATTGTTCTTAATTTCCATTTAACATGTTATAATCGTATAAAAGGTTCGTGTCAGCACGACCAAACGCTACAGAAAAGACGCGGCACAGGGTGAACCGACTGTCGACTCCCAAGAACTAAGCATAATACCTACTCTATCTTCAACATAGGAATACTCGCAGCGTCTGAGGCAAGAGGTATATGTCGTGCAAATGACTCAAAACATTCTAACGCATGCCTGAAAAAAGAAAGCATGAGACGTTTAAGAGCCTAAAAGTCAAATGATGTCATTTATCACTTGTCGCGATAAAATGAAATTTTCTAGAAACGAAAGTCCAGATCTGCCTTCGTATTCTTCGAAGCGAATCCAGTTTATTCGAGCATGGCCTTCCCTGTCCTTTCACATATTCTATGTAAAGTGTCCGATGATTCTATTAGAGAACAAAAACACCTGCATTGACTTTACAGGGGCGGATCCAGAATTACTTATGAGGGGATGGGGGGCTCGATTTGATCAAATTTCCGTACTTACCCTACGTATTTGGAAAGACAGTCCTGAACAAACAGTGTAGACCCAGATCAGACGCCTGAAAATGCGGCGTCTGATCTGGGTCCACACTGTTTGCCACTCATCCTGCAATTTTACACAGTCTTACTCGCAGATTGTCAAATGGACTTGAAGTTAAGTATAAGGTGAAAATAAGGGATGTGGATATTTAGGGTAAATACGGTATCCAAAATTTATCCATAATTTCCCATGAAAATGAACTTTTGATTCAAAGGCTATGGGTAGGGGTGCACGACTGAAGCCCCCGAACCCCCTCCGAATCCGTCTTTGATTATACATATCCGCCGACTGACTACTGTTTTCTTTTCAAAGTTTTATATTATCTTCCCATGTAGAGGAAAGACATATCCGAATCATGTCATAGGAAAGGGCGTCTGCAGAACATATTCAAACAGAATTATTGCTATGAATGACAAAATAATGTAAAAAGGAGCAGGCACAGAAAAAGAAGAAAAAAATACATGAAAAATCTACAGCACCCGGTAGGTTAGGCGTTCACCCATCCAGGCACTAACCGGATTGGCGTTGCTTAACTTCATTGAGAAGACCAGACTTCTTTGGAATACATAATCATTGATATGAGTGACAAAGTAATGAGAAAAAAAAAAAAAAAAAAAACAGGTACAAAAAAGAATAAATAAATAAATAAAATAAAAATACCCGAACATTCTACAGAACACTGTTGTGTAAGGAGATCACCCAACCAAGTACTAACCGGGTTGGGGTTGCTTAACTTCATTGGAAAGACGAGAGCTCTTTGTTTCCACCCAATACAGACAGACATGCAGAAGTGTAATAATTTAAGTATTTTATAAACTTTACGACATGCACTTGTATTGAGAAGGTAGCGTGCGTTTCGCGCATTATGGCCCCCTTGGATTAGTGTTTGTAAATAAATATGAATTACATGCCTACATTAATTGAACATTTAATTTATTTTACGTACTAATGAGTGAAGCAGAATGCAGGTTTGAAAAAGGTCTGCAGTTACTAGACTCAAATGTTTCGTATATATTATTTACTCGCAATGCGCACCGTTTAACCTTTACCACTCTCTGGGCTAATTCAGCAGACGACAAATTGATGATATTTTTCTTATTTTTTACCAAAAAACAGAATTTGACAGTTCATCGCAAATTGTCTGGAGACAATTTACTTGAAATGTCAAATCCTGTTTCTGGGAAAAATAAGAAAAAATAATTAAAAAATGTCGTTTGCTGAAAAAAGTACCCAGAGTATTAAGCGTTAATGTTGTTGGTTGATCACCCGCGATCTCGCATTCGGATGCGTATGATTTTTTGGGTCTTTGTTGATCGCATCGGCATACCTGAGAAAACTGTTCAGACCTTGATCAGACGCCGCAGAACCCGGTGTCCGATCAGGGTCTACACTGTTTGCCACTCATCCAGCAACTAGTCTAGACCAAGATCACACTTAAAGAAGTTAGTCTGGTTTTACATTTTTGATGTTCTTGTTTCCCTTATTATCCACCATTATTCATTTCGTATGGAAAGGATGACAAACAGGCAAATAAACCAGTGCAGAGACCGATCCTAATCATTAATCAGTATTTTTATGATCACTATTAATCATATATATTGTATCTGAACAGTTTTGGTCCAGATCTTGGTCATTATATTGAAAAACAAAAAGTAGACGAAATGTGAATTACCCTCAGAATTGGAGTACATGAAATGGGAATAAAAACAGTAGACAAAATGGGTATAGACGAAATGGGAAGTCACCGTTTTGATGTATGCTAGAACGGAAATCCTTTTTTTTCATTCAAAGTAGCTTGTGCTTATCTATGCGTTATCATTCCTATACGAACGGTTTCATAATACTCATTAAGTATACTTTGTGATGATATAATTTATAAATTACTGTCCTTAAAGGATACCGGTGTTTGTTATGAGAAGAAATGGAACCGCTATCAAAATGTAAAGAATATATAGTATATTCACAGCAGAAAAAAATCAGACGATCTTGGTTGCTTCCACTCTAATTTGCTTTTCAGACAAATGCGATACTGCGAACAAGTTTATAAACAAAATTGTATGCCCTTTATACAGGTATACTTCTTCTTTTTTTTTTCTCTCGATTAAACTTAAAATGGTCTTTTTGATACTTTCTGTATTATGTATTAAATCATTTATCACTTCGTGATATTTCGTTTTTTATTCCTTTGATTGGCTCGGAACCGCATGAGGATTGTATATTCGGCTGACACTTGCTTTGGGCTATATTGTAAAATGACGGTAACAGCTGGAGTTGACTTTACCTGTGCGGCCCAGATCGCCACTAATCCCATCAAGAGTGATGACGAGATTTCTCCCATATGACTGTCACAAAATTCAATGCAGCATCTAATCAGGGTCAACACTGTTAGTCTCTCGTCCAGCACTTCTTGGACTCATGCATAGTTAGCCAAATGGACGTTTCCAATTATTAGCGCAAGTATGTTAAGAGTTGAAGTGTCTGAATATTCAGGGGAAACGTCGTCAAATAGAAGATCCCTTTGCTGACTGCGCGGATGCACATATGGTTCGGAGTATTCATTGTTTGCATGTCAGGTCGGCCCTTTTCTCCTACTTCGACTTATATAACTACTGCCTCTGCTACTACTACTACTACTACTACCGCTGCTACTTCTACTTACAGTAATGGTAAGTGTCCGAATATGAGAAATGGGTCTTCTCACAAATGAGGACAGCTTGCATTTGCTACCATTCGGTAATGATAATACGGTAATAACCTTAAGTATTGGGACATGCAGTCCTGCACAAACATTGTAGACCCTGATCAGACGCTGAATCTGATCAGGGTCTATATTGTTTCCCACTCATTCAGCAACACGTTAGACACATCAATAGTAAGCAAAATTATAATAATAAAAGTCATAGAATGCATGCATGCATACATAACTGCATGCATACATACATGTATATATTCATGTATGGCTGGCACGCACGCACCCACCTACCGACCGAGCGACCGACCGACCTACATACGCCGTGCGTGCATGCATGCGCGTTTGGATGTATGCTAGTGTGCATGAATTCTTGCGTGTAATGCTGTTTGTCTTGTACACATACATGCGTGCATTTTCATCTATGCCCAGAACAAGCTGCGCACCTCCGAAATCTTATAACAATAATAATAATAATAATAATAATGTCTTTATTTAAAGAGGATGACATATTTAGTAACAATACTAATCTAACATATGGTCCTCATTGTAAAACAAACAAAACAAATAAAATATATACATTATGTACAGTTCAAAATCTAAAATCATGTACATTATATTAAAATGTCCAGGAGACCAAAGCAGTGTCTGAGAGAATAAAATATTATGAGGATCAGTCATTAAAAAGTCACAGGACTGAGCAATTGAGATAAGACAATGTCTATAGGTAGAAAAATTCTGAAACGCTGAAAACAGCTTGATAAATAAAATTGAATATTTAAATCATTGTTTAGAATCTAATAATATTAAAAGGATTGTCAATATGGTAAAAACGTTAAATTAAATTAATGAGGTGTGCATATAATGTGGGCTGTGTAGATGAAACAGTGCTTCTAAAACTACATTAATCTGCTTCATACAATGCGCCTCCGAGAGTGTGAGTCGGCAAGCTGTCTGATTGGGGAGAGTCCTACCAGGGTCGTTACCGACACACGCCCTCGAAAAGATTTCGTTAAAGCTTATTTTATGACTTGCCGTAAATAACGCATATGACAACCCCATTTGACATGCTTTTGAATTAAAATCAGTTCTTGATATCATTTATGGTTGAAATTTGCGTATTTAGAACGAGAATGCTAAAAATGCATGTACCATAGTAGCTCAGTTGCTCATCACAGTCATTTGTATTCAATACAGTTAAGGTTTCAAACACTTGTTAAAACACACTTATCATAGATTCATGTTTATGATTGCACTGAATATTTCAAAACTAATTTCTAGTTTCACTGAAAATTGAATACAGCAGATCTGGCCAGCAAAAGCAGATTTATATGCCATGTAATATATAGATTTTTTTTTGTTTAGTTTTCAAACCAATAAATGCCTGCAGTTTGACACACTATCTGAGAATGTTCAAGCGTACAATCCGACAAATAAATAGACGAACAAAAACAACCAGCCGCGCCATCCATAACATGCTTAGGTGATACACAAAGCATGAGATGGATGGGACGACAGTTTTACATGTGCATGAAAATAAAGTTTTTGGTAAGTGACAATTTTTAGGAAATTAAATTAGTTGGTTAGGAGATATGTTTTAACCTTTTGTTTGAAACTACTTAATGACGATGCAGTTATAATTTCAATTGGTAGTGCATTCCATTGTTTGGCTCCCTGTATGGTGAATGAGCGGTCATAATAACAAGTTCTGGCATATGGAATTCTTAGTAGGTCGTTTTCTACTGATCGCAAACTTCGACTATGCGTTTCAGAAACCTTGCTAAAAAGGCCTGTCATGTATTCCGGTGCCAAACCTTTAAGGGACTTATACATCATAATGCAAGTATGATACTGGATACGTTTTGGAACAGACAACCATTTTAATTCCTTAAACATTGATTGTGATGGTAACATTATGTCTGCCTGGAGTATTATACGGGCAGCGCGTTTTTGCAGTTTTAGAAGTCTGTGTATGTTAGATGCAGAACAGCGTCCCCATACCAAACACCCATAGTCAAACAGAGGAAGAATATATGAATTATAGTATTGATTCAGGCTGGCTTTTCCGATATATTTTGATAGAAGTTTGAGCAATGTTATTCTTCTAGAAATATTTAAGGAAACAACGTCTACTTGTCTATCCCAATTTAGTGTTTTGTCGATCATTACACCAAGTAATTTCTGGTTTTCAACCTCCTTAATGATTTCGGTGTCAATATATATTTCTATAGATTCAGCTAGGGATAAGTTTTGTCTGGATCCCAAGACCATGAAGGATGTTTTACCAGCATGTACATACATTTTATTCTGTCTACAGTATAATTTGAAATCATTTGATGCAACCTGCAGTTTATTTTTGACAAAGTTAGATTCTTTACTTGCAGTGTGGACGGTTGTATCATCAGCATAAATATCGACATATGCTTCATTAATAAACAAAGGCAGGTCGTTTATAAACAAAAGAAAAAGAACAGGGCCTAAGACAGAGCCTTGTGGGACTCCAGATTTAACAGTTTGTACTAATGAAACAAGTGATTTTTCGACAATACACTGTTTCCTGTCCGCTAAGTATGATTTTATCCATCTTAGAGAGATAGCATTAAACTTGTAAGCAGCCAATTTTTGAACTAACAGGTCATGATCTACAACATCAAAAGCTTTACGTAGATCGAAAAATAATCAGAGTCCAGTGCGCCCATCTGCGCACCCTAACCAGGATCTTTACTTTTCGCATAAGATATACGTGTCCTTTTGTAATTTGAGCCGTCTCACATGAAAAGGGTACATCGTATCAAGATCTATAGCCTAGCAAACAAATCACATAAAATGTCAAGCCTAATTTTTTCCGAAAAAGTATTTTAGAATGTTGCCATTTTTTGAATGATTATTTTAGGGTTAAAATATTCAAAGAACTCATGCGTCATTTACGCATTTAATTTTCAGCATGTTAAAGATTAAAATCGAGAATAAAACAGAGTACACAAAAAGAATCACAGAAACCTTTACATCTATCTACACTAAATAGTAATGGGAAACTTCCAGGGGAGGCAACTCTGTTAGAAGTTGATGCCCTCCCTTTGGAAAATGGACCAACACTAATAGGAATGAATTTGCTCCCCTAAGGAGCAAATATTTTCTGACAAAGTTAGGTTTTTTTAACCTTTAACACTCTGTGCAAATTCAGCAGACGACAATTTGATAGTTTTCTTTTATTTGCTTTTTCAGAAAACCAGGTTTGACATTTCAGGGCTTTAATGACTCACTTAAAGCCATGTCGTAAGAAAATGATTGTTTTTGCATGTACGGACAACGAAAGGCCTCGATCAGCCTGCGCATCCCTCAGCATATCCACGCGATCCTATCAAGCTGTTGCTGTCTGTTCATGTATTCTGCTGTATCTAATACATATATAGCGAAGATTTTGAAAAAAATAACATACTAGGGAAATGACATAGAAGACAAATATAATAAAACGTGAACAATAAAAATAATAAAGGAATAAGTAAAGAATTACTATATGATTATTCATATATACATGTTCCATCATCAGATTTCGAACTCACGCCTAGAAGATTTGACCACTGTGTCCAGTTTGATCAACAGTTCTCAAGTGGACATCCATAACCCCTCGGCTATTTTGGCCCAATATTCCTTGGCATTATTATTTTTTTAAATAGTTGTTTTGTAAAGGGAGCTAATGCGCTGTTTGATACTGAAATAAGACCATCACGCACAATAATAAGCTCTATTCTAACACTGTAGCTGAATATCATTTATTATTTATAAATAATGTTTTCATTAGAAGACTTTTTATTTAAGCGAAACAAAGTTGTTGATAACTGGGCGGTGATATCCTTTCATTGCGCTCCGGCGATACCATTTAAAATTAATATTTTATGTGTATTTATTGTGCTCAGGTCAACATACTATATTTCCTACGTCTCGTCACTTAGATTCTGTCTAACGTTGTCTGGACGGTCATGAACGGAATATGCATTCTCGTTCCTTAAGCGAATTTCTTCGATGGAGGATTCGCAAAGTTAGCTCCCCTTCCCCGCACCAATTTTTTTTTTCTTTTTTTTTTTTTTTTTTTTTTTTTTTTTTTTCTATTGGTCGGGTTGTGGGTCTTGTGGGACTGCCACTATCTTCATTTTAGTTTGTAATTGGTGTTCTTCGTAGAGGGTAGAGGAAAGGAATAATAGAAAAAAGCTATTTCTTTCAGAGCAAACCAAGTTGATGTTATGAATGTTACAATGCCCTTCTAGAAATCAATTTCAAGTGTTTGTAATCATATTTATATTGACAAACACAACACAAAATGTACTAAAATACCCTCAAGTCTGTTATTCTCGTGCTGCTACTCAACGCAACAGTTTTTTACCGCACTTTGTATGCATAAGTTTTCGATCTGACATCTTCGGTTTTAATACTTCTATCAAGCACAACGTAATGTTTCCAGTGTAGAAACAATTAAGCCCGCAACTCTGCACACACTAACTAGTTATTCATTTGTTGAAGATTAATTTTGTAAGCGCTAGTATTTCCGTTTGTATCCAGTTTGCCTTGGCAAGAGTTTCCTCAGTGCTTTGTCAACAGCTTCACAATGAATACACATATCAATGAGTCATGCATGTTTTTAAACAAAGCGAACGAACATTTCTAGCAGAAAGTATGTATCTGAGTAAGTGGCGTTTGGCAGCTACAGAATATATGGACGAACAGCCTGATTAAAATTTCAAACAAAATGTTTTAATCAGAAACAGTGGTTCTGAATGTTAGCGGAGTAGGCAGTGCTAGAAGATCGTGCAGATCATGATCCCCAGGTTAAATGCCTGTTGTCGTGTTTACAGACATATAAACATGAAGTCTGTAAAAATAATTGTTCTTAATTTCCATTTAACATGTTATAAGCGTATAAAAGGTTCGTGTCAGCACGACCAAACGCTACAGAAAAAGACGCGGCAGAGGGTGAACCGACTGTCGACTCCCAAGAACGAAGCATAATACCTACTCTATCCCCAACATAGGAGTACTCGCAGCGTCTGAGGCAAGAGGTTAATGTGGTGCAAATGACTCAAAACATTCTAACGCATGCCTGAAAAACGAAAGCAGGAGACGTTTAAGAGCCTAAAATTCAAATGATGTCATTTATCTCTTGTCGTGATAAAATGAATTTTTCTGGAAACGAAAGTCCAGATCTGCCTTCGTATCCTTCGAAGCGAATCCAGTTTATTCGAGCATGGCCTTCCCTGTCCTTTCACATATTCTATTTAAAGTGTCCGATGATTCTATTAGAGAACAAAAACACCTGATTTGACTATACAGGAGCGGATCCAGAATTAATTATGAGGGAGTTTGGGGGCTCGATTTGATCAAATGTCCGTATTTACCCTACGTATTTGGAAAGACAGACCTGAACAAACATTGTAGACCCAGATCAGACTCCGGAAATGCGGCGTCTGATCTGGGTCCACACTGTTTGCCACTCATCCTGCAATTTTACACAGAGTCTTACTCGCAGATTGTCAAGTGGACTTGAAGATAAGTATAAGGTGAAAATAAGGGATGTGGATATTTAGGGTAAATACGTATTCCAAAATTTATCCATAATTTCCCATGAAAATGAACTTTTGATTCAAAGGCTGGGGATGGAGGTACTCGACTGAAGCCCTCGAACCCCCTCCGAATCCGTCCTTGATTACACATATCCGCCGACTGACTACTGTTTTCTTTTCACAGTTTTATATTATCTTCCCATGTAGAGGAAAGAAATATCCGAGTCATGTCATAGTAAAGGGCGTCTGCAGAACATATGCAAACAAAATTATTGCTATGAATGACAAAATCATGAGAAAAGGAGCAGGCACAGAAAAAAGAAAAAAAAATACATGAAAAATCTACAGCACCCGGTAGTGTTAGGCGTTCTACCATCCAGGGCGTTGCTTAACTTCATTGAGAAGACCAGATTTCTTTGGAACACATAATCATTGATATGAGAGACAAAGTAATGAGAAAAAAAAGGTAATAATTTAAGCATTTTATAAACTTTACGACATGCACTTGTATTGAGAAGCTAGCGTGCGTTTCGCGCATTATTGTCCCCTTGGATTAGTGTTTGTAAATAAAAATGAACTATATACCTACATTAATTGAACACTTAATTTATTTTACGTACTAACGAGTGAAGCAGAATGCAGGTTTGAAAAAGATTTGCTGGTACTAGACTCAAATGTTTCGTATATATTATTTTCTCCCAATGCGCACCGTTTAACCTTTACCACTCTCTGGGCTAATTCAGCAGACGACAAATTGATGATATTTTTCTTAATTTATACCAGAAAACAGACTTTTACAGTTCATCGCAAATTGTCTGGAGACAATTTACTTGAAATGTCAAATCCCGTTTCTGGGAAAAATTGGAAAAAATAGTTAAAAAATGTCGTTTGCTGAAAAAAGTACCCAGAGTATTAAGCGTTAATGTTGTTGGTTGATCACCCGCGATCTCGCATTCGGATGCGTATGATGTTTTGGGTCTTTGTTGATCGCATCGGCATATTGCACTTTTCACATACCGAAATACCGCAATAACCCTAAGTATTGAGACAGGCATACCTGAGAAAACTGTTCAGACCTTGATCAGACGCCGCAGAACCCGGTGTCCGATCAGGGTCTACACTGTTTGCCACTCATCCAGCAGCCAGTCTAGACCAAGATCACACTTAAAGAAGTTAGTCTTGTTTTACCTTTTTGATGTTCTTGTTTCCCTTATTATCCACCATCATTCATTTCGCATGGAAAGGATGACAAACAGGCAAATAAACCAGTGCAGTCCGATCCTAATCATTAATCAGTATTTTTATGATCACTATTAATCATATATATTGTATCTGAACAGATTTGGTCCAGATCTTGGTCATTATATTGAAAAACAAAAAGTAGACGAAATGTGAATTACCCTCAGAATTGGAGTGCATGAAATGGGAATAAAAACAGTAGACAAAATGGGAAGAGACGAAATGTGAAGTCACCGTTTTGATGTATGCTAGAACGGAAAACCTTTTCTTCATTCACAGTAGTTTGTGCTTATCTATGCGTTATCATTCCTGTGCGAACGGTTTCATAATACTCATTAAGTATACTTTGTGATGATATAATTTATAAATTACTGTCCTTAAAGGAAATCCGGTCTTTGTTATGAGAAGAAATGGAACCGCTATCAAAATGTAAAGAATATATAGTATATTCACAGGAGTAAAAATCAGACGATCTTGGGCGCTTCCACTCTAATTTGCTTTTCAGACAAATGCGATACTGCGAACAAGTTTATAAACAAAATTGTATGCCCTTTATACAGGTATACTTCTTCTTTTTTTTCCTCTCGATTAATCTTAAAATGGTCTTTTTGATATTTTCTGTATTATGTATTAAATCATTTATCACTTCGTGATATTTCGTTTTGTATTCCTTTGATTGGCTCGGAACCGCATGAGGATTGTATATTCGGCTGACACTTGCTTTGGGCTATATTGTAAAATGACGGTAACAGTTGGAGTTGATTTTACCTGTGCAGCCCAGATCGCCACTAATCCCATCAAGAGTGATGACGAGAATTCTCCCATATGACTGTCACAAAATTCAATGCAGCATCTAATCAGGGTCAACACTGTTAGTCTCTCGTCCTGCACTTCTTGGACTCATGAATAGTTAGCCAAATGGACGTTTCCAATTATTAGGGCAAGTATGTTAAGAGTTGAAGTGTCTGAATATTCAGGGGAAACGTCGTCAAATAGAAGATCCCTTTGCTGAATGCGCGGATGCACATATGGTTCGGAGTATTCATTGTTTGCATATGTCAGGTCGGCCCTTTTCTCCTAATTCGATTTATATAACTACTGCCTCTGCTACTACTACTACTACTACTACTACTACTACGCTACTACTTCTTCTTACAGTAACGATAAGTGTCCGAATATAAGAAAGGGGTCTTTTCACAACTGAGGACAGCTTGCATTTGCTACCATTCGGTAATGATAACACGGTAATAACCCTAAGTATTGGGACATGCGGTCCTGCACAAACATTGTAGACCCTGATCAGACGCTGAATCTGATCAGGGTCTATATTGTTTCCCACTCATTCAGCAACACGTTAGACATATCAATTGTAAGCAAAATTATAATAATAAAAGTCATAGAATGCATGCATGCATACATAAATGCATGCATACATACATGTATATATTCATGTATGGCTGGCACGCACGCACGCACGCACGCACGCACCGACCGACCGACCTACATACGCCGACATACGTTGAATGATTATTTTAGGGTTAAAATATTCATAGGACTCATGCGTCATTTACGCATTTAATTTTCATCATGTTAAATATTAAAATCGGGAATAAAACAGAGTACACAAAAAGAATCACAGAAACCTTCACATCTATCTACACTTAATAGTAATGGGGAACTTCCAGGGGAGGCAACTCTGTTAGAAATTGATGCCCTCCCTTTGGAAAATAAACCAACACTAATAGGAATGAATTTGCTTCCCTAAGGAGCAAATATTTTCTGACAAAGTTGTCTCATACAATCTTTACAGATCATCCATCAGTTTCCATTCGATACGGACAGACATGTGAAAGTGTACACAATAAGCATTTTATAATCTTGATTACATGAATTTGACTGCCGCCATGGGGAGCTAGCGTGCTTTTTCCGCATTATTACCCCTCTGAATTATTGTTGTAAATAAAACTGAATCACATCCTTACATTAATTGAACATATGATTTATTTAATGTGCTAACGAGTGAAACAGAATACAGGTTTGAACTAGGTGTGCAGGTACACTCAGATGTTTCGTCATGTATGAAACGCTAATTAGTACGTATTATTTTTACGCAATGAGTAAGGTTCAATGTCTTTCTCTCGATCTCTGCAATCGGATGCGTATGCTGTTTGGGGTCTTTACTGTTCTCACGCGGCAGATTGTCCCTTTCATATGGTTGAAGGACTTGATGTGGCAATGCGGGGTGCAGGGGTGCGTGAGAGTTGGGGGAATGGGATGGGGAGGGATTCGCTATGTTGTAATATGCTGCTGTGGTGGTGAAATGTATTGTAGCGCGTGGAGGCTGGCTCCCAGGATATCCTATATCATGTCAGTTCAGAGACTAATAATTCTACTAACGGGGGCTATGTTGCTTGAAACGACTTACAGGAGGAAATGTCATATCATTGGCTAGCTAATTACAACAGTGACTGCCATTAATGTGTTTGTATAAACTTGCTGCAAATTAAGTTCAGATTTAGAAATAATTTCAAATTTATTTCCTTTACTTAGGTATTTTTAACCTTTACCACTCTGTGCAAATTCAGCAGACGACAATTTGATAGTTTTCTATTATTTGCTTTTTCAGAAAACCAGGTTTCACATTTCAGGGCTTTAATGACTCACTTAAAGCCTTGTTGTAAGAAAATGATTGTTTTTGCATGTACGGACAACGAAAGGCCTCGATCAGCTTGCGCATCCCTCAGCATATCCACGCGATCCTATCAAGCTGTTGCTTTCTGTTCATGTATTCTGCTGTATCTAATACATATATAGCGAAGATTTTGAAAAAAAATACCATACAAGGGAAATGACTTAGAAGACAAATATAATAAAACGTGAACAATAAAAATAATAAAGGAATAAGTAAAGAATTACTATACGATTATTCATATATATACATGTTCCATCATCAGATTTCGAACTCACGCCTAGAAGATTTGACCACTGTGTCCAGTTTGATCAACAGTTCTCAAGTGGACATCCATAACCCCTCGGCTATTTTGGCCCAATATTCCTTGGCATTATTATTTATTTTAAATAGTTGTTTTGTAAAGGGAGCTAATACGCTGTTTGATACTGAAATGAGACCACCAGGCACAATAATAAGCTCTATTCTAACACTGTAGCTGAATGTCATTTATTATTTATAAATAATGTTTTCATTAGAAGACTTTATATTTAAGCGAAACAAAGTTGTTGATAACTGGGCGCTGATATCCTCTCATTGCGCTCCGGAGATACCATTTAAAATTGATATTTTATGTGTATTTATTGTGCTCAGGTCAAAATACTGTATTTCCTACGTCTCGTCACTACGATTCTGTCTAACGTTGTCTGGACGGTCATGAACGGGATCTGCATTCTCGTCCCTCAAGCGAATTTCTGCAATGGAGGATTCGCAAAGTTATGTCCCCTTCCCCGCACTATTTTTTATATTTTTATTTATTTTTTTATTTATTTTTTTTTATTGGTCGGGTTGTGGGTCTTGTGGGAGTGCCTCTATCTTCTTTTTAGTTTGTAATGGGTGTTCTTCGTAGGGGGTAGAGGAAAGGAATAATAGAAAAAAGCTATTTCTTTCAGAGCAAACCAAGTTGATGTCATGAATGTTACAATGCCCTTCTAGAAACCAATTTCAAGTGTTTGTCATCATATTTATATTGACAAGCACAACACAAAGTGTACTAAAATACCCACAAGTCTGTTATTCTCGTGCTGCTACTCAACGCAACAGTTTTTTTTACCGCACTTTGTATGCATAAGTTTTCGATCTGACATCTCCAGTTTTAATACTTCTATCAAGCACAACGCAATGTTTCCAGTGTAGAAACAATTAAGCCCGCAACACTGCTCACACTAACTAGTTATTCATTTGTTGAAGATTAATTTTGCAAGCGCTAATATTTCCGTTTGTATCCAGTTTGCCTTGGCAAGAGTTTCCTCAGTGCTTTGTCAACAGTTTCACAATGAATACACATATCAATGAGTCATGCATGTTTTTAAACAAAGCGAACGAACATTTCTAGCAGAAAGTATGTATCTGAGTAAGTGGCGTTTGGCAGCTATAGAATATATGGAAGAACAGCCTGATTAAAATTTCAAACAAAATGCTTTAATCAGAAACAGTGGTTCTGAATGTTAGCGGAGTAGGCAGTGCTAGAAGATCGTGCAGATCATGATCCCAAGGTTAAATGCCTGTTGCCGTGTTTACAGACGTATAAACATGAAGTCTGTAAAAACAATTGTTCTTAATTTCCATTTAACATGTTATAAGCACGACCAAACGCTACAGAAAAGACGCGGCAGAGGGTGAACCGACTATCGACTCCTAAGAACTAAGCATAATACCTACTCTATCCCCAACACAGGAGTCCCTTCAAAGCAGGCGGAACAAACACAAGCTTGTAGCGTTTTACAAAATACTGCATGGGTCAGCTCCAAACTATCTTATGAACCTTGTGCCATCAACTGTACAAGCAACAACTAGGTACAATCTCCGAAACTCTGACCACATTCAAAACTACAGAGCCAATACTAATCTCTTTCTTGATTCGTTCTTTCCAGCTACTATACGAGCCTGGAACAACTTGCTGGCTGAAACTAAAGAGGCATCAACCTTAACAATATTCAAATCGTTCCTGAACAGAAACATACAGACACCTTCCAAATACTTCAATGTTGGTACACGCTTAGGTCAGATCCTCCAAGCTCGACTAAGAATGGACTGCAGTTCCCTAAACTCTGATCTCTACCGCAAACATATCATTCCCAGCCCATCTTGTCGCTGTGGAGGATATGAAAGTGTGCAACATTTCTTCTTCAGTTGTCCTAACTACACGGTTGCAAGGGAAAGATACTTACCGGCCGATTTACGCAGTTACTCAGTTAAAGATCTTCTGCACGGCAAAACTAACTTAACATCTCAGGAAAATGAAGCCCTTTTCTTGCAAGTACAGGATTTCATCATCAAGTCTGGAAGATTTGTATAGCATACCCAGTCATCAACCGTTGGCTAACGTACTAAATGGCACTTCTACATATTTAACGCACAGCTCTTGATCCCATACATATTTAGGCACGGGCGTCAGTCGGTCAAAATCTCTGTCTCTCTCTCTCTCTCTCTCTCTCTCTCTCTCTCTCTCTCTCTGTGTGTGTGTGTGTGTGTGTGTGTGTGTCTTGTTTGCTTGTTCAAAATGTCCAACAGTTTTCATTATTAGTCATGCCGTTCAGTTATGTTGTATACGAACTTGTTTCCAGGAGATGACATTTATAAGCATTACAGCTTACAGTCAGATCCTATTCGACATGTCTGTTTTATCGATGTAACTTTATACGAGCTTTAAAATAAATATTTTTTAAACCAACACAGGAGTACTCGCAGCGTCTGAGGCAAGAGGTAAATGTGGTGCAAATGACTCAAAACATTCTAACGCATGCCTGAAAAACGAAAGCAGGAGACGTTTAAGAGCCTAAAATTCAAATGATGTCATTTATCTCTTGTCGCGATGTAATGAAATTTTCTAGAAACGAAAGTCCAGATCTGCCTTCGTATCCTTCGAAGCGAATCCAGTTTATTCGAGCATGGCCTTCCCTGTCCTTTCACATATTCTATGTAAAGTGTCCGATGATTCTATTAGACAACAAAAACACCTGATTTGACTATACAGGAGCGGATCCAGAATTACTTATGATGGGGTGGGGGGCTCGATTTGATCAAATGTCCGTATTTACCCTACGTATTTGGAAAGACAGGCCTGAACAAACAGTGTAGACCCAGATCAGACGCCGGAAATGCGGCGTCTGATCTGGGTCCACACTGTTTGCCACTAATCCTGCAATTTTACACAGAGTCTTACTCGCAGATTGTCAAGTGGACTTGAAGATAAGTATAAGGTGAAAATAAGGGATGTGGATATTTAGGGTAAATACGGATTCCAAAATTTATCCATAATTTCCCATGAAAATGAACTTTTGATTCAAAGGTTGGGGTGGAGGTACTCGGCTGAAGCCCTCTAACCCCCTCCGAATCCGTCCTTGATTACACATATCCGCCCACTGACTACTGTTTTCTTTTCAAAGTTTTATATTATCTTCTCATGTAGAGGAAAGAAATATCCGAGTCATGTCATAGTAAAGGGCGTCTGCAGAACATATGCAAACAGAATTATTGCTGTGAATCATGAGAAAAAAAGACACAGAAAAAAAGAAGAAAAAAAGAAAAAAAAAATACATGAAAAATCTACAGCACCGGTAGTGTTAGGCGTTCACCCATCCAGGCACTAACCGGGTTGGCGTTGCTTAACTTCATTGAGAAGACCAGATTTCTTTGGAACACATAATCATTGTTATGAGTGACAAAGTAATGAGAAAAAAAAAAAGGTACAAAAAAGAATAAATAAACAAATAAATAAATAAATAAAAAAATACCCGAACATTCTACAGTACACTTTTATGTAAGGATATCACCCAACGAAGTACTAACCGGTTTGGCGTTGCTTAACTTCATTGAAAAGACGAGAGCTCTTTGTTTCCACCCAATACAGACAGACATGCAGAAGTGTAATAATTTAAGCATTTTATAAACTTAACGACATGCACTTGTATTGAGAAGCTAGCGTGCGTTTCGCGCATTATGGTCCCCTTGGATTAGTGTTTGTAAATAAAAATGAACTACATACCTACATTAATTGAACATTTAATTTATTTTACGTACTAACGAGTGAAGCAGAATGCAGGTTTGAAAAAGGTTTGCTGGTACTAGACTCAAATGTTTCGTATATATTATTTTCTCGCAATGCGCACCGTTTAACCTTTACCACTCTCTGGGCTAATTCAGCAGACGACAAATTGATAATACTTTTCTAATTTTTTACCAGAAAACAGAATTTGACAGTTCATCTCAAATTATCTGGAGACAATTTACTTGAAATGTCAAATACCGTTTCTGGGAAAAATAAGAAAAAATAGTTAAAAAATGTCGTTTGCTGAAAAAAATACCCAGAGTATTAAGCGCTAATGTTGTTGGTTGATCACCCGCGATGCCTTATTCGGATGCATATGATGTTTTGGATCTTTGTTTATCGCATCGGCATATTGAACGTTTCACATACCGAAATACCACAATAACCCTAAGTATTGAGACAGGCATACCTGAGAAAACCGATCAGGGTCTACACTGTTTGTCACTCATCCAGCAGCCAGTGTAGACCAAAGTCACACTTAAAGAAGTTAGTCTGGTTTTACCTTTTTGGTGTACTTGTTTCCCTTATTATCAACCGTCATTTATTTCGTATGGAAAGCATGGCAAACAGGCAAATAAACCAGTGCAGCGTTCGATCCTAATCATTGATCAGTATTTTTATGATCACTATTAATCATATATATTTTGTATCTGAACAGTTTTGGTCCAGATCTTGGTCATTATATTGAAAAACAAAAAGTAGACGAAATGGGAATTACCCTCAGAATTGGAGTGCATGAAATGGGAATAAAAACAGTACACAAAATGGGAATAGACGAAATGGAACGTCACCGTTTTGATGTCTGCTAGAGTCTGAAAACCTTTTCTTCATTCACAGTAGCTTGTGTTTGTCTATGCGCTATCATTCCTGTGCGAACGGTTTCATAATACTCATTAAGTGTACTTTGTGATGATATAATTTATAAATTACTATCCTTAAAGGATACCGGTGTTTGTTATGGGAAGAAATGGAACCGTTATCAAAATGTAAAGAATATATACTACATGTATATTCAATGGAGAAAAAAAAATCAGACGATCTTGGTCGCTTCCACTCTAATTTGCTTTTCAGACAAATGCGATACTGCGAACAAGTTTATAAATAAAAACGTATGCCCTTTATACAGGTGTACTTTTGTTTTCTCTCGATTAATCTTAAAATGGTCTTTTTGATACTTTCTGTATTATGTATTAAATCATTTATCATTTCGTGATAGTTCGTTTTTTATTCCTTTGATTGGCACGGAACCGCATGAGGATTGTATATTCGGCTGACACTTGCTTATGGCTATATTGTAAGATGACGGAAACAGTTGGAGTTGACTTTACCTGTGCGGCCCAGATTGCCACTAATCCCATCAAGAGTGATGACGAGATTTCTCCCATATGACTGTCACAAAATTCAATGCAGCATCTAATCAGGGTCAACACTGTTAGTCTCTCGTCCAGCACTTCTTGGACTCATGAATAGTTAGCCAAATGGATGTTTCCAATTATATGGGCAAGTATGTTAAGAGTTGAAGTGTCTGAATATTCAGGGGAAACGTCGTCAAATAGAAGATCCCTTTGCTGACTGCGCGGATGCACATATGATACGAAGTTTTCATCGTTTGCATATTGTCAGGTCGGCCCTTTTCTCCTACGTCGATTTATATGACTACTGCCTCTGCTACTACTACTACTACTACAACTACTACCGTTACTACTTCTACTTACAGTAATGATAAGTGTCCGAATATGAGGTCTTTTAACAATTGAGGACAGCTTGCATTAGCTACCATTCGGTAATGATATTACGGTAATAACCCTAAGTATTGGGACATGCGGTCCTGCACAAACATTGTAGACCTTGATCAGACGCTGAATCTGATCAGGGTCTATACTGTGTCCCACTCATTCAACAACACGTTAGACATATAAATTGTAAGCAAAATTATAATAATACATACATACATACATACATACATACATACATACATGCATCCAGTTCAAAAACGAGAGACTAACCGAAATTTTACATGGTGTCAAATGCTACATTTTATGATCGTATAAATACTATATTAAACCTTTCTTGGATAAAAACAAATGTCTACTTTTTTTTAGGAATATGGCGCCTTTGAAATACTTAATGTAATGGCAAACAGTGAAGACCCAGATCAGATTGCTCCTTCAGGAGCTGATCTTTGTCTGCACTGTTTGCATATGCCATTTTGTCAGACAATTTTGTGAACGACACTTTAGGACATTTACCGTAGTTTAAGTATCCCCACCCCAGTAGTTATGTCTGTTTAATGTTCCAAGGCGATTCATCTATTGCAGTTTTTGTCTGTGTATGTCGGTTATTGCATTTGTAATTCCCTCTTCTCATTGTCTGTCCCTCACCTCTTCTTTCGGTGCCTCGGAAAGGCTTGTACTTCGTGATTGTGGCATTTATTTTCATGGGTAATTCAAGTTCAACTATATTTGTGGCTGCTCGCAGCGGGGCTTTTCTGTGTTTGATACCATTTCATGTCGTTTTGTTGTGTTTGGTGGGTTCTGTTTGGTTTTGTGCTCACCTCTTTGGCGAAGAGAGAGCTGATACTTTGCATTTCCTTGTTTTGTTTCGTATATATCATAAGTATTAGTCTTCTCTTCCTACTGCTGTCATGTGTAGGCTATGTTCTTTCACTGTGACACTACTTGGACATTTTCTATATTCTTTTACCTGTCAATTAGTCAATTCCTCTAACCGTCCTACAACTATGTTTTAGACATTTCGCGGCGACGATAAAATGAACAACATAATACCGTACTTAACCTAAGTATTCGGACAAACATGCCTGGCCCTGAGGTTATTAAACTTTTTTCATGCTCAACTCAACTGAGCATGAAATTTTCTCTGCAAATAAATATGAAAATGCCAACAATAGTTGGCATTTTCATGTTTATTAGCAGAAAAAAATTTCATGCTCAGCTGTATTTAGCAGGAAATAATTTGTAATTGTTAGTATTTTGAGATATATTAGCAAGACATTTTCATACTCAGCTGAGTTGAGCATGAAAAAATTTAATAACCTCGGAGCCTGAGCAATCCTTGTAAATCCAGATCAGACGCCGCAGAACCCGGCATCTGATCAGGTTCTACACTGTCTGCCACCCATCCAGCATTTTTTAGAGAAATCGACAGGTAGTAAAATGGATTTGTTCAAATAGTAAGACAAAAAATCGAAAGGAGTTTAGGTGTCCAAATACTTAGCGTAAACGTGGCAAAGGTTCTACAAAAGGGAACTCTGTGCAATCATTTGACGAAACTATGACAGCTAGAATATCAGACGGTCCTTAAGGCACACTGTCCTACCTACCGTTGCACGTACCGTAATAACCCTAAATATTGGGACAGACGGGCCTGAGCAAAAAGTGTAGACCAATAATCTGATTATGGTCTACTACTTTAGACACATCAGTTGGTAGTAAAATAGACTTTTTCAAATAGGACAAGTATGTTAAGGAGTTAATGTGTCCAAATACTTCAGATAAATACGGTAATCAGCCCGAATAAATGCATACAAGTGATGAATTACCAAATTGGAATACAAAGGAGCTTAAAAATGTATAGATATGCAAGTGACGGAATGAAGGGAAATTGGACTCCAGTTGCGTGAAAAGGGCGTGGTGTAATTAGTTTTGTCTCTCCTCTTGTTGTATATTCAATTTCATTCTGTGGAAAATACACATCAATTTATTATAGTGATGTATATGATTAAACAAGACATTGTTATTACTGATAAAGCCAACGAGAAGCTAAGATAAAAATGTGTTTACTAATTCATTCGAGCATGGCCTGATCAACCCATTCTGTATAAGTGGAATAAATGAATTTTGCATGAAATAAGCACTAAGGTGCAAACAAGATTACAAATGAATCGCAAACATATAAATTAAATTTTATACTTTCTTGGCCACACAAAAAGATAAACAAATTAATCGAAACCTTAGAAAACGATTCTTTACGCAAACACAGACAAAAACTACACACCCCTCCCAAACTGCGAGGCCTCAGAGTCTTATCAGGACATTCATTGTCCGCTTACAGAATCAATATATATCGTAAAATACAATAACGGGAGATGCAACCTTGGTTAGACTCAGGATGGGCAGGCTGATGAACGTATTTCCTGTTCTCATGTGGGATAACGGCCCTTTTCACATGTAGGGACGTGAATAGGCACATAAGAACGTCGGAATGATGTTATTACGATAAAGGTCCGCGTGCTGACAAATATAGACGATTTTATTGCTTGCTTCGTTAAAGCTTACAGCAACAAAATTGCAATGTTTATTTAGATATTTAAATTAGGTAATTTTCAGTCTGCAAGAATCGATGATTGGGGGGCAATGATTAGACCATAAATGAGTCGATTGCATAAAGACGTCTGCGATGCTGAACCCTTATTATGAGAAATGGCCCTTATCGCATATGCGGACAAAGACGGCCTAGATCAGACTGTGCATGCGTAGTCTGATCTGGGCCATCGTTGTTTGCCAACAGAATCATTGACGACTGTATATTATAGTTGTTATTCTTCGGCGTTGGCCGTTATGTTTTCGGTTTTGTTCGACATTTTCGGTATCCTGTCGGTCAGTTAAAACACATCCAGGACTGTGACTTATACAAATAGCTATTTCTTTGGTCAAATACGTCATATTAAAATCTGTAGCCGTAAATGTTCCAATCAGACTGGACGGAGTTACGCAGGGTAACCTAACTTTCCGATGGGTGCACGTGTCGCTAGGTACATTTTCTCGCGCCGAATTTAAGTGAATGTTTATACAACACGGTCTTTGATTTACAGAATATCACTGGAGCTGAAGTTTAGTTGCTGTAAAATGTTTGGCTACATGCTGCAATGTAGACTGGCTCCCGTCTAGCTGATATATGAAGCAGCATAAAAACTATTTATATTTTACAAAAATCCTATCTTTTGGAATGTCCTTCTCTCTGATTTGGCTAATCACTTGGAGTTTCTGTCTGGTAAGGGAGATGACATGTGTAGAAAAATAGTCAAGGAAGGAGGAGTATTTTATCTCATATCTCATAGCGTGGTGTCAGACTAGGCCACAATGCTCAAAATAAACCTGATGTACTAAATAACAAAGTAGCAGAATGAGAATCTAAATTCCTGAAAATATGTCTGGCGATATGGAGCAATAGCCAGTATAAATACATGTGTTTGATGTACTGAATAACACTGTAGCAGAATGAGACTTTCAATTGCGCGGAAAATATATATTTAACAGTATGGGGCAATACCCAATTTTAATGCACGTTTGAAGCACTGTATAACACTATTTGGAGAAACGAATAATACTGTTGCTAATACGCCAACATTACAACCGAAAAAATTAAAGGTTTAGCTACTGAAATATTTGAATGTTTAAATAATTTATAATCTAGCTATACGTATACATGATTTAGTTATTATCAATTCATATATAACTTGGTCTTACAGACACTAAAATCTGCTGGAACTTCCCTTCCGAGAGTGAACATAAGAGACATTAGTAAAATATAGTTTCGCTTTGAGACTGTTCACGTTTGGAACCACCTTCAGATACTGACTCCAAAGTAAATAAGTGAACCCAGGAGCTGATACAATCAGAACCACACCAAGTTCCCAACATCAAATGGAAAGACAGACAAATGCAATTAAACAGCCATAAAAGAACAGATGACATCCCTTTCCCAAAAGAGTGGCAACTCTATTATCCAAACTTAACTCAATATATCTTTCACTTACATAATTTTGTAAGTGAAATACTACAGAGCATTTAACAAAATGTACCACAATGACAGTACCGCCTTGGAACGGTCAGTAATAAATTATTGGGGGCGGGGTGGGGGTGGGTGGGAAGGGGGAGCTGAAGATAGCTTTACGGGATCCAACCCCTCGCCCTCAGTTTCAATGTATTTCAAGCTTCCAAGTATTTGGACGACTATTTCCAGCTTCCAAGTATTTGAACGACTGATCCTGACACGGGGAGGCTTCGCATGCAAGTGTTCTTTGTGCAAGTTTCAGGTGTCTTAGTTGTTATTGCACCTGCATGGGCGACTTAGACGTGTAAGTTTCTGTCCGTTTACCTTAGCGTCCATCCTAACGACCTCTTAAATGATGTCTAGAAATTGTAACTTTACAGTTAATTTCACTGTATTGATTGTTTATCTCCACGAGCGAAATAAGGAGGACAATACGTACTTTTGTGGTGCTATTCTTTACATTTTAGTCCGCAAATACGACATAAACTTCAGGGACATTATTTCTAAGGCTGACACGATGAATCGGATAATCGATTAATTGATCGATAAATTCCACAAAAATGATTATCGTTACAGATTTGCTAATAATCGATCATTTAATTCCTGTGTCTCTTACTTTACCGCTATTTCCCCTTAATATTCAGACACCTCAACTCCGTACCATACTTCATCTAAAATTTGGTAAAAAATACAACTTACTGCCCAATCGTGTGTCTAAAATAGCTGGCTGAGTAGCAAACAGTGTAGACCCAGATGAGACGCCGCGTTTGCGGCGTCTCATCTGGGTCTACACTGTTTGCTAAGGCCTGTCAGATCAAATACATACAGTAAAGTACAACATATTGTAAGGATCATGCTCAGACAGACAGGTAAAATTATGACCAAATCTTCAGTGATAACTAATCGATCATCGATCGCAATGGCAGGACCGATAATCGATTATCTTTTCAGCTCTGATTAGCCAGCCATAATTATTTCTATTTTTTGTTTTACTTTGTGTACATTTTTTTTTTTTTTGCTTTATTTTTTTTATTTTTTTTTTATTTTTGTTATTTTTGTATTTATTTTTTTTTATTTTAAGTAGCTTATTGTGGTTGTTTATGATTAAATTGGTTCTGATGGTTTTAATTGTTGTTTTCTTGCATGGAATGTATTTTTAGATCGCTATGAAATCCCTCCCATAATCAACCATGATATATATATATATATATATATATATATATATATATATATATATATATATATATATATATATATATATTATAATGTCTGTTGTTATATCTAAATATTGTCATTCTCTCTTATCTTGTGTGAAAAAGGCATCTATATCTATCTATCTATCTATCTATCTATCTGATATCACGAGAAAAAAAGAAAAAATACTATTCGTGTATTCTATTTACTTCATTACCCTTTTTACGGGTATTGCTGTTTTTAGTGGATCATTCTGTCTTGCGTTGTGATCACCTTGTTATGTGTGTGTGTGTGAGAGAGAGACAGAGAGAGAGCTGGTCACTTTGCTTGTCTTTGGTCTGTGGCATGTGTATTGACTGTCATGGTTTGTTCTTCTTGGACATATTCTATCCTGTTTTTGCATCTGCTCATAGTCTGACCGCTCAACACTAAAATATCATACGTAACTAACAATTGTGTTTGTAAAACACTATGCCCCCAACCATATGCTTGCCTCTAAAGATAATACAAGATAAAAATGGCCCAATCTACAAAGGGCCATAACTCCTGAAATGTTTTTCAGAATTTATTCAAAAGTTAATCAGGTCATCTTATCATCACTACCAATCTATACATCAAATTATGAGGCTCTATCTCCAATAGTATTTGAGATATTTTGCTGACAAGGGAAACTGACCAAAGTTACAAAGGGACATTACTCATGCCCAGAAGAAATAGGAACGAACGGACGGACGGTTGAACACCCTAGAAGCAATATGCCCCTCCAGCTTCTTCGAAGTTCAGGGCATAATGAGTATATTTTCAGAATTTTTTAAAATTATTTAATAGTTTAGAATAAAATATACTTAAACCAATGGAGTATCCATGGGCGCCATTGTGTCAGGTTTCTTTCCGATTAGTAGCTTTTTTGCTCTGATTTGCTGCATAGCAATAGTTCTGTCCTTGCCTAAAAACTTAAACGATACAAATGAAACAGTCGTTATAAATCGACATTTTACGAAACCAAAATATTTCCTACACTTGTAATTGTAAAAGAGACCAGTTATCTTTTTTTTTTTTTTTTTTTTCAAAACTTGATCGCCCGTCTTAATTACCCACAAAGGATTACAAAAACATATTTTGCCGGAAATTTCATCAATCAGATGCTATGTTTACGTTAACTCACTGGACTTCAGCATTAAGGATAAACTTCAGAATTTGTATTTTCCTGGTGATGGGAGTGAATAAGACGTTTACCTCCGTAAATTCAACGGTAAATAGCTAGTTACAAAACTGTTGACGATAATGGTTTAAATTTCTGAAATGTGTTAACTAGTAATTTCAAAGTATAAAGAAACGTTTGGTTTGCAAATAGTGCCATTGAGCGCGCTACTCTGTTTCATTGTAGTTTTATGAGTTTTATGATTATTTCTGTCTTACTGTGAATTACACTGACGACGAATAGGTTTGTACGTGGATCAAACATCATTACGAAAACACGCCTTTTCAAATGTATAGAAAATATCACCTCCAAAAAACTGAAAATTTTCAGACAAAAGAAAACCCGGATATTTTTCATATTTCTGCTCAAAAACAGAGATTGTTGGTACTCGAGTTTTACTGTATAAAAGTGGGGTTTAAGGGGGTCAATATTATATAGGTATGTTTTCGTGATGTTTACGTACAATTTTGAGCTGCGTCAGAATTAAGGGCGAGGCTGCAATCTAGCTAAACTAGTTGATCCCGTCAATCTCCAATTAGTTGTTCTTAATGACTGTTTCAAAGCTGTTTTTTCTGCTACAATTCGTCCGGCCATTGCAACTGTGATGTTGTGTCTTGTTATTGTTTATTACTCATCTCTTCTTCTTTCGATTCATCGAGGAGGGTGTGCTTCTGTCAGTTGTGGCCTACTCATGTTTCTGCCCGGGCTACTTACTAGATTTAACGCCGGTCATTACGAAAACATGCCTATTCAACTCGTATACTGAAAATTTTACCATCAAAAAATGAAAATTTGCAGATAAAAAATTCTTCTATTTTTCATATTTCTGCTCAAAACATAGATTGTGGGTACTCGCTAGAACCGCCTCGCCGAGGCGGTTCTAATGACTACCCACAACCTATGTTTCTTTAGCAAAATAAGAAAAATAATGTTTACCCCTGTAAACCCAGTTTTACTACATAAAAGTAGGGTTTAAGGGGGGGGGGGGTCAGAATTATATAGGCGTGTTTTCGTGATGGATATTTTCCTTAAGCCAATGTTAAAAGAAATTGATTAAACCTTTAATACATTCATGTGAGGTAGGACTGCATTTCCTGGGTATCCGTCCCTAAACGATCCAGAAGGATAGAATTAACTAGTTAAGTATTGGGACAGACAGTCCCGAGCAAACAAAGTACAACCAAGTCAGACGGTGCACAATTCACTCAGTAGTTCTTAGACATACCAGCAGGAAGTAAAATGGACGTGTCCAAAGACACGCATGGTAAAGAGTTCATGTGTATCGATATTTAGGGGAAATACGGTATGTCATAATCGCAAAGAGAACGACCTTCATAATGCCAAGTAACATTACGAAAACACGCCTATTCAAATATATAGAAAATTTCACCTCCAAAAACTGAAATGTTTTAAATAAAAAAAACTGATAGTTTTCATATTTCTGCTCAAAACATACATTGTGGGTACTCGTTAGAACCGCCTCGCCGAGGCGGTTCTAACGAGTACCCACAATCTATGTTTTTGAGCAGAAATAATAAAAATAATGTATACCCTTGTAAACCCCAGTTTTACTATATAAAAGTGGGGTTTAAGGGGGTCAAAATTATATAGGCGTGTTTCCGTGATGATTACTGGTTCCGAACATGACCACCGACGCAAGCGACACTTAACTGCCGTTAAACGCTATATTTCAATAAGAGTATTATACCGTTCATAACATCAATTGTAATGTTGTACCGAAAGGGCAAAGACATTTTTTAATTTAGTGTTCGACTCATGAAAATATGTTTTAATCGAATGTGACTGAATTAACATATGATCTTTTTTCTTTATTCAATTAATACATTAACCGAAAAGTTTCTTAACTACATAACTACATTACGAAAACACGCCTTTTCAAATATATAAAACATTTCACCTAGAGAAAAAATGAAAATTTTCAGATAAAAACTCAGATTTTTTTTAATATTTCTGCTCAAAACATAGATTGTGGGTACTCGTTAGAACCGCCTCGGCGAGGCGGTTCTACCGAGTACCCACAATCTTTGTTTTTGAGCAGAAATAAGAAAAATAATGTATACCCCTATAAACCCCAGTTTTACTATAAAAAAGTGGGGTTTAAGGGGGTCAAAATTATATAGGCATGTTTTCGTGATGAAGCCGGGTCACAGCTTTTTCTACAATATTGCAGGCACGCATACAAAAGGCTCGGATCAGCCTGCACATCCGAGCAATCTGATCAGTCAAGACCATAGTCAACCATAAAACAAGCTATTGAAGTTCAAGGTTTTAGAAAATCACTTATAAAAATGCTCTTATGCCATTTTTTATGAGTATGACGTCATACGTGCGGGCCCCCGTAGCCTGGTGGATAGGAGAGTTGACTCTTAATCTATTAGGTTTCTCATCGCTGTGGTTCGAGCCTCCCTCGGGTCATATGTGGGAAAGCCAAGTTCTACTTACGGATGGTCAGGTGGTTTAACCCCGGGTTCTCTGGTTTTCTAAAAGCTCTTTGGAGTTTTTCAGGATCCACATCTGATTAACACCACTCCTGGCATATGCAGTGTCACAATACTTCTGGAGGCCTTCTTTAACTGCGCTAGGACCCGTGTTAGAATATGACAAAGAGGCTTGGTTGAGCACAGCCGAACCCGCAATAGTTTAGGAATCCAGTACAATTTGGGAAGATCAATATCTTCCTCTGGGAGGGAAATTCCGAATGTCGGCATCACCAAATTACACTGTGATGAAATACAGAATGAAATTTTGCAATTACCATACAGGTATAGACACAAGCTATACTCGTAGAGGAAGATAAAAAACTGAAAGAAAAAGAGATATTTTGAAAGCAAAGAATGCACTAAAAATACGAAAATAGCAATTGATTTTGCTGAGTGTATTCATGAGCTATAATGCAAGCGTGCACATGGCTCATAGTCAGCTTAAGAGATATTCTATTTTCAAATTATACAAAATATGTTCATTGAGAGCCGAAACAGTAACCGAGGGACTCGGTTTTGAGTCCCGGCAAAAATGTAACATCTATCAACTAAGCCACTGTATTTTTATTAGTATTCCAACAGACAGGCTTGAGTTAACAGTGAAGACCTAGACCAGATGCTGCACAACACTGCGTCAGATCAGTATCGACAGTTTGCCACTCATCAAACAGATACAAGACTTATATGTAAACAGGTAGTCCCTGGCGGGGATATGCATACAAAGTACTGGTAATCACATAGAGGACTAAGTATGCCAAGGAAAAGTGTGAAGAGGTTAATTGAGCGGCTCGACATGGCCTTAACAGAGTTGATTAGGGTGGAAAAATATAAGCAGATACCCAGGAAATGCCACAATCACGTGCACGGCCCTGCCTACCCATCTAGCATTCTTTATATATCTATACCGAGCCGTTATCGGCCCGTCAGCTACCCTGACGGGCCGATAACGGCCCGCTATAGATTTATATAGAATGCTTTCTAGGTAGGCACCAAAAGCAGGAGAGTTGAGGAACAAATAAAGACCAAACAAGCGCCACTCAGTTCAAACCAAAACCAATAGATTTGTTCAGATTAAAGCATAAGTACGGTTAGAAATTAAAGCATGCAAAAACTAAGGTAAACATAGTAGCCGATCGCCACTGTCTTAGGCGCCTAGGCAACGTCTGTGTATAGCCCAATTGGATATTGGAATTGTTTTTACAATGCCAAATGTTGGCTTATTTGCTTCTTTCCATTTTCAATCGACTCAAAAGCTAATAAAATCTTAGGTGTAGAATGATTTGAAAGGACAATAAAACAACAATCTAATAGAGAAGTTTTGCTTCTAAAGCAATCAGGTTACAATCATACATCTATAATTAACAGAGATGTACTTTTTTTTCTATTTTCAGCAAATGCGTGTGACAGTTCTCGGTGAAGCCTAATGTAATAAAGATCTGATTAGAACAGGGTCATGGAAAGGTAACATATCTTAACGCTTGGTATTCTGGGTAAAACCTTCAGCAGACGACATTTTGAAATATTTTAATTACTTTTTTCCTCTGGAGACAATTTGCCAATGGTCTTCAAATTAAAGGATAATCAAGGCCTATTTTGGGGGAAAAATTATGAAATATCAGTTAGTCGTCTGCTGAAATAGCCCAGAGAGTGGTAAAGGTTAAAATTCCCTTCTCTGTAAAACAAAGGAATAAAAGGTGATGAGCACAGAGAATGAATGAATGAGAGAGGCATACAACTCATTTTTATCTTAGTACCCAAACACATTTTACGGACCACGAAAATTAGATTTGTACAAAGTAGTCATGATTTTGTGGACATGTATTCAATGATGATTTATAAATGTATCCTTTCTGTTGATATCGTTTAACTAGTTTTACGGCGAATGAACCTTCCAAATTAATTTGTTTTGGTAAAATTAAATTTTAACTGTTTTTACAGTAAAATTGCTTCGGAAGGCACATTGATATAAACAAAGATGTAAATGACTATATCCGGGAAATTACACATTCATCAAACACAGCCGTTTTGAAGAAATAAAAGAAGGAGAGATAAAGAACAAACAATGGCAAAACAAACGTCACATACTAAATGGCAGACGCACAAATAAAGAAGAACTGTAACAGAGAAACGCCTTGGAACCCAGCGGTCACATTACATGAATATAACATCGCATCAACGTCGATGCAACGTCATGACGTTGCATCGACGTTGAGCCTACGTTGTATAAACGTCATGTTCCCGCTGGGAACGGCCAGTAGAAAAACTACTGGGGGGTATGGAAGGTTGAAACCGTCAAAAGTTCTATTTGTAAACAAAACAAGCAAATTCTAAATGACTTAAAACAAATTGAAATGAAACAACTTATCAAATCAAATAAAACAATAATTTTTCAAATGATAGAATCAAAGATAGCAGATATGAATATGACATTTGGATTTGCACCATTTATGTAACCGGCTTATTTTACTTAAAAAAAAAAAAACAATGTTTCTTTTTGGCAAAGTGAAGCTTTGTGTAACAAAGTATTGTTTTATTTCACTTTATAGAGCATTTTGTTTTTAAAAATTCTGTTTTATTTGATATCTTTGATTTTATCGAAAAGTTATTGTTTTATTTGATTTGATGTTGTTTCATTTCAAATTGTTTTAGTTCATTTCAAATTTGCTTGTTTTGTTGCGTCAAGTGGAGAACTTTTGACACACGTAATAAAAGCTAAAGTAGTTTCTTTACTCCTACCATTGGACAAACATTCATGTTTTCATCATTAGACGCACATAACAAAAGTGAGTGGATAATTCGAATTCACGACTGGACACACAATAGAAGATGTATTGATACTTTACTTTCACCACTGGACACACATTGTAAAATACTTGTGAATGGTTTACTTTCACCACTGGACACACATTGTAAAATACTTGTGAATGGTTTACTTTCACCACTGGACACACATTGTAAAATACTTGTGAATGGTTTACTTTCACCTCTAGACACTCATAATCAAAATGTGGATACTTTACTTCCACCATTGGAAACAAATGATAAATTTTGAAGGGCATGTTTTACTTTCACCACTTGACTTACTTTAACTGACTTTGTTTGTATAAAATGAATTGGTCATAAGAAATCATACAATGTGGTATTGCCTCATTTGATTCTGTAAAATTCGTTTTTCCTTCTTAAGTTGCCTTCTTCAATTCTCCCCATAACATTGTACTCACTTGGTCTAAATTGTTTACCAAGATTGCGTCTATCATTATGAGAATCTCCAGTACAGTTGGGTGTATAACAACCGAAATCATTTGCCTATTTGAGGATCATCTACTCTAACCTATTGCGGCAAACAGAGGAAGTAAATGTCCGATTACAAAGCCAGGCTAACCTGGCTTATAAGCAAGAGTACAATCAGTCACCCGAGTCTATAAGACCTCAGAAGGTCTGTATGTTTTGTTTGTGGGGGAGTAAGAAGCTAATTCAGGTGAACAGAAAAATGTTCTGAATTTATGATGACCTGGCGCATAAGGCAATGGTGCAGTCAGTCACCCTGGTCTGCAAGACCTCAAAAGGTCTTTATGCTTTGTTTGGGGGAAGTAAGAAGCTAATTCAGGTAAACAGAAAAATGTTCTAGCCCCAGAATTTTCATTTCACAGAATGGTTACCGTCACCTTATTACTGCACAATCGGGCAATAAATATATAATGTATTAATGGTTCCTTCACCGAGTTGCACAGCCAGGGAAAAATATTTGATATATGAATGATTGATTCACTGAGCTCAATAACAAGAGTCTTGATGATTAAAATGAATCGCTGATGCATGAACAAAGTAAAATAGAAGGGAAGGCAATGATCAGGATTCGATACAATTATCCCACACCTCCCATCAGAGACATCAAAGGGAAAGAAAGACAAACACGAAATAACTAGACCTTAATGGAAACATCACTAGCAGAAAGCCAAACGGACAGTTACTTTCCTATAAAGTGGCCAAATGGCTATCCAAAACAAAATATGTAAGCGACACACACATTCAAAGACGAACTATAACAAAAATAAACCATGACAGAAGAACCGCCTTGGAATGGTCAGTGAAAAGTATTACACTTGGGGGGTGGGGGGCGGGGTGGAGGCTTAAATCGATTTTACGTGTCCACAATCCTCGCCCTTATTTCTGCCGCGGTTTAGACACATAATTTGTTCAGTCCGCTTGAAGGCTTCCTAACTCATCAGTGCTATATCTCCGAGAAAACAAAAAATCAACTAATTACAGAGATGAAACAACGATGAGACGACAGCACGAAACAACTGAAATGCTGAAGCAGAAGAAAACCAACATTTGGACTCGTGTGGGCCCGACCAAAGATAGAGCATCAAGTACCAACCAACATTACCCAAAATTAAATTTCAAGTAAGCCTTTACGCTGGAACCATCATAGAATTTCTTTGCTTTTTTGACATGTAAATGACATTATAACCAAGCATAACTATCCTTTCTGATACTAAAAAGGAACCCGCTTTTTGCACTTTAAAACTGATCACCTCGACGCCTAGTAATTAATATGCACCCAAAGAAATCAGAGTTCAGTTGTGTTAAGTACTCGACACCATACGCGCCGATATGCCGCACAGAACTTGACATGAAATTACGAGTATAAAATACTAACTTGAAGTAATTAAACACCCACTCTAACTTTTATGAATTCATGGATCTAATAAAGTGAAAACACTGAAACAACAATTGAAATTGGAGCTCGATACCATCTCGCAGAAAACCCGTTAAGGTGTCAAATAGATAACTCCTGTACTATATGTGAATTAAGCCCGTGGCCAAATATGTACTTGTTTTCCTTGGTACTGTTATTGGCTACCTGTACGATTTATTCTTATTGATTCTTTATTTAACAATTTACACTAATTCCAATCAAAACATATTTTGACCATCTTTGTTTGTTTGAATAGCTGTACAGTAATTAAAAGTTGAACATCGTTTGAACTCTCTGAAGTCAGCTTTATATCTGCCGATAAATTCATTCACTCAGTCATTCATTTACTCGCCTTAACTCATTATCGAAGCCAGCCAGTGCATAGAGCGACCAGTGGGATCTCTAACTTTACCATGTAGAAAGCTGATATGTGTCTTCAACAATCACATTGTTGAAACTCATGTGATGGGGAAATAAATAAATAAAAACATAAATAAAATTTCCCATAATAACACAAGTTGCTGGTGTCAAGTATATGATCGCGTGCGTAGAATGTCTTAACAAATTATATATAGAACCTAGAATATCTTCGGCCATACTTATAGTTCGACGTTCGGATAAAAAGTAAGCAAAATTAGGCGCGTGTGAAAGAAACTTCCCGTTTATTTATATATGAATAAATTACATCATTGTTATCAATGGACTACTAACTGTCTGCTCATACGTTATAATAGCTTCGCAAATGCTAATTTATGTATGTTTTAGGCCCAAAAATGAAGATTCACGTAATTTGAATAAAATTCTTTAAGAAATTTTGGATCAAAAAGAAGAAAACAATGGGGTCAGATGGAAGAAACTTCTCATTGACGTATTTCTATGATTTTTATACCAGTTTAAAGAGCTTGAAATGCTCTTTCATCCTTGACGTTATAATTTAATGTCGGAAAATATATTAAAAAAGGAAATAAATTTATTTATGTATTTCTATACATGTTTCTATTAAACTGAGGACCGTATACAGGTAACTGCTTATCTCCGGAGCGCTCGGGATTATCGGAAAATCACATGACTATAACGACTATTCTGCCATATGTTGGAATAAGTTTTTACTTAGTGCACTAAACGAATATACTATACATAACAGTTATTTTAATGAGCACTTTAAATAATTTGAAGCAATGAAAAAGTGCATTTTCAAAGTGGTTAAAATACTACTTCTTCAAAGCTGGCTGTATGCTCAATATACAAACTGAGATAAACATATTACGTAAAGTGGACTAGCATAATTTGTTTAAACAATTAAATATAGACTAGACTATTGGATGTATCTATAAATAGCGTATTTAAAGTAAACTAAAGGTGACTGAAAATATGTAAAGAAGATCTCCAGATAAGTCACAATCACAGAGCATCTCTGAGCAGAGCATAGCCTACCAATGACAGCAAGAGGAGGGTAAATAAAGTACTATGGACAGCACACATATTTCAGTCAACGAAAACCAAAGCAACCAGCTCCTTCTTCCAGAATGAGATGATCATAGTGCCAGACAGGACTCACAAAACGCAAAAAAAAAGCCAGCAAAAGAGATGGCAAATCCACCGACCGAACCGCTACTTCTAAATTTGCTGTATATCATGGAAGTATTGAAACAGCGCAAAGTAAAAAAATGAATAATTAATAGATAAAATAGTTTTCAATTAGAATCTGGTTAATGAAAAATAACTCCAAATCAATAAAGTGAGAGTTGTCATTTTTGTATGTGATACGTCTACTGAATCTGATTAACATCACTACCAGGTATTATTAATATTGAAACAACGCAAAGTAAAAAGATGGCTAATTTATATATGAATAAGTTTAAACTACAATCTGGTTAAGAAGAAGCAACTCCAAAATCAAGAAAGCGAGGGTTGTCATTTCTGTATGTGGCACGCCTACTCAGCATGAGATGGTATTATCAAAATATCTCAAAGGGCATTAAAGTTATAGAGTGCACAGGACCTCAAGAATAAATTTTAGGGGACATAACCAGCAGAGAAAGAATCAAGAGTTCTTATTATTATATGCAGTGCACCTATTCAACATGACCTGTATTCTTACCAAATATTGTTTAAATATCCTTGTTAATTCCAAAGTTAATGGCCACATAAGTATTTTTTCTCCTTCAAGCTATATGGGACAATTTTCACGGTAGATAATTCTATAAGGAAAGCAATGACAATTGTTATTTTTGCATGCGACATACCTCCTGGACTTGATCAACATTCCTATCAAATATTTTCAAAATAATTCAATATGTGTATGAGTTATGCCGCGCACAAGCAGTATCTCTAAAATCTGGTTAAGGGAAATAACTCCAAAATCAATACGTGGGAGTTTTCATTCGACACGTCTACTTAATCTGAATAACATCCTTACTAAATATTATCAAAATATCTCAAAAGGCATTAAAGTTATGGAGCGCACAAGAATGTGTCTACGGACGGACGCCATCCTGATCGCTTTCTATCCACCAAATCTTTTCGGTAGGGGAATACTAGAAAAAGTACACAGACTTTGTCTTTGAAATTCATTCAGGAGACATAATTAGAAAATAAACATAGCAAGAGTTATCACTCTTGTACACAACCTCACCTGAAATATGCCGATACCAAATCTTATCAAAATATCTAAAACCGTATGGGAGTTATGGCTGCACAAGATTTCAACTACACGAGAGATATCAATAAAACAAAAAGAGAGTTGTCATTCTTGCTCTTGACACACCTACAGATCATCATCTATGTCTCCTATCAAAATATTTCAAACCATAAAGAAGATATGGTGCCCAAAAGACTTTGACTTTGAAATGAATTCAGAGGAGATAACAAGAAAATGAACATAGCAAGAGTTGCCTCTCTTGCACACTTTATACTGCTTGACCTGATATATAAAAGCCAGAAGGATTGCCTTTGGAAACAAAGAACACACAAAATCACGAAAATCGGAGACACGGTTTGATTGAGTCTCTACATATGTTTCTACCAATTATTATCAAATTATCTCAAACAGTATGGGGTTATGACCTGCACAAGTTTTTGACTTCAGGGGAGATAGTCAACAGAGCAAACTTGTCCTTCTTGCATGCGACACTCCTACCTGACCTGAGATATGTCCCTTCTGAAAATTATCAAGTTATCAAACAGTATGGGAGTTAAGGCCTGCACAATATTTCGACTTCAGGGGAGATAAGTACATAATGGAGAAAATGAAAATACCTTTGCACACGCCTAGCCTACTGGTCCTTATCTATGCCTCTACCAAATATTATCAAAATATATCAAACCATTAAGAAGTGATGGAGTACACAAGAATTTGGCTGAGAAACTTGTTCAGGGGAGCTAACTAGAACAAAAACAAAGCAAGAGATGTCTTTCCTGCATGTAACACTTGAACACACACACACACACACACACACACACACACACACACACACACAGAGAGAGAGAGAGAAATTTTATGCTAGTTTGATATGCAGCAGCGAATAAAGAATACCGGTATATCATTTTTTTTTCAGAGTAGGCGTAATGGTACTGATACGTAAGTAGGCGAAAGGAGAAATGGGCGAAATGGACATAGGCAAATATGAAGCTCCAAGACGGTATATCGTTTTCGTTTGTATCCCAGTATACACGTGCACAGAAATAAACGAGCCGCACCTCATGAAAGTATCCCAGTATACACGTGCACAGAAATAAATGAGCCGCACCTCATGAAAGTATGCCTTCAGGGCAATTGTGTACAACTGATGGATCTAGCGTTTTTTTTCTTTTATACACTGCAGTTACTTAATACAAATCAAGCTCTGTCGTTCACAAATTGGAACACGTTTTTTGCTAGTACCCTACACGCTGAACTGTATTACAGATATCGTCGCGTGGCGCCAGGAACTAGTCTGAAGCGATACCATTTGACTTGCAACCATGCTCGCGTCCTCGATCACCTTGGTAGTGGTGACACGCGGTGAGATTTCGTGACGAATGTGCAATATACCTTGAGCGTGGGCGTTTCTTTTTGTTTCGCGTAGCCCGGGATATATATATATATATATATATATATATATATATATATATATATATATATATATATATATATATATATATAGAGAGAGAGAGAGAGAGAGAGAGAGAGAGAGAGAGAGAGAGAGAGAGTAATTACTACTTAATTACTACACACTGAAGAGCCGTATGGCGAAACGCTGTTGATAAAAGCTTAAGAATAAACCATGTTTTGTTGTTTTTGTTTTTTTTTGTTGTTTTTTTTCTTTTGTTTGTTTATTTGTTTTTTAGATGTTCTGCGGCATTGTATACAGCGTAAGTAAGCGACGGAACCCGCTTTAGTCTGTATAGCAATTATTGTAGCTTCATCTATTGTCAGACTTTACCTATATTTCTATATTTGCTGTATTTCATTGGTCAGGCGTGTTTCCCTCTTTCAATGACTCATTATTTTCTCTAGAAAGGTTCCGCTCTATATTACTATTGCAGTAATCTGACAGTGGCGGCTGAATAGCTCGGTCGGTAGGGCAAGGAGGTGGCGAGGATTCAGGGTTCTAGCACCGGTACGACTGTACAGTTTTCTCACGATTACAACAACACGCCTATTCAAATATATAGAAAATTTCACCTCCAAAAACTGAAAATTTTCAGATAAAAACTCTGATATTTTTCCTATTTCTGCTCAAAACATAGATTGTGGGTACTCGTTGGTACCGCCTCGACGAGGCGGTTCTAACAAGTACCCACAATCTATGTTTTAGAACAGAAATAAGAAAAATAGTGTATACCCTTGTAAACCCCAGTTTTACTATATAAAAGTGGGGTTTAAGGGGGGTCAAAATAATATAGGCATGTTTCGGGATGTCCTGTGACATTTGGTGACTCAGTGTGGCTCCAGCACCGCGTCTGATAGCATTAAATGGCAAGAAAATAATTTTCCCAGCCGGACAGGCCTTAGTGATTCGGAACGAATCGAATTTGAGCAGAGGAATGTGCAACAGTGGCAGCCGGATCCCTCGGTCGGTAAAGCATCGAAACAGTTATCCGAGGGTCAGTATCACTGATACAGTCTGCATAGCTGAAACACACAATGTGCCTCAAGTCAAAAAGACTGCAATTTAATCAGACTGGGTCTCAAACCGATTAGCTCATGTTTTACCCAGCAAGCTAAGCATTAGTGGTGTTTGAATGTGAAGAATTTGTACTTTTATTACAAAATAAAAAAAAACAAATATATCGAGATAGAGGGACATTTCCTGTCTTCTACCCCCTTAAAAACAAATAAAATTCTCTCTGGGATTACAAACCAATAAAAGGATTAAAAACGTGGCAATCTAATAGGAATATCCTACGTCCAAACCAATCAGCTTAATGTATCTATAATTAACACGGATTTACTTTGTTCCATTCAAAGTACATGCGAGTGACAGTTTCCCGCTGAAGTTGATATTTTAGCCTAATGGAATAATTGCTGAGCGAACTAAGGTCACAGAAAGGTGACAGTCGGATCAAGGACTCTTTTTTGTCTCCTGCCTTATTGCGACTTTTACACTACTATGCTTCCCCAGTTGCAGTTACCCAGTGGGAACACAACGTTAAAATGACGTCGTATTTACGTCGATGTGATACGACGTCATTTTGATGTTGTGTGCCTGCTGGGTAGTTCTTCTTTGCTTGGGCGTCTGTTGTATGATATCTGGCGTGTTTTTTGTCTTTCTTTCTGTCCTTATTTGTTGCTCTGTTCCTTCATTTGGTGCCATTACGAAAACATGCCTATTCAAATATAATGAAATTTTTACCATCAAAAAATGAAAATTGTCAGATAAAAAAAAATCTGATATTTTTCATATTTCTGCTCAAAACACAGATAGTGGGTATTCGTTAGAACAGCCTTGACTAGGCGGTTCTAACAAGTACCCACAATCTATGTTTTTGAGCAGAAATAAGAAAAAATAATGTTTACCCCTGTAAACCCTAGTTTTACCATATAAAAGTGGGGTTTAAGGGGTATAAAATCATATAGGCATGTTTTCGTGATGCTCGGTAGTGATTGCTTCGTGATTGTGGCATTCCTGGGTATTTTCGCTTATATTTTCACACCACACTATTACTCATACGGGGGATAAGATTAAAAAAACACATTTAAAAAAATGATACATTTGACTTTCTGACATGAACACTTCCATCTTTGAACCTGAAGACGCCCAGTGTCACCAAAACAAGCCTTAGACAAAACTCGAAAACAAAACGGCAAACCTTCATGGACGTAAAAACGAAAAGACAAACAGTGTACATTCAGATGAGAAACGAGCCGTCTCATCTGAATCCACAGTGCTTGCAAGCCCATTTTATGCGGGTCTGTTGTTTTGAAAATGTTAAGATTGCATTTAACAAGTTATATGAATAACGGTACAATGCTCTGTAATTTAAATCAGTGAAGACTGAATTAACATTGACATTTGTTTGAAAATGCCTTACATGGAAATGCTATAATGTAATTTGTATTGTGACTTAACACTTGGATGAGATAGTGACGTAAACTTTCTCTGCAATTTAAGACAATAAAGAATGAATGAACATTGACATCATTTGAAAATGTCTTACATGGAAGTGCTGTAATGTAATTTGTAGTGTGACTGAACGCTTGGATGAGGTAGTGACCTAAACTCTGTGTACGAATTACACTTTAAATCCACATAACGTATTACATTACTGAAGTTTCTTAGGTGTAAATAAAGTTCTCCAGGGCAGACCACAGTAACGAAGCACAGCCTTCCCGAGGCAACGGAAAAAGAAGAGATGAGCACTGAGTTGGAGTTTTACGGCCCAGTCAACACTATTAAGGTCATGTCTAGCCGCTTAGTTTACCTACTCACACTTTTACTGGGCCGGTTAAAAAGGTCCTCCAAGCGGTTAAACAGTACTTGTGCATATTCTTTCGCCAGAAACTAACAGCTGCCATTCTTGCCTCACCGGAAAGAGGAGAATGACCGTAGAAAAGATTTCATAATCAATCTTCACGAACGTATTTTGCCGGTCCCGGCGGGGATCGAAACCGCGACCTCCTGGGAACCATTTGAACGCGCATCCGACTGGGCAACCGAGAGATGAGGAACAAAGACAAGACACAATGCGTCTGAAGTTAACATACCAAAGTCGTATTTGGGAAAATCATAAAAGTCGATATACACATTGACGAAATAAGAAATGTTCATACAAATAGACATGGACCAAACATAGATGGGGTGTAACCAGGCGTCCATGGAAAGTAAGCATTACGTGGTAAGCAGAGATTTACGTGGTAAGCAGAGATTTAGGAAAACATGAGAATAGTAAAGTTCGGGGCTTAGAAAGTCTGTTTATGGTTCGGTTGTGGCTAAAACATCAGACATAAGTCTGGAAACGGCCACATTCATCACGAAAATTTACCTATATAGTTTTGACCCCCTTAAACCCCACTTTTTTATATAGTAAAACTGAGGTTTACAGGGGTATACATTATTTTTCTTATTTCTGCTCAAAAACATAGATTATGGGTACTCGTTAGAACCGCCTCGCCGAGGCGGTTCTAACGAGTACCCATAATCTATGTTTTGAGCAGAAATATAAAAAATATCAGAGTTTTTTATCTGAAAAATTTCAGTTTTTGGTGGTGAAATTTTCAATATATTTAAATAGGCCTGTTTTTGTAATGGCGGGGACTGACAAGGCAATGATGCCTTCCATATAAATTCTTCTAAAAGTGTTGACACCAGTTTTGTTCTTTGATATCCCTGAGTCAATAGCCTTGTATGAGCAGTCTTCTTCGTTCGATAAAGTTCTGATACTCAGAGCAGGCTGTAGCTCTAGCATTAACTGTGAAACGTATATATACGGTATGCTGGTGCAGAAGGAACATTACTGCTCAGAAACGGAAAATTAATTATGGCAAAGTTGGTCACCCCATCGTCAACAACATAACTGGAATGATCATCAGAAAAGATTATTAGGGAACTCGTATGTGTGTGTGTGCGGGGAGGGGGGGGGGGGGGTTGTAACTTCCTATATATGGCATAGTACGGATGTACGTGCCGAATGGCCCCCTTTTTCAACGCTGCCGTCCCCTTTTTTCAACAAAAAGTATATGACTGACCCGATTTTTCTTTATTTGTATGTGAAAGACCCCACTTTTCTGACATACCGGTATATGCGTACATTTTCGCTCAGAGATTTTTAGAGGCTGCTTGTTCTCTTGGTATTAACTGACTGCAATATTTGTATGACTACCAGCAATAAATGGGTACAAAACGATCAAAGGGCAGTATATGAATAGATCAGCATTGCAGACAATCATATTGAATGGGTCCGTTTTTTCAAAGGCCAGGTATATGAATGGGGTAGGTTTCGAAATACTGGCTCGCACACCCGTACCACAATTACCCCTCCCCGCCCACCCCCGAGGGATTAGGGAAGCGGGTTTAGCTATTTTTAGTCGTTGACCGAATGGAAAAAGAAAAGAAAGAACTAACAGTCTTACATGTAAGTGCTATTATGTAATGTGTAGCATGGCTGAACTCCCTAATGAAGAAGTGATCTATACAGCTATAATTTATATCTGCATACCTTATTACAGTACAGAAGTTTCTTAAGTATACCAAATCTTACGCGGTGTACTTGGAAACAACCTCAACCTACTCTGTCACTTTCATAAGATACTTTCTGTATGTATTTATACCTAGCACCAATTACAGATTTTATCGTCAACCCATAAACACTACTGTTCCACAAGTATTAGCTTTCACAAAAAACTTGGTCTGTGCTTCGCAAGCTATAAATGTTAAAGCTGACTTTAATACGCAATAGTCTTGGGATCTTTACATTGCAAATCTTGGATAATCGGCTAAATTCCATAATGCAATTGGTGAATTCGAGATGTCGAAATGGAATCTCGTCCCGTTGGCCGCTACAAGAATAGTCCTCACACTAAAATATAAGTAGCTAATTTCAGGCTTACCGCATCAAAACTAAAATGACTTAAGACTATCAACTTTTGTCACTCTATCCCGGCAATGCTGTAAACTGCACATAGCAATACCAATGTATCCACCCCCTTTAAAAATAAAATTGTCAAAATTAATGTATATCCCATAACCTTTGATGAAGTGCTACAATGTTAATCTTTTAGAATATTTACATAAGTGTGGTGTGTCAAAACAATGCATGTGAACGAGGAACACATTCTGTATGTGTAGGTGATCCAATAAATATTATTCTCTTCTTCTAGTCTATTCAGTTCCTAGCTAGTACCTGGTTTCTGTTGTAGACAACAAACATAAGGTCAATGATGCATTGTGGGTCAACATCGGATTTGCTGTCGTGTCCCAACCAAACTCTATATCGTTTTCTACGCCCATGGGCACAGACAAGGTCTACACTGTTTGCATTAAGTACAGGAATTTCTATAAAACATGGTAATAATGAAAACTAACTAGACACCCTACTTTTGGAAATAGACTGGTCCAAATAGCTTTAGTAGAACAGTCCACTAGGCATAAATTGGTTTAAAAGCAGCAGGGATGATGTAAATGAATGGATTAAGACCAGAAATGGCCTAATGTATACAATATATACACTGTTTGCCAATGTCCCTTTAATGGGACTTTATACATAAATGGGTTAAAACATGGAAACTCAATTTCGCTGGCTGGACATTTTAATACTAAACCGGTACGTGCTAACAAATATTCCGCAAAAGTACATCGATGTTATACCACTGTTACGTTCCATTAAAGGATTATCAGCCGACATATTTTAAATCTAAAGCTTAACCTTTCACCACTCTCTATTCTAATTTAGCAGATGACAAATTGATGCTGTTTACATTATCTTTTTCCAGAAAACAGACTGGTATGTCATGCCGATTGTGTCCTTTTCCTTTTAATGATATTAGCATACTCTCTCTCTCTCTCTCTCTCTCTCTCTCTCTCTCTCTCTCTAGCCGGTCACAAAACAAGTATGAATGCGTATGCACTACACCTCTCTCTCTCTCTCTCTCTCTCTCTCTCTCTCTCTCTCTCTGTATATGTGTATGCGTGTGTACGTGTATGCATGCGTACGTATGAAAAGAAATCTTATTGTAATGCCTTGTTAGAACTTGGTCCTTCATATTGTTGATTCTTGTTTCGCTGTAGAGAAATTAATGGTGTCCTTCCAAACGTTTTCTCACCACATACAACAGATCAACACATTACGAAAACACACCTATTCAAATATATAGAAAATTTCACCTCCAAAAACTGAAAATTTTCAGATATAAAACTCTGATATTTTTCTTATTTCTGCATAAAACATAGATTGTGGGTACTCATTAGAACCGCCTCGGCGAGGCGGTTCTAACGAGTACCCACATCTATGTTTTGAGCAGAAATAAGAAAAATAATGTATACCCCTCTAAACCCCAGTTTTACTATACAAAAGTGGGGTATAAGGGGGTCAATATTATATAGGCACGTTTTCGTGATGATCAAACTTTTCGATTTTTGACTAAAAGAAACTATCTACCCGGTGAATGGTTACACGAATACACCAAATCCCCTATTCACAAGAACTAGTACACAAAATTGCATGAAATACTTTTTATTATAGTTAACCCCAAATGTATCCGGCATAGTACAGAAGTATCACAACTGCCCGACGGAACTTCGTTGCCCTCTCTCTCTCTCTCTCTCTCTCTCTCTCTCTCTCTCTCTCTCTCTCTCTCTCTTTTATAATGTAATGCAGTAAAAAGACAGACACTACGGGTACATTGTCATTTAAAGAAATTACATTTGTCTGCCACGATAACTGTGCTATTAAGGGGATCTGATATTCTTTCAGGGGTGACAACTCTGTAAAAATGTTTACGTCCCTTCTGAAAAATGAGTCTACTGTAAAAGGAAAGAATTTGCTCCCCTTGGGAGCAAATTCTTTCCTATTATAGTAGACCTCTTTTCAGGAGGATTTGGTGTACAAGAAAGCAAATAGGAAATTACAAAAAAATGTCTCCCTTGTGAAAATGGCGGAATGTTCAACAAGTTTATTAAGTCCCATAATGAAATCACATTTTCCTGTCTCATTAATGTACGATTAACTTATTATTACGTAACAAAGGTACAAATGAACTGGCCGATAATTGAAAGCAAAATGTAAATGAATGGTATCAGGAGAATTCGTGCTTTTTGCGTAGTGTCTAAATTGGTGACTGATGCAGGTCCTAGCCATAGTACGTAGAGTTCGAGTACGAAGGTAAAGTTCTCGTAATGTGAATAAACACTAGTTAAACTATACTTCCCTGTATAAAATGTGAAAAAGAAAAAAACAAAACAAAAAAAACACAGATCAAGCTGCACTACCCCGACGAGATTGGAAACGAATGACACTACCCCGACATGAATGGGAATATAAGGCACTACCCCGAGAAGAATGGGGAATACAAACCAAGCTACACTACTCCAAGAAGGATAGGAACACAAGATACTACCTCGGCAATACTGGGAAATACAGACGAAGCTATACTACCCTAAGAAGATCGGGAGCGCACGATACTACCCTGACAAGAATGCGAAAGCAAGACACTACCCCATCAGGAATGAGAATGCAAGACACTATCTCGACAAGAATAGGAACGCAATATACTACTCCGACAAGAACGTGAAATACAGATCAAGCTACACCAAACGACAAGAATGGGAACGCAAGTAGTATAGACACTACCCCGAAATAATGGGAAATAAAAATCAAGGTTAACTACACCGACAAGAATTGAAACGCATGACACTACGCGATAGGAATGGGCAATACAGGCCAAGCATCACTACCCCGACAAGAATGGGAACGTAAAACACTATCCCGATGGAAATGGGAAATGCAGATCAAGCTACATTACCCCGACAAGAATGGGAACGCAAGACACTATCCCGACAAAAATGGAAAATACAGACCATGCTATACTACCCCGACAAGAATGGGAACGCAAGACACTACTCCAATGGGAATGGGAAAATATATACCAAGCTACAGTATCCCGATAAGAATGGGAAATATAGATCAAGCTACACTTTCCCGACAAGAATGGGAGAGCAAGACACTATCTCAACAAGAATGAGAAATACAAATCAAGCTACACTACCCCGACGAGAAGGGAACGCAAGACACTACTCCGACAAGAACGAGAAATACAGATCTAGCTACACTACACCGACAGAAATGGGAACGCAAGACACTACTCCGACAGAAATGGGAAATACAGATCAAGCTACACTACACCGACAAGAATGGGAACGCAAGACACTACCCCAGCAAGAATGGGAAATGCAGATCAAGCTACACTTCCCCGATCAAAATGGGAACGCATTATGTAAAATAAAGTTGCGCAGTTGGAGTATTATCAGTGTCTGTTGAAGTTTTCTATCGTTGCGGACAGTGTCTGTCCGAAGGTTGATATTTTTGCGGGCTGTATCAACGTAGAAACTGTGACTAGACATGAGGTAAAATCAAAGTTTTTTTTTTTTTTTTTTTTTTTTTTTTTTTCTTTTTCTGTCCCCAATGCGATGTTTAGTTTTGACTGCATTGAAGCCGTTATCACTTGTGTGAAGTTAGTTCTTGTTCCTTGTTACTTATTCCTTGTTACTTGTTACTTGTTCCTTGGTACTTATGTCATGTTCCTTGTTTCTTATTCCTTGTACCTTGTTACTTATTCCTTGTTCCTAATTTCCTGTTCCTTATTCCTTGTTCTATGTTACTTATTCCTTGTGTCTTTGTTACTTATTCCTTGTTTCTTGTTTTTCGTTTCTTACTCTTTGTTCTTTGTTACTTATTCCTTGTTCCTTGTCCATTATTCCTTGTTCTTTGCTACTTATTTCTTGTTACTTATTTCTTGTTCCTCGTTACATATTCCTTGTTACTTATCCTTTGTCAAATCACATCTGCTCCCCAATGGTAAGTCGGATTGAGCCAAAACTTGGTGGGAGGCATTGAGGCGACATATTGATTAAGAAGTGCTAAAATCATTTTGTTACGATATCCAAGATGGCCGCCACGGTTGCCATACTGAAAGTCTTCAATTGTTATCTGCTCTCGAACAGTAAGTCAGATTGAGCGGAAACTTGGTGGAAAGCATAGGGGCAACATGGAGATTCAGAATTGGTGAAGTTGTTCCGTTCCGGTATCCAAGTTGGCCACCATGGCGGCCATCTTGAAAAAAAAACATCAAAACCACATCTGCTCCCGAACGGTAAGTCGGATTGAGCTGAAAGTTGGTGGGAGGCATTGGGGCGATATGGAGATTCAGCATTATTAAAATCGCTCCGTCCTGATATCCACGATGGCCGCCATGGCAGCTATCTTGATTTCTTCAAATGACATCTCCCAAACAGTAAGTGGTCTTATGTTGAAACTTCATGGGAGGCATGGGGTATTACAGAGATTCAGAATAGCTACTATCGTTCTGTTTCGATATCCAGGGCGACCGTCTTGAAATTTTTCAAACCACTTCTTCTCCCAAACCTTAGGTCAGATTGAGCCGAACCTTGATGGGAGGCATTGGGATGACATGCAGATTCAGAATTGCAAAAATCGTCCCGTTCTAATATCCAAGATGGCCGCGGTGAAACTCTTGAAACACTATCAGATTCAGAATCGCTAAAGGCAATCTGGTCTGATGACACCATGGCACAATGCAACAATTCATGATCAGCCTAATCCAGGTGAGCTACCACTGGCCCACTTGGGCCTCTAGTTCCTTGTTACTTACTTTTTACTTATTACTTGTTCCTTGTTACTCATTCCTTGTTTCTTGTTTCTCATTCCTTGTTCCTGATACTTTATTCATTGTTACTTATTCCTTGATACGTTTTCCTTGTTACTTATTCAGTGTTCCTTATCCCTTTTATTACTTATTCAGTGTTCCTTATCTTTTTAATTCCACCTTACTAATTCTTTGTTGCTTGTTACTCGTTTCTACGAGGTGACCGTAAATACCCTTGGTTGTATACATGAATAAAATCATGACATATCTAAATGTATTTTCCTCTGAAATCAATGTCAGGCCCATTTTCACCAAATTCCATGCGGAGCCTTTATATGGCATACAGTAGAGTACCATGTACCTCGGCTCAGTTATATGTAATTCGTTCTGAGGGATTAAAATTAAATCAGGCATTTCTCCAAATTGTTTCATGGAAATTTTATGGTTTGCATATCTATAGTATAAATTCATTTTATAACGACCGCCTGAGAGTGTGTTGAAAATCAAAGTTTAGAAAAATCCCATATTCAACACCGTCAGTATGATTCATAAGGTTCGAAAATAGTGATCCTTTGGAAGAAAGAAACGAAAAAGCAGCTTCAGTTTTACTGAATAGCTGAGCATAACGAACAAGACTATTTGCTCATAGTTGACCTATATTCTATTACCAAATAATCCAAATATGCAGAAAGATCCTAAAATGACCGGAGGGGGCGGGGGGGGGGGGGAGGTGGGGTGCGCACCATATGAAAACCTGTCTTTGAGCATCTGTGGACAGCAAAGGCCCAGACCGGCTTGCGCATCCGCGTAGTCTGATCAGAGTCTTCACTGTCTGCCAGCAGAATCAGTGGATACTAAAAAACGTTTCAATGGAGAGCAAATATCCGGATGAGACTTTGCGCATGTGCAGTGTAATTTGAATCCACCAATTTTGCATATGTTCGAACTTACTTCTACGACTTACCCGGCAAAAATGATATAAACTCCACTAGAGCGAAACAAAAATAAATAAATACTGAAAGTGAGAAACGCTTAAAATAAACGAAAATAGCAGACCTGGTTTTACTGAGTGTGTTCATGAACAATGATATGATGTGCAACATTGCTCAAGCCTCCTGACCCATAGTTATGCGATATTCTATTTTCAAATCATCAAAACGGACTCAGTGATTCTCGAGGAACCATAAAATGTAAACTACACAAATTGAAATACCTGGCCTCGAGGTTATAAAACTTTTTTCATGCTCAACTCAGCTGAGCATAAAATTTTCTCTGCTAATAAATATGAAAATGCCAACAATGGTTGGCATTTTCATATTTATTAGCAGAGAAATTTTCATGCTCAGCTATGTTTAACAAGAAAGAATTTGCCATTGTTAGTAATTTGAAATTTACTAGCAGGACGAATTTCATGCTCAGTTGAGTTGAGCATGAAAAAAGTTTTATAACCTAGAGGCCAGGACATGCTTAAACTTCAAAGTTTTTGTACGCGGGAGAAGTTGTAACGTTAATACAAAGCGAGCGAAGTGGACTACGGGACAGTTTATGTCGAGTAACTTGTCATACAACTTGGCGGAAAGCTTAATCCATACACACAATTATTCATCATTCATTAATGCCCACGGGCTTCTGAACCAAAGGTTTATCAACCCAATTATGTACAGTGGACTCATCTACCTCAATTCTTAGGAAAGCTCCATTCCAACAACAGGGGTGTCTGCTTATTTGTTTATTATCACCATTTTTCAAAGAAAGAACCAGATCAGACGCATTCTGTGGTGTCTATTCTGGGTCTACACTTTCTGATGGTGTCCCTTTACGGAGCACTCTGTATAAAGGGTTAATGTCCGGATATTTATATCAAGGGATACAACTACCCCTGTTCCGAAAACCACATACGATATATTAATTTCTTATTGGTTTCATATGACCAAAGCATGGCATATTAAAAGACATCTGAACAATGAAAATAATCCTGTATATTAGGTACACCAACTGGTTAGAATTCTGAACCGAGCAAGCACAATTCCACAGTGCCACGGTATATGTGTATTAAGGAGTGGACGTTTAGTAACCGTAACCCTAGGAAAGAACACGAAATAAGTAACAAGGAACAAGGAATAAGTAACAAGGAATATGTACCAAAGAACTAGGAACAATGAATAAGTAACAATGAACAAGGAATAAGTAACAAGAAACAAGGAATAGGTATCTAGGAGTAGGAAACAAGGAACAATGAATAAGTAACAAGGAACAAGGTATAATTAACAAGGAACAGGGAATAATTAACTTCACACAGGTGCCGTGATCCCGCATTATTTGTGTTATATTCATCCCCACACCAGAATTTACAAAATATTCACGAAGGAAAATTAACATTTTAAAGAAATACATACAAACACCTGAAAGAAATACACACAAACACCTGAAAGAAACTTGTAAGTAAGGTTTATTTAATGTTCCTTTTAATGCATGAGAAAAATTCCACTGAACATTTTGTTTAAATGCTGTCTTAAAATGGGTTACATTTATGAGCTATCAGACCAAAGCTACAAAAAGTCAAAGTGTTAAACCCCATGTAATGCACCAGTCGTTTGTAGTCCCGGTCCACTGAGAGCCGGGAAATAGCGGGGCTTTTAACTTTTCAGTTTTTGTTTTTAAAGCCCTGCGAAACGCTCTGCACTGCGGGGACAAATTTATGGTAAAATCCCCGCTAAAAGCCCCTCCATCCCGGTGCCATTTTAGTTTCCTGGAACAGTCTGCTCTCTGTTGCAAAATTCATCCTGTATCTTTTATGGTAAATGGTCTGGTTTATGTATATTCCAAGCGGTTTAAAAGTTAAAGCGACTTTCACAACTGATTACGGACGGACGAACAAACGGACTTGTTGAATATAGGACACACCTCGTATGTCCTCCTTTCGGATGACTTTACTGCGGGTCAAGCAATGCCAAACTTTTGACAGCGCGCATGTTTTAGACATGGATATCGATGTTTAATGCACCACGTTGTTCTCTTCTTTATGATGATATTTATTTCATCAATCTTATGCCTCTGTCAGTAAAATATAATTGTACAGATATTGAAATGCTTCTTGTCATAAAATGCGTTAACATTTGCAGTTGTCGACGTCTAGAAGCTAATCTTAAAATGAAGATAGTGGATGACAATTAGAGCCACAACGTGAGAAAACGAACCATCTGACATGTGCGCCCAACGAAGACTCAAATTAGCTTGCGTATCCGTGCAGTCCGATCAGAGTGTTCGTTGTCCGCATGAAGAAACTTTGCATCCTTGGCTATCCAAAATGCGCCCAGAGAAGATTCAGATCAGACTGCGCAAATGCGCAGTCTGATCTGGATCTTCGCTGGGCGCATATTGATAAAGGTACATTTTTGGACATTTCGGCTCATTATCGCTCTTCCCTCATCTTCAGTAATCATGTGGTATGTTGGCAGACAGTAATTGTTATCTTCATTTACGTCTCCGTGTGCTAGGTCTATGAATCCTTTATTATGACCCCAAATATAGTGACTCGTTTCTGGTCTGTCAGGCAGATTTTATCTCTTGTCACAAGCTACATCAATTCTGCGAAACAGCCTAATGGAAGAGAGTGTCGGTCGATTTCATTTAATTACGTTCTCACATTCTGCTACCTTTTTGACCATATTGGTTCTCGTCTCGTGACCATTCGTGCATGCATTAAAATAATGATTAATGGTACAAAACAAGTTTGTTTTTATTTCTCTTTCATCATATAGGTCATTCATAGGACACGCAAATATTTTTGTGAACTCGTTATGTTAACAAGTCTTTATAACGCACACCTCCATGTTCCATCACAATATATAAGCTAGCTCATGTGAAAAAAGTACTTATCGCATAGGCGACTCGCAAATGCTCAGGCAAGCATGCGCATAAGCGCAGTCTCGCTAGAGCCTTTGCTGCTCGCAGAAATGTAGTAGAGACTTTCAGGTAGCTTCATGCAAGTCGAAACGCGTCTAATCCGAGTTAGTTGGCTGCACGAGTGCATTTGAAGAGCATAGATCGGAGAATGATAAGGGCCCTTTTCTCATGTGTCGACTTATATAGGGAACACACACACACACACACACACACACACACATATATATATATATATATATATATATATATATATATATATATATATATATATGTGTGTGTGTGTGTGTGTGTGTGTGTGTGTGTGTGTGTGTGTGTGTGTGTGTGTCCTAGTATCTGGGTGGGAACATTTCTTTGATTACTAGACCATTTCTAGACCATTAAGGCTCCAATATCCCACTAAAAATATTCCCCAAACCAGATACTTACGATATAAACACTATGTGTCTATATATTTCTACTTTCCCAAATACCATGTTTCAGTATTAAGTCCGATTTCATATCTTCTTTACTATTATTCAATTTATTCTGCTATTTCTATCAATCTTTTTGATATAGTATAAATATGTTTTAACCCTTGCCATGCTGAATAAATTAAGATGCCACGTCCACCTCTAATTTTCAACCAATCAGATTACTTGATCCAGGCTGTTGATACAAATTCACATGCTAAATGCCAAACAGTGTAGATCTAGCTCAGTTGGCTGATCTGGATCTACACTGTTTGCAAAGGCAGGGTACATAACCGTGTTCAGCAGGACTGGGGTTTATGTACTTAAAGAGGCTGGATAGACTTAAAATTGTAGATTATCCGCCATTTTTACCCGGGAACGAATTTTGTGACTTCCTGATTGCTTTCTTGTAGATCAACCTCTTCTGAAAAGGTTCTGCTATAAAAGCAATAGTGTAAAAGTAAAACCATGAGGAGAAGATTCTTGCTTCCCCAGAATCACGCCAATTTAATTCTGGACATTTGCTTACAGCATCGTCGTGTGTGTTCTTCCAATTTTGCTAAAAGGCTAATCTTAAATTGAACTTTGACCTTTCATGGCTATTTGGATTTGCTTACTATATACTTATAAGTGATAAATTTGAAAAGTCAGATTCTCAATTAAAGTAAAAAGAAAACGTAAACAGAAGGAATGTATCACATTTGGATAGACCTTCTGTTGCAATCATAATGTCATTTTTTTCAGGCTTTTCTATCTCTGCCCTTAGGCTTTGTAAATGTGTAAAATCACGAAAAAAGGAGCTGTGTATAAGCATTATGAAAGAGGGTCTAGAATTTTGAAAATTAAAGTGAGAATTCAGTAACTATCAAATTTTGTATCTTGAATGTTGTCTGCCACTGACAGAAATTACTGTCAATGTTTGTCGATGTCTGTGTGCACGTAAAATCTTCATGGCATCGCAGCTGCAAGTTATATTCTGAATATCCAATACATACCTCGGTGGCTAAGTTTGTTGATGATCAGAAGGGTGTGAGTTCGACCCCGCAGGGTCGGTACCATTCTTTCATAGAGATTTATCATGAAATATTTTCTACGGTCATCCTTTCCCTTCCGCTAATTCAAGAAGGGCAGCTTTCAGTTTCTGGCGAAAGAACGTGCACAATATTGGTTAACCGCTTAGAGGACTAAATCTGCCCGGTAAAAGTGTGGTTAGGTAAACACAACCGCGCCCGACATGACCGACATGACTCCAGTGGGTTGACTGGGCCGTAAAACCCCAACACAAACAATCAATAAATACCGTTGACTCTCCGTTATCTCAAACACTGGTAACTTAAACTATATCTTAAGTCAAACTAAATAAAGGGCAATATGGGTTTAGTTTGTTATACGAGTATGTTTCTTATATTTCAACTACTTTTTTTTCAACTTACTGTTATCTTAGACCTAAAAGTCTGGTTCTTGGGAGTATGAGATCACGAGAGTTTACTGTAATGAAATAACAAAAGTGTCCATAAAGATAAATGTTCGTGCTCCCTTTGAGTTGTCTGTCCTTTTCAAACATGACTATTGGATGCGTACAAGTATCAGTTATGAAAACAAATATAAATGAAACTACCCAGGAAATGCCACAACCACGAAGTACAGCCTTCCCGAGACAAGTTTGTCATTTTAACCCATTAAAGACTGAATAAACTCTCCCACACTATATATTGGAAGAGTTCATTTTCGATTTTAGGCATGTCAGGCTATATGATGTAGATATTCCTAAAGAAAAATGGTTGAACTATTTGAAAACAGTGGAGACCCTGATCAGACGCCGCGTTCTGCACTGTTTGCCAGTTATCCGTTTAGGGGTCTCCAGTCTTCAATGGGTTAAGCTTCTCCGAATTCTAATTTTCTTACTAGCGAGTCTAAAAAAGGTAAAAAAAGAGCAAGTTTCAAATTCTTCAGTACTCATGAAATTCAAAACAGTCTAGTCTTAAAGCCGTTTACTATAAAAATATAAGTGAAGCTACCCAGAAAATGCCACAATTACGAAGCTGAACCTTCCATATGTACCAACAGAAGGAGAGATGAGGAATAAACAAAGAAAAAACAAACGCCACATATGAAATAAAAGTCAAAAAGGATTGCCTTTGGAAACAAAGAACACACACAATCACGAAAATTGGAGGCTCGCTTTGAATGAGTCTCTTCATATGCAACACTGTAGTTTGCGAGGCTGCATACGCCACCCCCACCACTCCCCGCCCTCCCCGCCACCCCACCCCCACACACACCCCTCCACCAGCGCCGGCTTTAGCGGTATTCGATTTTCAAAATAACCAGGATAGACTCAGTGATCCCAAAGGAAATAAAATATAACCTTCTTTATGATGATGTACGGGGAGACTTTTTACGGCCGCCACCCGCCACACTGCACAACACCAGCTACAGTAGAGTGACACACAAATAAAGAATAACTGCAGCAGAGGAAGTATTAAGACAGAGGACCCTGAGCAAACAATGTAGATCCAGATCAGACACCACGTTCTGTGGCGTCTGATCTGGATCTACACTTGTTGTCACTTATCCATACGATTTAGACACATCAACAGATAGTCAACCTCGACAATGGGACACCTTTCAGCAACAGATTCATGGCTTTAGACGCCTCTTAATCGGAAGAACCCACCAAGACTATAACCTATCTGATGATGTCCTTTCCCCCACGATCTGTCCCTGCTCGACAACTTTTTTTTTTATTTTATTTATTTATTTATTTATTTTATTTTTTTTTTTTTTTTTTTTTTCTCTTCTCCTGATCTCATGCTCCAATTAAGATATGTATCTGTTCTGTATACATATCACTTTTATTACTATCAGTGTTATTAAATTCATTTGCAATTGATAAGCTTAAACATAATAATAGTATATGAACTTGTAGGCTTGCTCTGGTACTGAACGATATTGGTATTATATATTTTAACACGTTTACAGACAACTTACAATCAAGGAATTTAGTTTACGACCTGCCAGGATTGTTCAATCTATATTTAATGTTTAATTTGGACAGGAACTCTATTAGCATTAAACCGTTCCAATCCTACAAATTATTATTGTATGTATATATGTATTGCATGTCGTAGAGAAATTGTGAAATAAATATTTTAAACTAACAGATAGCCATATGAATTTGGTTCAAATGTTACGACTAGGATGGAAAGTAAATAAGTAAGCTTAGGAATTGATACATTTGCATCCACATCAACTTCTCAACATCAAAGGGGAAGACAGACAAATACAATTAAACAGCCACAAAGAGAACAGATGGCAAGTAGAGTTGGAAGCCCTTTCCCGGAAAAGGTGATAACTCTATTGAATTCCTTTTTATAGTAAACCCCTTTCCAGAAGAGGATCGGTGTGCGGGAGAACAAAACGTCACAAAAGTTGTCTCCCTTGTATAAAATGACGGAAGTCTACCAAGTGTATTCAGTCTCCTTAAACTGCAAGTGTTTCGTTTGGGAGCAAATTCTTTTCTTTTTATCATTACGAAAGCACGCCTATTCAAAGATATAGAAAAGCTCATCTCAAAAAAAAAAAAAAAAAAAATCAGATAAAAAACCTCTGATATTTTTTTTCATATTTCTGCTCAAAAAAGGGTAAGAGAAAGTCCAGGGAGTGCCACAATCACAAGCCGCAGCCCATCCCAGATACGAAGAGGAAGAGGAAACAGACAAAACCAAACAATCGCAAATCGAACAAACGTACGAAAAGCACTAATATTAGTTCTCTCTTCCCCAAGCGAGGTAATCGCAATGCTAAAAGGACTAAAAAATACAAGAACAAAATAACACAAGGAAAGACTTAAACCAAAACGCCTCGTAGAATAAACCCGAAAGCAACAAAGAGTAAGACTAACACCGGGATCACCTCCTTAGAACGGTCAGTAGAATAAACCACCGGAGGGTTTAAAGCACTTTTACAGCCAGCCAACTTCACCCTGGGTCCCGATGCTACGCTTTATTCTGAAATACATGAAAATTCGGTTCGCATTAAGTCAATACATCAAAGCGAAAACATAAAAATCAAATTAATAACTATGATAAACAAAGACGAGTACCCATGGCAATTCTACTGTGTGCCAGAATAAATGAAAACCAATAGTTGAACCACGGCGGGCCTCGGTGAGGCGGTTCTAACGAGTACCCACAATCTATGTTTTAGAGCAAAACTAAGAAAAATAATGTATACCCGTGTAAACCCCAGTTTTATTATTTAAAAGTGCGGTTTAAGGGGGTCAAAATTATATAGTGATGTTTTCGTGATGAGTAGACCTTTTTTCAGAAGGGAGGCTTAAAATTTTCACACATTTATCTCCCTTGAACGTTTATTATCTTAATCTGAGTTGTAAACATGATAGCGAAATTAATTCTGTGATGTTACAAGCTGTGAGGATGCAGTCGTTCACTTTTTGTTCTGATGGCAATGATCAAATCCTGTTTAGATTTTAATTTCATTATTGGAAAACGCATTGATATCCATGATGAAATGCATTATGCATTGTACCTTGTGCATGTCTAACATTAGTCTTTGCCAAAGTTTAAAATTATCGTGTAAATGTCAGTGTTTTAGCAGGTTGTTACCAGCAGGAATAATGAAATATTTATTTGCAAACCACTGACATTCTAATTGAAACATTAAGCCGTCTTGTCTTCGCCTGTCGAAAAAAATAGATTTTGACGATATGGTGGGTTGCTTGTAAAGATTATGTGCTTAAATATTTATAAGAATATTAATAGTCATGGGTGGATTTTCAAATTACATTTTCTAGACGTTACATCTTATTTTTCCTCAATGTCTATATACATAATAAACTTTTTGAAAAGCTGTCAACAGCTCAAAGACTCAGGGATTGGTTCACAAATATATAAATATATTTAAATTGGCGATCAGACGAAAGTGACAGAGAAATATCAGATACGACACTGAACTGGTCAGTCTAAACAAGTTTTCGATATGAAAAAAAAAAAAATATATATATAATTATTAAAAATTATATATATCATATATAAACAATATATATATATATATATATATATATATATATATATATATATATATATATATATATATATATATATATATATATATATATATATATATAATTGACTACTGGTGTTTATTAATGTATCACTCGCAAACTTAACATACATATAAAGCGCAAATTATAATGCCATTTGGGCTTTATTCAGTTTGTGAATCATTGGTCGGCGTTTACACATCGATAAAATCCACACAAGAAATGTACCATGAACCCTCGTTACAACGACACCATTTGTTCCCAAAGACGTTGCCGTTAAAATGAATTTGATGTTGTACAGAATACAAAAATGTACTTAATGAGCAGATTGATATGTAAGAAAGGTCTTGTATTGTTCTTATTTCCTCACAGAACATAGGTTTTGGATATTTGTTAGAATCGCCTCAATGAGGCGATTCTAACAAATATCCAAAACATATGTTTCTTTAAAGTATTAAAAACAATATTCTGGCATAATTTGTGACTAATTGTTACTTCTTAAGCGAAGATTTTGTGACATTCAAATTGTCATTATAACGAACTTGTCGTTGTATCGAGTGTTGGTATAAAGAGAGTTGTCTGTAATTCATTCTTATAATAACTATGTATGCGTCAGACTGCGCCTGCATCAGTTTTTTTTTTTATTATTACTTATTTCTTATTTAATAATGAGGACTTGAATTGTGAGAAAAATTTTACCCAGTATTTAATCATAATAGATTTAGGGATTGTGGATAAAAGAAAGCAGGATAGTAACCTGGCAATAGTCATAATTTCAGTCTGTTTGTTTAGAGACTATACCATGTATTTATTTGGCTTGAAACGACGCTACGACCAGCCCACGTTAACTCAATTCTAACTGTTAAGTAAACAATTTTTAACCCATTCATGCCAAATTAATTTTTCCACCTCAATTCTTCGGACAGGTCCATTTCTGACAGAAAGAGGGTCTGTTTTTCTTGTTTTGTTTTTGTTTTGTTTTTTGGGGCTTTTTTTACCACGTTTCAAAGAAATTCTTGTATTTTAAATGCAAACAGTATAGATCTGGACCTGTTAAACTACAGAACATTTCTTTCGTTTCGATAATTATAATAAGATCTGTTGAAAGAATTTTAGTGTACTTGCTATTGACGATGGACGCACTATCGTTGATCAACTAAACTACAGACAACATATGTTGAAATGGTTGTTTTCAGTTAGCAGACCATGGCTGCGCTGACTATAATAAGTCGACTAATATAAGCTATTCAAACGTGCTTTAGCTTTAATTACTTGACGGACAGTCCTAATTTAGAGGTTTGCACTTGTAACTAGAAATGTTAACGTATTTTTGCAACAGTCAGAACACAGACAAAGCAATTTGCAACGTGTTTCTGCAAACCAATCAAATGGCAATAACGATCTTATTAGGGCTTTTTCGTATGCCTGGAAATAGTCTATTCGTAATTTAGTTAAAAGCTAGCATTTGCGTGCAAAGCCCATACGAAGATTTTGTCCTTATGTTTTTCCCATTAATTCTGCTGTTGGCATTGTCCTGTTCTCAGTGGACTAATGAATATTGACCAGCAAAACCGAATGCTTCTGAGTACAATTATTGGCCTTATCAAAACAACGCATCCGGCATTTCCGACGTAATTGTCGTCTACTGAATCCGAGAAAATTAGAGAGCTCAATTTGTACTGATGTCCAATTTTAGTAAAGCCATGAATATAAACGCCGCACAATGAAGTGGTCTCCGAGATAAGATATAGTTTGTTTCCCTTGTGGTGGCAAAGTAATCTAGCTAGAGACACAAACCGCGATTGTCAAACCAGACACGATCCCAAAACACTATTTGGTTTCTTTAAATCTTTATCTGAAAGCGCTTTAAAGTAATGGATACGCCTAAAACAGAAACCGGCTTAAGCCAAACGTTATTGCCTCCTTTTTAAAGGCGACACTACACCACCAGAAATAATTTTGCTTCTCTGGTATATGAACCATTTTTAAATGAGAGATACTATACTAGGAAAGAATTTGACCCTATGGGAATCTGTTTCCCATAGACCGGAGCAAACCGTATGTACCCAAATCAGACGCCACACAACGCGACGTCTGATAAGCTATACTGTTTACGTGTTTAAAACATATCTAAAGGTAATAACAGCGAACTTCAAACTTAAGAACAAGCATGATAGGGATTTAAAGTATCCTAAGATCAAGGGGCCTGATACACCTGAAAGATTTTTCACCATTTTTTCCAACGGATACAACTTTTGTGACTTCCTGTTTGCTTTACTGCACATCAAATCCCTTCAGAAAAGGACTATACTCTAAAAGGAAAGAATTTGCTCCCAAGGGGGGCAAATTCTTTCCGTTTAGAGTATACTCCTTTTCAGAAGGGAGGTAAACACCATTTTGACAGTTACCTTCTCCTAAAAGTGTACCCATTCCCCTTAAGGCTATGTAGGTTAACATTGTTTACCAACCATTGGCCTACTTAGCCGTCGAAGAACACGCAAGAACACTTATGGTGCAATAAGACGATTAATTTGGTCGTTGACCGGACGAATGATAGTACAACAAACAAGACAAGATCGTACCTACTCACCTTGTCTCAAAAGAGACTACATGCAGATACCCTTCAAGAGAATAAACTAGTTCCAAAAAGGGTATACTCTAAAAGGAAATAATTTGCTCCCAAGGGGAACAAATTCTTTTTAGAGAAGACTCTTTTTCAGAAGTGAGGCAAATACCATTTTGGCCGAGTAACCGTCCCTTAGAAGTGTACCTGGAGGCTAAATAGACATTGTTTACAATTGATTTGGCCCTTGACCGGAAGAATAATAGAACGACGAACAAGACAAATCACGTACCTACCTACCTACCTACCTACCTACCTCGTCTTAAAGGGGAATAAATGAACTCACCTCGTCTTAATGAGGAATAGATATACCCACCTCAACTTAATGGGGACTAGATGTACTCACCTCTGCTTAAAGAGGAAAAGATGTACTCACCTCGTCTTAAAGGGGATAGATGTACTCACCTCGTATTAAAGGGGGATAAATATACTCACCTCTACTTAAAGGAAAAAAGCTGTACTCACCTCGTCTTAAAGGGGAATAAATGTACTCACCTCGTCTTAACGAGGAATAGATATACTCACCTCAACTAAAAGGGGATAGATGTACTCACCTCTGCTTAAAGGGGAAAAGATGTACTCACCTCGTCAAAAAGGGGAAAAGATGTACTCATTTCGTCTTAAAGGGATATATATGCGTTTCAAGATAAATAACCCTGACATTATTTGCCTCCCTTCTCACTGCGGGTTACTCTTAAATGAAAGAATGTGTTTCTTGCGGGAGGAAATGTTTTCCTTTTAGACATAAAAAAATCTGTAACAAGCACCCTTGCAAACAAAGAAAAATCGAAAATCTTGGATTCATTGAGAATCTTCATGTGATATATAATCCACTTTTCGAAGGTTTTCAAGTACAGTCGATTCTAGTTATTTTGAATAATCGCTTATCTCGAAGTGAAAATCTGGTCCCTGTTTTAACATGGAAATCTAACAACTGGTAATAAAATATTGTGGATAAGAGGAGAAATTGCTCCCAAGGAGCAATTTCTCCTCTTTTCCAATATGTTTTTAAATATATCTCTAAATTCAGGAGTCGAATTAGTGAAATTTGGTTGTATGATTTATTTTTTCCTAAATTCTGCAAATCTGATATGTCAAGGTACGGATATAATCTCGACGTCTTTCAGAGAGTCCCTTGGTCTTCGAGATAACGAGAGTCGACTGTACTAGAGAGGCAATTTTCTGTTTGCAGTGCAATCGATGTCTCCGTTTGCAAATTGGCAGAAACATATCATCCAGCTGTGTCCTTTTAACTTCAATACGAAAAAGTATTAAGGATTTGCTTCCAAGAGTTTTAAGCTTCAATTAGATAACAGATATTGAGGTCAGCAAAACAAGATAATTCCCTGACATGAATGGTATGGCATGGAGTATTCATTTAATAATTCATTTAATGCTTAGCATGCTGGTAAAATATCTCGGCAGACGACATTTTGAAATATTTTTCTCCTTTATCCCAGAAAGTAGGCTTTGGCATTTCATGCAAATTGTCTCCTTTGGAGACTATTTGCATGTGATGCCAAAGTCTATTTTCTGGGAAAAATAAGAAAAAAATGTCATCAATTTGTCGTTTGCTGAATTTGCCTAGAGAGTAGTAAAGTTTAATAAGAAACGAAGTAATCTTGACTAGAGAGTGGTAAAGTTTAATAAGAAACGAAGTAATAAATGATAAAAACGTAATCGTGTAATCTCCTGAGGCAATCTCAAAGTGATAATTTGCATTAAAATCACTGGGATCATAGCGGGATTTTTTTTTCTGACACAATGACTTTCGTTCTTTGATGTATTTCTTTCTTTTTTTTTTTTTTTTTTTTTTTTTTTTTTTTTCTTTCTATGGCAACCTTTATAGACTTTATTCGCTCCTGATATAACAAAAGAGCAAATAAATGAATATATACGTTCTGAAAAGAGTCATATATGGAAGCAAAACACAGATTAAACAAGCGAAAACAGCTAACTTGGTTTTGTTGCGTCTGTTCATTAATGTAACGTGTAACACTGCTTTTGGCCTCGGTGGATCAGTCCAATGCGCGCCCGACTGGTGATCAGGAGGTGGCGGGTTCGATCCCCGTTGGGTTCGGCGACATTCTTTCGTGCAGATTGATCAGGAAATATATTCTGTGGTCACTCTCTTCCTTCCGCTGATTCAAGAAGGGCAGTTATCAGTTTCTGGCGGAAGAATGTGCTTAGAGGACTAAGCCTGCCAAGTAAAAAAGTGTAGGTAAACTGTGTGGCTCGACATGACCTTAATAGTGTTGACTGAGCCGTTTAACTCCAAAGCAACCAACACTGCTCATACCTCCTAGCCCAGGGCAGAGAGATACTGTGGCAGAGTGATACTGCATTTTGAAATTGTTCCAAATGAGCTCAATGATTCAAAAACTATAAACTATAATAGGGCCAATCCAGGATTATTTAATAAGGATTTAAAAATTCCTGAGGAGGTTTGAATTGATCCAGTTACCCCACTGTGCTTTCGACATCTTTCAGAAAGTCGTTTTTTGCTCGGTGCTTTAAACAGAAGAAGTAAATCTGTAAACTTTTGTCATGATTTAATGCAAAACCATTTGTCGTAACTACCTATGTGCAAAAAGTTTTATTCTAGTCAGTGGTTTTTAAAAAAATCAATATTTTCACTTTTTCCCATAGTAAAAATGAATGAAAATTATGCAGAAATTTGTAGGGTAGGTAACTTGGAGGCAGACTTTCGACAAGTTCTGCATGTTTAATTTTACTGAAATTTTCACAATATTGCTGTGAAACATCAATAATTCAAATTCAGCAAAGAAAAGTAAAAAATATTTACTAAGACAAAAATTCCAAAAAATCACTTTACTATAGAAATTGCATAGGTCAGACCAATTTTTGGCGATAAATTTAATTTTAGGGTACATATTTGAGAACAAAACACGCAGAAACAGAAAAGACAAATGGTTTCTGATAAGATATAGTCAATCACAACATAATATTTTCATTTAAGATAAAACGTCAAGCAAAAAACGTCTTTCCGAGAGATGTCGAAAGGACAGTAAGTATTAGAACAGAAAGATCTGAGCAAACAGTAAATACCTTGATCAGACGCCGCAGAACGCGGCGTCTGATCAAGGTCTTTACTGTTTGCAGTAAAAAGTGACGCGTGCGAATATTTTAAAGTAAATACGGTACTCAATCTGAACGTTTGAGTCAAAATGGTGGTTGTTCAACTGACCTCCCACCCCCCTCCCGATCCACCCATCCCCTCGAACCCCCTCTTGATCCACACTTGCTACACTAACACACGGAGAAACGTTTTACGGCCTCCACGCAACACGTGATACTAGCAGTGGAATGATACGTTCTGAAAAGAGGGACCCATTGCATATTCGAGCCGTGTTCCTACAGTCTGGTCTGACCGAGGGTCTGACTTGTAAATTCGTATATGAAACTTCAATGACTTGACCAGTGATGGCTTGTTTACCTCGGCTCATGTTTGAGTCCCTAGGAAATTCTTCCGATAGCTTAAGAAAAATACAGTCGACTCTCGTTATCTCGAATTCCAAGGGACTCACTGAAACACTTCGAGATATCCGTACCTCGACATATCAGAGTTGAGAGAGTGAGGAAAACAATAAATTGAACAACCACATTTAACAAATGAATATGGAATTTGACTCCTGAAGTTAGAAATATATATATAGGAGCAATTTCTCCTCTTTTCCACATTATTTTGTTACTTGTTGTCATAGTTTCATGTTAAAACAGGAACCAGATTTTCACTTCGAGATAAGCAGTAATTCGAAATAAGTGAGTTCGAGATAACGAGGTTCGACTGTATTTAGGAACATTTTAGGAAATTTTTCTTATAATAAAAATGTATGTCTTGTGTACTCATTAGAATCACCACATCGATGAGATTCTAATGAGTACATTCAACATACCATTATTTTACAGAAGATCGAAATCATCCCTAAATTATTCCCATTTGCGTCCTGACCTCGAACTACCCATGTCTAGAACATGGTCCATAGTCCTAAAGATGTTCGAGCAATTGAAGTCAGATTTTCTTGACAAATAAACTTTACTGGACCATACTACCTTTCATTATATACAGCCGAACTCGCTTATTTCGAATTACCGCTTATTTGGAAGTGAAAATCTGGTCCCTGTTTTAACATGAAACTATGACAACAGGTAACAAAATAATGTGGAAAAGAGGAGAAATTGCTCCTCTTTTCCACATTATTTTATATATATATATTTCTAACTTCAGAAGTCAAATTACACATTCATTTGTTAAATGTGGTTGTTCAATTTATTGTTTTTCTCACTCTCTCAACTCTGATATGTCGAGGTACGGATATCTCGAAGTATTTCAGTGAGTACCTTTGAATTCGAGATAACGAGAGTCGACTGTATTTTACATTGTCTAAGAGCTTAATATCTCAAAAGTAAGTTTTAATATGATAGGTAATACATACTCATTTTTTCCTTCTTGGGCTCAGTAAATTAATAAAAAGTCCACTATAATGGTTGCTTTCTCAACGACTATCTTCTTAGATATTGTAGACAGATGGGGTGGGCGTCAGAAAAAAATGAGGAAGGTCAAGTGATAAAATTATATCACCCTAACGCAATCCTGTACGCACGTACTTCTATTTCAACAATATGCATGTGGGCTGACCGCACTGTAAACACTGACGAATAATCCTGCTCTAAACGGAGTTCAAAACGGTGATCTCCCGTTCATAATAACAAGTTTGGCACTTCACCCAAGGTACACTCTATTATTATTTATTATTAACGCTAATGATAATTGTCGTGGAACGGCCTTTGAGATGACAAGACGCAATTAGTGCTCTGCTGTAAAGTGTCTTACTAGTCAACTTCCAAGGAACATTTCAGTCCATCTTCTGATGTCAAATCTACTTCTAAAATGTTTTACAGTGAACCCTCGTTACAACGACAGTATTTGTTCCCAAAGTTGTTGCCATTATAAAGAATTTGCTGTTGTAAAGAATCCATAATGAACAGAATAATATGTAAAAAAATGCCTTGTTTTATTCTTATTTCCGCATAGAACACATATTTTGGATACTTGCTAGAATCGCCTCACTGAGGCGATTCTAACAAATATCCAAAAAATATGTTGCTTGAAGATTTTATGCAATGTTTTTGCAGAATCTCTCATCAACAGTCACCTCTTGAGCGAAGGTTTCGTGACATTCAAATTGTCATTATAACGAATTTTGTCGTTGTACCGAGTGTCGGCATAAAGAGGGTTGACTGTAATCTAGTACATGAAGCAGACATTGTTTTAGTCTTCCGTTTGAAAAGGTCTGCCCAGAAGAGAAAAACTTTGCTCCTTAGCAAAGTCTTTCCTTTTAAAGTAGACCCCTTGGAAGCAAATTGAAAAGGGGTTTGGTTTCCAGAACGCAAACAAGATAAAATTGCCTCCCTAAAACAAAGGCGGACTATCTCAGTGCCAGATGTATCAAGTCCGCTTGATGCATTCTTAGATGGGGAATACAACAAAACAGTACAGTTCAGAAAATCAGGATTCAATTCAGACTGCAAAATTAGTAAGAAATAACAAAATTCCTATGAAATATTGAATCTATGCTGTACATGGAGGCAATAACAACAGAAGAATAAGAGAAAGTCCCTATTGAATCAATTACAACATATAATACAGAACTGCAAAAACTCACTGAATTCTGAATCTCAAAAAACAACATGCAATCAGCTACAAACAGCTATTTAAATTATTAATGAACCTAACTGCGCTAACTTCTATGCGCTTCATTTCTTTCAGCTTCAGAAATAATTGAATTTTGATAAAAACAAATGTGCCACATTATGGCAATTCAGTCGAGGCATAAGGCGACGAAACTCAATTAAACATGCAACAAATTCTCACTGATAAAAGCCTGTGAAATAGCTGTTTCAGTAATTATTGCCAAATTAAGGCGATCATTTCTACTCAAGACACGTGGTCTTTAAATTAAGGGAACTAGATACACCTGGAAGATTTTCAGCTAGTTTTACAAGGTAGATAACTTACGACTTCCTGTTTACTTTCCAAACATCACACTCTTTGTGATAAAGGGTCTACTCTAAATGGAAAGAATTTGCTCCCTATGGGAGCAAATTCTTTCCTTTTAGAGTAGACGCCTTTAACTTTTATATTTGTTTATAATTTTTGACAGCGTTACCTCCCTGCCCCCCACCCCCCAACTTAAGTGTATCGATTCCCCTTATTAACACATGCTGCTCGAGAATTTCAATGCCTTTCTGGTGCAATGAAACATGGAAACAGAACGGTACCTTTAATTACTAAATGTTTCGGCACCTTAACTCTTTACCATACTTGACCTAAAATATGAGCAAGCTCGTTTCATAACCTCTTTATGCGACTAAAATAGCCTAGAAGAATGTCAAAGCCGAGCAACAATCACAGAACATAGCGTACCAACAAACAATGCGGGATGAGTTGCAGCAGTTAAGACCGTGATCGGACACTCTATTCTACAGCGTATGATCTACGTCTTCACTGTTTACTCAAACCTGTATGTCCGATATTTAGGGTAAAATAGTAAACTTTTCTGACTAAAGGGTCAGTGCTGTTCGGAAATGCACAAAATTAAGATAACATAAAGCGAAAAAATACCGGACGATATCTGAAGACGTAACTTAATAACATAGAAGCCATAGAAGTCAATCTGAGTTTCACAGTGGGTAGGGTGTTAAGGGAGTAAACTGATAAGCATATTGAAATGATTTCATATGCAATCATGGGACACATGCTGATTCATGGATAATTCAAGAAAACAAACTCGCACTGACAGTTTGTACGGGTACGCTCGGGAATTATCGTATGGCATCGGACCACGATTATTTTTTCCATTTACCTTCCATACGAAGACCTCTTGGGGGAAAATGCTGACAGCATTGCAATCAATGCATACTTTCTTCTGCTTATGTCATCATGTCTTTCCTTCAAATTTATCCACTTTACACATGACTATAGCCAACTCATTTCCTGCTGCCGTCTGTCAAAGTAAACGCCTGTCAGTTCATACCAGTTACTGCCCATGTAGGCTCACTTCTTAGGGGTGTGCTTAGGTTCATCTATTTTCTTGAAATCAAAAGGAAACAAAACAAACACTTAATTTTCAAAACACATATATGTTGCTCAAACAAAAGAGTCACAGTGAAGTAATCTGCTCAGTCACTCAGGCTTAAGACACAGTATCCAAGTGAGGGACTATATGCGCGACTATTTCCTTATTCTGGACAACGAATCAAGGGAGCTAGCTGTGGACTGTTACCGAGTGATCACGGACAATCTAATGAGAGAACGGAAAATGTTTATTGCCTTTGGGTATACCTGTCATGAACCGAGGTATTCAAGTCATTCTTAATATCATATGAGATTTCCTTGTTTGCTTATAAATACAAATGTAGAACTATTAATTGTATAAAATGAATAATAATAATAATAATAATAATAATAATAATAATAACCTATGACATATGATGCACAGTGCCCGAAAAGGGCTCTTATGTAATTAGCAGACAACGCAGGCCCAGAGCAGCCTGCGCAAATTCGCATTTGCGCAGGCTGATCAGGGCCTTTGTTGTCCGCTTACAGAATCAATGGATACTGTTGTATATGTCGACGAACAGAGAATGTCCAGATCAGGTTGCACGGCTGCGCATGCTCATTTGGACCTTGCTGTTCACATATGGCATACGGGCATTTTTCCCACGTTGCGCATCATATACACTACAACCTCTTTATAACACGGTTCGTTATAACACGGTTTTGGATATAACACGGGTCAAAGATGGATCCCAAAAATGTATAGGTTATATTGAAAAATTGACCATAAATGGTCATTTTTCAATATAATCTATACCTTTTTGTTTGGATATAACACGGTTGTTTAACTAACACGGTTTATACTATGGACCACAACAATAGTGTTATAAAGAGGTTGTGGTGTACCCGTATGATTAGTTGATATCCAAATTAGCCCGTGTATGCAAATAGGGCCCAGTTGTTTAACGATGTCATTAGTTAACGTATCGTTAAAGCTTTAATTATTAAATATGGCATACATGCTAATATTTTGCTGAAAAAAAATGTGAGTAGCTTTTGCATTTGCAAAAGTTACTCGCATTTTTTCAGCAAAAATACCTGTAAATTTGGTATTGTACTTACTAGAATAGTTAACATTTTGACCACTAACGAGCGTTAAGCTAACGACGCTTTGAACAACTGGGCCCAGATAACTGATACTCACACATGATTACCAGGGCCTTCTCTATTCGCTGGATATGCAGTCGAACTTCAATGGCTCGAACATGTTTGGGACCATGGAGATGTGTTCTAGACATGGGTAGTTCAAGTCACTGAGGGTTAACCATAGCTCCAGGTCAAGAGAGAAATGGATAATAATTTCTGTATGTCTTTTCAATCTTCTACAAAATAATGTTATGTTGAGTGTACTCATTAGAATCGCCTCGATGAGGCGATTGTAATGAGTATACACAACACACATTTCATGATAAAATACGAACATGTTCCTAAATTATCCTAAAGTTCTTGTTTTCTTGAGCCATCATAAGAATTTCCTAGGGACTCAAAAACGCGTTCGAGTCAGCCACGGTAAACGAGCCGTCTGTATTCGAGTCACTGAAGTTTTATGTATTCTGCAATATAGCTAAAGATTATGTAAGTGGGCATTAATAGCCCTCGGGCTGATAAAGGCATTTGCTGCCCACATGTGGCATACATATTTATTTCATAGGGCAACTTCTTCAAGCTAGTTAGAAACAAATAATTAAATTGTGCACTCCTTGTGTCAGAGATAGAGAAAAATTGAAAATCTTTCATAGTCTCTATAAATTTTGGTTTGTTCAGGGATATGAAACGGAATGGCCGCGTGTTCATTCTGAAACATAATAACAGCATGAAATGAAAAATATAACGTATTTACCCTAAGTACTGGGACAGATATGCCTTAGTAATGTAGACCCAGTCGAAGAAAGAGGCATCTGATCAGGTCTATACTGCTTTCCACTCATCCAGGTTTTTAGGTACATTATCTGGTAGTCCAATGGAATTGTGCAAAATTTAGGACAAGTATGCTAAGGAATTAAGGTGTCCCAATATTTAGGGTAAATATAGTATTTTGAATGATGATGAAGCTCTGCCCTTGACCTTGATCAATAATAGAAAAAATGTAAGTTAACGAAAAACTGCAGATCGATGCGCCCTAGCGGAACTAGCATATATATGCCTAGAACAACGGTAGTTACGAGGGCCATTTATTATATAACCGGCCTAACTTGTTTACTTCTTCGGAACTAGCATCTATATATATGCCCGCGGAGTTCTTTATTCAAGTTTGGGAAGATAAAAGTAACCGGTAGGAACCAGGCCTTGTGAGAGGTCCGGGTGAGTCAAAACTTTGAATCAGTTACGTATCAACTGCGTCAGCTGGTATGCCCTCTGACATTGCTATGTTGGAACAGCACACAGTTTGTGATCTTTCAATGTCTTTTGCAATTACAACAGAGGTTGAGCCAGTAAATAATCCTACACATTGCAGTAGTACTTTCCGGTAATAGTTTGACCACGTAGCAGGTGATAAATAAGCAAGATGCCCTCGGTGTCCCCAAATATTGTCACCATGACTTTGCCATCCGAAGGCTGCGTCTTAAAGATTTTTTGGATCGATGTGAACCGTAGCCAGGCCATTTTTTTTTTCTTTTTCTTTTATTTCTGGGTCGGTGTTGTCAGCCCATGTTTCGTCACCATGCAGTAACAGTTCTCTCAATAAGATTGTCTAAGCCCTGATTGCATTGCGTCAAACGTGCTTGATACAGCCCAGCTAGCATTTTTTTTTAAATCTATAGCGGACCCTTATCGGCCCGTCAACTACCCTGACGGCCCGATAACGGCCCGCTATAGATTTATAAAGAATGCTTACTGGGAGCCTCCTGGGGTGCGTTTGGTTTGCCGGAATCAGAAACAGGATTCCTAATCATGATTTCGTAATCGTAAAAATGTTTTTGCCACTTTACAAACACTATGTTTCGATATTTTGATTCAAAATGGATACCAGTAGTGGCTGTATACCCAACTCTTGGAATAATACAAGGTGAGCCAAAAATGGTAGGATTTTGCAATACAATAAATCCAAATGGACTAAGGAAGTTTAAAACTCCAAAAATTTGAAGGTTTATTGTTATTTTAATCAGTATACCATATTTTCTCCCAGAGCCGTCAACTTGGATGCTCTTGATTCACTTTGATACATGTATGGGGCATGAATCATTTGATTCGGTATCATGCTTCTGTTTCACACAAATAAAACGCTGAAACAGAAACATGATTTGGAATCCTGTTTCTGATTCTGGTAAATCAAACGCGCCACTGGACGTCATTGGGAGATTTCAAGGTATCAACGATCCTTGATTTTTGTCAGAACAGATGTTTGGTCCTTAAACATTGTGCATCGACCTCAATGGTGATTATACGGAAAAAGAAGCAGGTGATGATAAACATGTTAGTCTTGTTACATAATGAACGATCCTCGTAATTTCTTGGCGAATAACAACATCCTTGAGCAAGCTGTAAGCACTCAGGTTCGCTAATTACCGTTTTTTACGAGCGCTCCTCAAATACGAATCCATCGCGATATTCATTTTCTTTTGACCTAGAATAAGTTCGAAAGCTATAAGTAATGGGTAAAATACTTGTCTGTGATGGATTGTCCTAAATGAGCGTTAATTAAATCGTATATTCCAACGAGAAGGAGTCACCAACTTTATCTAAAACATATCGCTCATTTCAACATTAATGCTTAGCATGCTGGGATTGTTTTTCAGCAGACGACATATTGAAATGTTTTCTTATTTTTGCCAGAAATAGGATTTAACATTTCATGAAAATTATCTCCAAAGGATACAACCTTCATGTAATGTCAAATCCTATTTTCTGGGAAAAATAAGAAAAATTTAATTAATTAAAATGTGTCGTCTGCTGAATTTGCCCCTAGTGTGGTAAAGGCTAAACACTATGTCAATCTTAAGATAATTGATGATGTTAACAATGCACCACTGAAAGTATTTTCTCACAAATTCCTCACAATATCCTTCTTGCATTTTTCTTGTGCTTTCCCAGTAAGCATTTTTTATAAATCTATGACGGGCAGTTATCGGCCCGTCAGGTACCCTGACAGGCCGATATAACGGCCCGCTATAGATTTATAAAGAACGCTGGCTGGGTTGGTTTCTCAAGGTTGGTTTCAGCTATCCATTAGATCTTCTACTTTGTTTCATCATGATGCTTGTGAATATACGTCTTTAACTGTGATGTCCACTAATTAGGCGGAGGACAGAACGTATATTTGCAATTTGGACCTGCCACGGAATTACATTACGAAAACACGCCTGTTCATATTGAAAATTTTCCCATAAAAAAAAACTGAAAGTTTTCAGATAAAAATTCTGATATTTTTTTCATATTTCTGCTCAAAACATAGATTGTGGGTACTCGTTAGAACCACCTCGGCGAGGCGGTTCTAACGAGTACCCACAATCTATGTTTTTGCGGAAATAAGGAAAATAATGTATACCCCTGAAAACCCCAGTTTTACTGTATAAAAGTGGGGTTTAAGGGGGTCAAAATTATATAGGTATGTTTTCGTGATGACGGTTTTGCATGAATCTACAAGAGCTCCGCTGAGCGGAAACTATACGCCCGTAGAGCTTTTTTCCAGTAACAGGAATATTTGGAGATATTAACAAACAAGAGGATCACAATGATCCTGTTTACCTTCCCTGAGAATCCAAGCAAAATAAGCTTAGGCCAGTTGCCTCTGACAACTTTAGTCGGCTAACTTTGTTTTGTGCTTGTTAGTAAGTTAATGTTCACACACACACACACACACACACACACACACACACACACACACACAGAGGAAAAATATCAGTAGCTTTAGTGCTTCTTGACAAAGAAGTGTGACTTCACTCTTTCTATGACTTTCAAAACTGGGAGAAATATTAATATTCCTTTTATCTGCACATCGTCTAATGATGCTTTATATTAAGTACAAAGTTTCAAGAAAAATCTTTAAAGGTTTCAGGGTATAGAGCGGACACGAAATATTACCATTTGAACTTTGACCTTTAATTGTGACCTTGACCTTCATCGGACAGGGTTCTGTTATGTGTTCTGCATATTACTTGGTATGTTGAACATTTGGCCAAAGTTTCATAAAAATCCTTCAATCAGACATGAAAAGTTACAGAACAGACAGACAAATGGACGGACATCAGTGCATAAGACAACCAGTCTTCTGACATGACTATAAAAATCCTTCAATCGGTGGAGATATGGAGCGGACATAACCTCACAATATGAAACCAGAGGACCAATGGTTCTATAGCTCACCTGAGTATTTGTCCCGAAACATACGAGTATGGTAGCTGGCACAGTTTGAAAAAAGTTTGGTATCCTGTAGTAACTTGGTATGGATTTAACCCATTGTAGCCGGGAGACCCGTAAAACGGTACTTGGCAAATAGTGCAGACCCAGATCAGACGCCACAGAACGCGGCATCTGATCAGGGTCTCCACTGTTTGCAACTAGTTAAGCCATTTTTCTTTAGGAATATGTAAATCTCAGCCGGACGTTCCTAAAATTGAAATTGGACTCTTCCAATATATAGTGTGGGAAAGTCTATTCAGTCTACAATGGGTTAAGCTTTAATTAATTTGACGAAACAGACACTTCACATAAAATATTGTTTTGATGATAAGGCCTTCTAGTTTCACACAAGAAGCTTTTTAAAGTTTTCCACAATATTAGTCTATGTAAAACAAGTAACCCCTAAGGCAGATCATTGTTCATCCCAGGGCTATAATGTGAACATCTTGGTAGAGGTCCACTATATAAAGCTACAAATCAAATATAAAATGTCTGAGCACTCTAGTTTCAGACAAGAACAGTATTAAAGTTTTTCACTATATGAAGCTATGTAAAACAAGTGGCCCCTGGGGCGAGGCCATTTGTGACGCTAGGGCTATAATTTGAACAATCTTGATAAAGGTCCACAAGCTGAAGCTACATACCAAATATCAAAGACCTGGACCTTCTACATGTATGTAGATTTTTAAAGTTTTGCCTATAGGAGTAAAAAATATCAAAGGTAACCCAAGGTTATCATTTTTTTTTTTTTCAAACTTTATTGGGCCCATGTCCCCAGTGCTGCATACTAAGCCCCAGGGCTATTGTCCTTTTGGTTCTGAAGAATAAGACTTTTAAAGGGTTTTATCATATTTGGGCATGGCGGCCATCTTGATCATGTGACCCAGATGTCTCGAACAAACTCGTTCCCCACCCCCTCATGGAGGCTTCGTATACTCTGTTGTTTCTGAAGAGAAGACGTTTGAAGAGTGTGTTTTTCCTTATTTGAGTCTATATAAAACAAGTGACCCCTGGAGCGGGGGCCATTTTTAACACTAGGGCTATACTTTGAACAATATTGATAAAAGCCCACAAGATGAAGCTACATACCACATATCAAAGGCCTTGGCCTTCTAGTTTCAGACAAGAAGTTTTTTAATTATTTCTATAGGAGCCAATGTAAAAAGAAATGGCCTTTCCGTAAAAAGCTCAGGGTCAATCTAATGTCATCATCTTTTCAAATATTGTTGGGTTCGTGTCACCAATGCTGCATACCAAGACCCAGAGCCATTGGCCCTTTAGTTCCGGAGAAGAAGATTTTTAAGGGTTTTTATCATATATGGACATGGCGGCCAGATGTGGGAAATAAATTTTCGTTCCACTGGCCCATGAAGGCTTCACGTGAAATTTGGTTTTGATTGGCCCAGTGCCATGGTTTCTGAGGAGAAAACGTTTGAATAGTGTAGGCGGACGGTCGACGGAGCCTGTCTATACTATAAGCTCACCTATGAGCCTATAGGCTCAGGGCAGCTAATAAACAAAGGGGTATATTTACATCAAAACTGAAAGTAGGGTTTCGGTTCTTTTTCTCTGCACATCTTCTGATCATGCCTTATATTTGCACAGTTTCATTAAGAAATCTTATACGGTTTTAAAGTTATAGAGCGGACCCGAAATATTGCTAAAAAAACAAAGGGACATAATTACGTCAGAACTGAAAGTAAGGTTACGGTTCTTTTTCACTGCAAATAGTCTGCTCATGCCTTATATTTGTGCAACGTTCCAAGTAGAAATCTTAAGCGGTTTTTAAAGTTATAGAGCGGACACGGGGACACAACCTCACTATATGAAATAAACAAAGGGGCAAAATTCTGTCAGAATGCGAAGTAGGATAATGGTTCTTTTTTCTCTGCATATCGTCTGATCATGCATTATATTTGTACAAAGTTTCTTGAAGAACTCTTTAACGGTTTTAAAGTTAAAATAAAAGAGACGACAAGACCATCACTATATACAAAGATTCATAATGACATCTTAAACGGTTTTATAGAGCGGACAAGGATTAATAGTGCCTAAAATAAAGGAAGGGGTATAATTACGTCAGAACTGAAAGTAGAGGTATGGTTTGTTTTCACTGCACACCATCTGGTCATCCTTATATTTGTACAAAGTTTCATGAAGAAATCTTAAACGGTTTCTAAGTTACAGAGCGGACACGAAATATTGCTATTTGAACTTTGACCTTGAAGTGTGACCTTGACCTTCACTTGACGAGATTGACTTACGAGTTCTGCACATCGTCTTGGTATGGCGAACATTTGAGCAAAAATATCTTTCAATCGATGAAGGAGATATGGAGCCGACACGAAATGTTAACGGACTGACAGACGTAACGACATAATACAACCGGTCTTTCGACGGGCGTATAAAAGACCAGTAGTTGTTTTATTTATTATTTTTTTTTGTTGTTTTTTTTTTTTTTTTTTTTTTTTTTTTTCTTCTTCTTCTTTTTTCCTCTAATGCGGTTCTTCTGTTGCAGTTGTTCTTTGTTCGTATTTCGGTTATTGGAGATGAGCCAGTGCACGATCAAACCTACAAAATGGCATCTGCGCCTAGCGAAGACTAAGATCAGCCTGGGTCCTTAGCTACCCATTGAAAGCTTGGGTCCTTAGCTACACATTGAGCTTGGGTCCTTAGCTACCCATTGAGCGCACAGCGAAGACTCTGATCAGACTGGGCGAATGCCCAGGCTGATCTGAATTTTTGCTAAGGCGCACATGCCGTTTTGTTGGTTTTGTCGCGCGTTGGCTCCTTAATGTCTTCTTCGTTTGGTGCATCGGAAAAGCTGGCTTCGTGATTGTGGTAAGTCTTGGGTAGCTTCATTTATATTTTTGACACTTTATAACCTAACCGTTACAACTGAATCCTCCATTACGCCAATTTCAGACTATCTGATCGCGACATTTGAAGAGGACACAAGAGGCCATTCAAGCTCTGAACTGGTGGTATCTGTAGTCTAGACCGATTTGCATTTGCGTTGTCTGCATGCATCACAGCGTTTTAGTGGAAAGAAAAAAAGAAGCTAAATAGTAGACAGCTGTCATAAACGACGTCGTCTTTTGTCTGTGAAAATGGTCTGCTACATAAGACATTTAAGCTACTGCTTCTATATAGCTGTTAACAGAATCTGTGTAGCAATATCTAGGGTAGATGGAGCTCTGAAGCCCTGGTCGGCAATCCATCTAGGAGTTCGCAACTCCAAACAAAAACCTGCATACCTGGATTTGCCTGTTCCAGTTATGTAAAGTCTGCTTCGGTAGCCGGGGCGGAAGAAATCATTACTATGATTCAACGGCCCAAATGGCAATGCAGCAGCATGTTGTGGAGCATGGAGAGCATGACAAGGCATAAAAGAAGTCATAGTCATCCACTGCATCCGGGCTTAGCTCCAGATGTCCTGACACTGTCTTGCCTCTGGATCCAGCTAGGTCAGGATGAGAGAGTGAGGTTGACTCTGCGTGCCTCTCCCTCACTATAATCCAATTCACAGCGCATGTCATCTTAATCAGCAACACACATTCACAGCACGCACATATATGCAAATCATACAAAAGCCCTGTGGCGATGGGCGAGCGGCGAAGCAGCAGGTGAGGAAACACTGGACGCTGTAGTTGCAGACCTGCACACAGGCGGCTTGGTTCTATATGGTCGCTTTCCTTAAGAGCGAAGCAGTATGGGGAATTCGGCAGCCGAACTGAGCGACTGAGCAGACCTTTTTAGGATCGCACTACTCACCCCCGTAGCATAGGGAAGGGGCTAAAAAATGTGCCCTAAACAATTGCCTGCTTCAAAACTCCTGGCTGGTTAACCGCGATTAGTGGGAATCCCACTTAGCGGTCAAACAAGAAAAAAGAAGATGAAGGTGATACCACTTACCATCGGCGCTTGGAATGTGCGCACCCTAATGGACAGTTCTAGTTCTGACAGACCTGAGCGAAGAACAGCTCTAGTTGGTAGAGAACTTGACCGATACAAAGTCGAGATTGCAGCTTTGAGTGAGACTCGCCTTGCAGAAGAAGGGCTTTTAAAAGAAGTTGGTGCTGGCTACACTTTCTTCTGGAGTGGACGCAAGAAAGAAGAGCGGCGTGAAGCAGGAGTAGGATTCGCCATCAAGTCACACCTCGTCAGCAAGCTTTCAGGACTTCCCAAAGGCATAAATGACCGCCTGATGACGCTGAGACTTCCCTTATCTGGCAAGAGGCATGCAACAATTGTAAGTGCCCATGCACCCACAATGACCAACCCAGATGAGGTTAAAGGCAAGTTCTATGACGATTTGGATTCTGTGATTTCTGCACCACCCCGGACAGACAAACTCATCCTCCTCGGGGACTTCAATGCCAGAGTGAGCACAGACCACCAGACCTGGGAAGGAGTGATTGGACCTGAAGGTGTAGGGAAGTGCAACAGCAATGGACTCCTCCTTTTAAGGAAGTGTGCAGAGCATGAATTACTGATCACCAACACAGTCTTCCGTCTACCAACTCGCAGAAAGACAACATGGATGCACCCTCGCTCCAAACACTGGCATCTCATTGACTATGTCATAGTGCGAAGGAAGGACAGACAGGATATCAGAGTGACTAAAACTATGTGTGGTGCAGACTGTTGGACAGATCACAGACTTGTTGTCAGCAAACTCAACCTGCGCATTCAGCCTGTACGACGACCATAGGGCAAGAAGGTGCCAAAGAAATTAGATGTCTCCAAGCTGAAACAAGACAGCAAGAGGCAAGCATTCGTCAACGATCTCTGCAGCCATTTAGATGCACTGGAACACCGTTCAGAAGATGTAGATGAGAGCTGGACAGTCTTCAACACCGTTCACTCTTCAGCAATGGATTCCCTAGGACCAGTATCTCGCAAACACCAAGATTGGTTTGATGAGAATGACAATGAAATTCAGGGACTCCTTGAAGAGAAACACCAAAAACACAAGGCTTTCCTCAGAAATACCAGCTCAGTATCTAGCAAGACTGTCTATTCAAACATATGCAAGACAGTTCAGACGAGGCTCAGAGACATGCAAGACTCCTGGCTGAGAAAAAACGCTGATGAAATCCAGTCCTTTGCAGACAGAAAGGACATGAAAAAGTTCTTTGATGCACTCAAGACAGTATATGGTCCCCAGAGCTCAGGAACCACCCCACTCCTTAGTGCAGATGGAACTAGCCTTCTGACTGATAAAGAAGCTATCTTGAAAAAATGGGCTGAACACTTTGATGGTGTCCTTAATCGGCCATCATCTATCAATGATGAAGCTATCAACAGACTACCACAGGTGGAATGTAATCCGCTGCTTGATGAGCTCCCAACCGTCTCCGAAACAGTGAAAGCAATAAAACTCTTGTCATCTGGCAAGGCTCCAGGATCAGATGCAATACCTGCAGAGATCTACAAAGCAGGAGGTCCTCCAGTTGCAGAGAAACTGACAGAGTTATTTCACATTATGTGGAGAAAAGAAGCCATCCCTCAAGAATTCAAGAATGCAACAATTATCCACCTATTCAAAAGGAAAGGGAATCCTCAAGTCTGTGACAATCATCGAGGCATCTCTTTATTGTCAATTGCTGGGAAGATTCTTGCTAGGGTCCTACTGAACCGATTGAATGAACACCTGGAACGGTCAAGGCTTCTACCAGAAAGCCAGTGTGGATTCAGGAAAAACAGAGGAACAATAGACATGATCTTCACAGCAAGACAGCTTCAAGAAAAATGCCAGGAACAGAATGTGGACCTCTACATGACCTTTGTCGACCTTACCAAAGCATTTGACACAGTCAGTCGTGAGGGACTTTGGAAAATTATGGCAAAGTTTGGTTGTCCTGCCAAATTCATAGCAATGGTGCGGCAGTTCCATGATGGTATGCTTGCAAGGGTCCAAAATGATGGCGAGTTTTCTGATCCATTTCCTGTGACAAATGGAGTTAAGCAAGGCTGTGTACTAGCTTCAACACTGTTCAGCATGATGTTTTCTGCCATGCTTACAGATGCTTTCCAGGATGGTGACAATGGTATACCTATTAGGTATCGCTTTGATAGGAAACTTTTCAACCTAAGAAGGTTGCAAGCTAAATCTAAGGTGCAGACAGAGGTGCTAGACGAGTTCCTCTTTGCTGATAACATGGCAAAGGGTGCTCCAACAGAAGAGAAAATGCAAAAAGGTGTGGATCAAGTATCTGATTCATGTGACAGCTATGATCTCACAATCAGCATCAAAAAGACTGAGGTAGTATATCAGCCAGCACCTGGAAAGCCTTACAAGGAGCCTACCATCACAGTGAAAGGTCAACGACTGCAAGTGGTAGACAAGTTCACCTACCTTGGAAGCACATTGTCTAGAGTTGTGCACATTGATGATGAAGTCAATGCTATAATTGCCAAAGCTAGTGCAGCATTTGGCCGGCTACGTGGAAGTATTTGGGACCGAAGTGGAATCAGACTTGACACAAAGCTGAAAGTATATAGATCGGTAGTGCCGCCAACACTGTTATACGCATGCGAAACATGGATAGTTTACCAACGGCATGCCAAAAGACTGAACCTCTTCCATACAAGCTGTCTTAGAAAACTTCTAAAGATCAAGTGGCAAGACAGGATTCCAGATACAGAAGTCCTGAAAGGGGCAGGGATGCAGAGTATACATACTCTTCTGAAATTGGCACAGTTAAGATGGACAGGACATGTTACCAGAGTGCCTGATGAACGTTTGCCAAAGAAAATCCTCTATGGAGAACTTCAAGTAGGAAAACGCTCCCATGGTGGTCAGAAGAGGCGATACAAGGACACCCTCAAAGCCTCCCTTAAAGACTTCAACATACCAACTGAGTCATGGGAACAGATTGCACCAGATCGTACAAAGTGGCGAGGCCTCATAAAAAGGGGAGCTGGTGAATACGAAGCAAAAAGAATCAGCGAAGCCGAGCAGAAACGTGCACAGCGGAAAGCCAGAGCTAAGGCATCACCAACAGAACTTTCTTCCTCAGACCTCTCTTGTTCTATCTGCAACAGGCAGTTTAGAGCTAAGATTGGTCTCATCAGCCATCTTTGAACACACAAATAATAACACATCACACAGTTGTTTAGGATTGGTCATTGTCAGTAATGACAGACGAACAAGTGAAAATGGTGGTTAAACCCCATTCCGTTTCATATAGTAATACAGTCGAACCTCAGTAGCTCGAACCTTGATGGCTCGTTTATCATGGCTAATTCGAACTCATTTTTGAGTTCCTACGAAATTCTTCCGATAACTCGAGAAAACAAATACTTAGGGAAATTTTCATATTTTATAATGAAATTGTATGTTGTGTGTACTCATTAGAATCGCCTCGTCAAGGCGGTTCTAATGAGTACACACAACATACCACTATTGTCTAAAAGATCGAATACAAACGCCCCAATTTATTTTCATTTGCTTTCTGACATGGCACTATGAATAACCCTCAGTGGCTCGAATAACCCATATCTCGAACAAATTTTCATGTACCAAGGCCATTCGAGCCATTGAGGTTCGACGGTATAATTATTATCGTATCATGGTTACAGATAAAAGGAAGTTGGGTATATTAGGTAAATATATTTCGCTAAAGTATAGACCTATTTAATGTTATTGTTTACATCCAGGCTACTGACACGTGATCACAATATTATGCCATGTGACCAAAAATTGTGGATGGCAAAAACATTTCCGGTTTCATTGATACCAATTGATTCAAGCCAAACTTTACTTGGAAAATAAATCACTTTTGGTTAATATTTAATCGTAAATTTTATCTGATGTTTTAAAACACAGCTTTTAGAAGCACTCTGACTGCTTTTCCTAAGATAAATACAACTGTTTGAATGATATTTTTCCGATATCAGCAGGCACGCGCGCAACCGTAATATTGCTTTATGGTGACCATTTTCGCCTAGTTTTAGCTACTATATAGTCAAAATATATTTTATTTATTTGTGGTTATGACATTTAAACGATCACTCGATGAGAATCTCTTCTGAAATGAAACTTCTGACGAAGGAAACTGCTTTATTTTTCTGAATAAACATCGGCAATTATACTGTCCGGTAAACGTAAACAACAACTATCTGCCATCCAATAGGAACGAGGCTAGAGACGTACTGTGCGTTAAAGACCGAGAGGTTTCGAATTATGATTATTGTGTGACGTAGTGTTTAAAAGGGTCTATAAAGGACAAATTTTAATAAGGCATAAAATAACTTGCACCCTCGCTTGAAAGTAAGTAAGTGAGCTCAGGAACTGATTCAATCAGACCCACTATCTTTAAAACAAAGTAAAACGTTAAGATTTTTATCATGTCATACGCAAATACACTGTTATTTTTGCTGAAAGAAAAAAGTGAGCATTTTTGCAGTGCTACTCACATTTTTTATCAAAAATATCAGTGTATTTGATATTAACTTTGCTAAAACATTTAACGAATTCACACTTAACGAACTCGTTAAGCTAGCGGTGCTTTGAACAACTTGCCTCTGGTCCAGTAAATTGAGCAACCGACAAACAATATCATATGTCGTTCTCCAAATAGTGTATTGATCGGTCAATGACACCATTTGTCGTTCGAATGTTTGATGACGCCAAAAATCGAATGTCCATGTTTCTTTTTTTTTTTTTTTTTTTTTTTTTTTTTTTTAGACATTACGAAAACACGCCTATTCAAATATATTGAAAATTTCACCATCAAAAACTGAAGGTTTTTAGATAAAAAAATCTGATATTTTTTTCATATTTCTGTTCAAAATATAGATTGTGGGTACTCGTTAGAACCGCCTCGGCGAGGCGGTTCTAACGAGTACCCACAATCTATGTTTTTGAGCAGAAATAAATAAACTAATGTATACCCCTGTAAACCCCCGATTTACTGTATAAAAGTGGGGTTTAAGGGGGTCAAAACTATATAGGCGTGTTTTCGTTATGAAATGGAAAAATGGAAGAAGAAAAAAAGCTCATGTTCGTGCAGCTTCGGAGCTTTACCTTAAGATACCATCTAAATATCACTTCCCGGGTAAAATATGCAGCGTGAACAATGCACTGAACATCTCCGTCATAGCACATTATGTATAACTGTTCACAGCAAAACACCGTACGATTCCTCCAGTATTTTACGTAGTTGCCATACTCTAGCCTTTGATCATTTTAATTTGTTTTATTCAGTCCCATTATTGTTTATTACCGCTGAATTAAAGACTGTCACCGCCGTTTCTTTCGTAAAGGAGATATTGCAGGAAGGCGAGGGTTCCCTAACTGGCTCAAGTGTTGAAGACCAGATTTCAGAAATTATAATATTCACATTTTTATTACATATTCAGGTGGCCCGATGCCTGCATCATAGCAGAAAGGGTTTTTTTTTTTTTTGCTTCCGGCTTATTATTACGGGGAGATAATCATCACGAAAACATACCTATATAATTGTGACCCCCTTAAACCCCACTTTTATATAGTAAAACTGGGGTTTACAGGGGTATACATTATTTTTCTTATTACTGCATAAAACATAGATTGTGGGTACTCGTTAGAACCGCCTCGCCGAGGCGGTTCTAACGAGTACCCACAATCTGTTTTGACCAGAAATATGGAAAAAAAATCATATATGAAAAATATCAGAGTTTTTTATCTGAAAATTTTCAGTTTTTTTGGAGGTGAAATTTCCCATATATTTGAATAGGCGTGTTTTCGTAATGTCAGTCCTGATTACACCATCCCAAAAACTCCTAAATCCATACCATGCTCAAAACGGTGGGCATTACCTGTACTTATCTTGCACTTAGTGAAATATTTCTTGCATCAGAATAATGAGAACACAATTAGTCAATGCGCGTGTCTGGTACACCCGTTTTGAATTCTCTTTTTCATCTCTGTCCACTGTTTGTCAGTAGGTTGTACTGGTCATTATTGCCAAATTTAGGCGAATAGATATGCTTTCACAGGAGATTACACGGCCCTGAAAATATTGTTTCCCTTATCAAATGGGTCTCCTGCTAAAGAAAAATATTTATTCTAATAGGGTCAATCCTTTCTAGTATGAATATCCCCCCTTTTGGAAATGCTCCGCCTAAGATCTCTTTCTGTTAGAGATCTCTTTTTGAGATGAGTGACAGTTTCGTCTAAGTAATATCCAACAAATATCCATCCACGTTTTTTTCTTTTTCTTTTTTTTTTTTTGCGTTTAACAAAGGAGATAACTTTGCGAAATTCTATTTGCTTTCTTTGCACACCAACCTCCTTCCGAAAAGGGGTGTACTCTAGACCCGGGACTCTTTGAGTACATCCCTTTTCTGAAGACAGGCGAAAGCACTTTTGAGTTGTCTCCCTTGACAGTGTACCCATTCACTTTATGCAGGCAGGTCGGTTCATGAATGCCGCGTCCTACCAGACAGTGCCTAATCGTCCATCTTGAAATTACTTTTTTGTACAACGGCCATAATCACTAATTATCAGCTTCATTTGTCGAGCGGGAGAACATTTAACTCGGGAAAGAGCTTATTTTTTCACTCGATGATTTAATCAATTTAAGGATGGGATTTATAAATTACGTATTTACTATAATGTTCGGAAAGGCGTCATTTTGCATGTAGGGTCATTTTGATCTGGATCTAAGCGGCTTGGTATTCAGTCAGTCCGTTCTGGGGCGGTGGTGTTTTCCACCAAATGCAGCATTTCAACAGACGATAGCAGTAACATATCCAGTTCCTCAATGTTAAATATCTCTCTCCTGTTTCATTTCCCTAGTCCCAAATCAGATTCTACTGTGCCTTCGGTATCATTTGGAAAAAATGTTTTGTTGTTGACAATATTTTATCAGGAACCGTTTGTCTTTTCTGTATTTAATTTCAAATATTTACCGTAAAATAAATTCTGCGGCCAGAGATGTGTCTGAAAAAAATGCAATGTCTAAAGAAAACTGAATTTCTGACATTTTTTAACCCTTAAAGCGCCAGTCACAACTATTGTCGTCTGCTTTGTCTTCTGCCGGTTACTTTAAAAGTCATTTCTGCAAACAGTGTAGACGCAGATCAGACTGCTCCTTTAGGAGCAGTCTTTTAGGAGCAGTCTGATCTGGGTCCACATTGTTTGCCTGTATGCAAAAATAGGGTTTGAAAAGTTTGCAAGAATATTCAGCAGACGACATAAACAGACGACATTTTCAGATGCAGGTTTTCTTAGCGCTTTAAGGGTTAATTAGAAAATACTTTTTTTTTTTTTTTTTTTGTCTGAAAAAATGCAATGTCTAAAGAAAACTGAATTTCTGACATTTTTTCATTAGAAAATACTTTTTTTTCTTTTTCTTCTCTTGTTTAAATTATCGATGTTCCATAACACTTTTGTGAAAATTTGAGAAATTTTGAGCAAGTAGAACTTGTTGAAAACCTACCCCCAAACTAACCATCCTATCGATTTTGCGTCATTTGCAGCCACTTTACTATGGGAAATATGGAAGTTTTAGATCTAACTCTTTCGGTGCCAAATTTCAGACTACTTTTGTCGTCTACTTTTTTGAAAGACTGGACGTCAAACAGCGTAGATCTTGATGAGACGTCTCATCTGGATCTACGCTATTTGCAAAAATCTATTTTTGTCCCTGGACAGAATAAAATTTTGGTCCATATGCGGTTACGATGAACGTTTTTTGCATTGAATCATGACAGGTTTGCAAATTAACTTTTTCTGAACACAGCGTCACTAAACAAGAGGCCCATGGGCCATTACGCTCTCCAGAGCTCGTGGGTGAGCATGCAAGTCCGCTTCTGCATCCTTAACCCTTTTGCACTCAGAACTGACATTATGTACTTTCAAAGTTCTGCTTTGCAGTATTTAAAGTTTGATATGTTGCTTACTTTTCATACTTAAAAAAGGTCAAGGTCAACCAATGGTCATCATTTGAATTAACCTGGAAGGGCAAGAGTCCCCAGTGCTGCATACCAAGATTCAAGGTCTTCGGCCTTTCAGGTCCTCAGAAGAAAATTTTCAAAGGGTTTTACCATATATGGACATGGCGAATAGCTTGATCATTTGACCCAGATCCCATGAACAAACTTTTATTCCCCCACCCCACAGGGGCTCCACATGTAATTTGCTTTAAATCAGCTCAGCAGTTTTTGGGGAGAAGATAAAAACACTGAATCTGAGGCATCCAGGACAAAGGTCAGTAAATTTGTTTGTTTGATTTGGGCTTAACGTCGCTTTCAACAATCTTTCAGTCATATCGCGACGGTATCTGGATGTGGCAGGGAGCTCAACGCTCACTTTTAAGAGTGCTGCCTCACTGAAATATCACGCCCCAGACACTTTGACATGATATTCCACCCAGTCACATTATACTGACACTGAGCTGACCAGTTCTAGCTCTACTTTCTTAATGCTGAGCGCCAAGTGAAAGAGCAGCTGGTACCATTTTTAAAGTCTTTGGTATGACCCGACCGGGGATCGAATCCGAAACATCCCGGTCACAAAGGGGACGCTCTACCACTGAGCCACTGTACCGGTTCAATGACCTTGATTTTTTTGGTATTTATAAAAGTTCATTTAGGTGATTGCATATATCAACTTTGAATGTCATAGGCTACAATAGCTTCACGTGAATCGCAGTTTTGCCTTTTTCCCATACAAAAGCCTAAGTGACCAAATTTGACCTTGCTCTAAAATAGGTCAGGGTCAACCAAGGGTCACCATTTGAATAAACTTGGTAGAGCTCTGGTACCCAGTGGTGCATACCAAGTTTCAAGGTCACTGGCCATTTGGTTCCTGAAAAGAAGATTTTCAAAGGTTTTTACTATATATGGGCATGGCGGCCAGCTCAATCATGTGATCCAGATCCCATGAGCAGACTTTCATTCCCGTATCCAACGGAGGCTCCACATGTTATTTGGTTTCAATCAGACCTGCAATTTTAGAGGAGAAGATCAGAAATACTGAATCTGAGGCATCTAGGACAAAGGTCAATAAATGACCTTGATCTTTGGTATTTATAAAAAAATCATTTAGCTGATTGCATATATACACTTTGAATGTCATAGGCTTCAGAAAAATCAACTATTTACCCTTTTCCCATACAAAAGCCCAAGTGACATAATTTGACCTTAATGTAAAATAAGTCAAGGTCAACCAAGGGTCATCATTTGGATGAACTTGGTTTTGTTTGTGTTGAGGTTTTACGGCACAGTCAACCCAATGGGGTCATGTCGAGCGCAGTCCGTTTACCTAACCACAAGTTTACTGGGCAGGCTTAGTCCTCTAAGCGGTTAACCAGTACTGTGCACATTCTTTTGCCAGAAACTGACAACTGCCCTTCTTGAATCAGCGGAAGGGAGAGAATGGCCGTAGAAAATATTTCATGATCAATCTCCACGAAAGAATGTTGCCGACCTCGGCGGGGATTGAACCCGCAAGTTTCCAGGGAGAGAATGACCATAGAAGGATAAACTTGGTAGAGCCTGAGTTCCTTATACTGCATGTCAAACTTCAAGGTCATCAGTTGCTCGATTCCTGAGAAGAAGATTTTCGAAGATTTTTACTACAATGTATATATGGACATGGCAGCCATCCTATGTCATATGACCAAGACATTATGAACAGACTTTTGTTCTCCAACCCTATGGAGACTCCAAATGTAATTTGGTTTCAATTGGCCAGGAGATGTCATTTGAGAATGTTGACACTGACGTCGACGCCGACACCGACAACGGACCACTGCCTATCCTATGCTCCCCTTGAGCCTTTGGCTCTGGTGGGCTAAAAAATGACTTTCTGAAAGACGTTGAAAGCAGAGTAACTTTGATGGAATGAGATAACAGATCCAGGGACTTTCCTGTTCACTTCACCACTGTTCTGCATAAGACAACCAAGAATGCATATGACAACCAAGAATGCATATGACAACCAAAAAATTCTTCTTTTTTATTTATGTAGTGACTGATATCACATTAAAATAATTAAAATTTCATCACTCTCTGGGCATATGCCACTCAGCAGACAACAGAACTGATAACATTTTTCTTATTTTTCCAAGAAAATAGGCTTTCAAATTTCATGCAAATTGCACCCAAAGACAATTTGAATGAAATGCCAAAACCCATTTTCTGTAAAAAGTAAGAAAATTACTTCAAAATGTGGCATGCTGAATTTTTTACCCACAATGCTATGCATTAAGGGGAATGGATACACTTTCAGGGGAGGGGAGATAACTGTGACAATTGCTTTGCCTCCCTTCAGAAAAGATATTTTCTCTAGAAGGAAAGAATTTACCCCCAAAGGCAGCAAATTCTTTCCTGTCAGAGCAGACTCTGCTCTGACAGGAAAGAATTTGCTGCCTTTGCGAGTAAATTCTTTTCTTCTAGAGAAAACCTCTTTTCAGAAGGGGATTTGTACACAGAATAGCAAACTGAAAATTGCAAGTTGTTTCCCTTGAAAAAAAAAAAATAAGGGCAAATCCACCAAGTGCATACAGTCCCCTTAAAACAAAAAGTACACGTACATCAACCTTCAACTGTTGACTTGTGCTCTAATATAGATAAGAATTGAGCATGTGCACGCAAAACCTGTAATAAGACTTGTGCAACCTGGGAAGACTCAGATCAGCTTGCGCATCTGCACAGTCTGATCAGAGACTTGGCTGATAGCATGTGTTTGTTTGTGTTGAGGTTTTACGGCCCAGTCAACCCAATGGGGTCATGTCGAGCACGGTAAGTTTACCTAACCACACATTTACTGGGCAGGCTTAGTCCTCTAAGCGGTTAACCAGTATTGTGCACATTCTTTCGCCAGAAACTGACAACTGCCCTTCTTGAATCAGCGGAAGGGAGAAAATGACTGTAGAAAATATTTCATGATCAATCTCCACGAGAGAATGTTGCCGACCTCGGCGGAGGTTGAACCCGCGACCTCCTGGTCTCCAGTCGGACGGCGCATCCAACTGAGCCACTGAGGCCGGCTGATATATGATACATGATAGCATGTGTATTCTACAGCCTCTGGGCTATCCAAAGAGGGATGAATGCGACCCCTGCCATACTGGAAGGATGAAGAATGTACAGGTTGATGGTCACACAGATATTATTGTAGGTTTTGTTGTGCGCTGGCTCAAATTATTTTCGTGTGTCTGTGTCTATTTTAACACCACTGTCCTGCAGTTTTCTGATCCAGAAACCCATTTTTTCGTCCAAGCTATCACACTCCTTCATCAAATCTTGATCACTAGGATATACCAATATCGTCTTGTATCCCAACAATTTCAGGTGTCGTAACTTGAGAGCATATTTTCCCAGGAGAATGTCTGTTCCCTTCCTACACTGTAGCTGCCCAATAATCTCTATAGCTGCCCTTTTCTCTGCAAGATGAGGTTGTACCAGTTCATTCTTCTCATTCAAATATAATTCTATGTCTGCAGTTTTTATGTGTGGCAGAATGTGTCTAGTCTCTAGACTCTCTTCACCTAACAGTGATGTCAGTATGCTAATGCTGTCTTGTAGCAGGCCCCGCTTTTCAAGTTCTTCATCAGTGCTCCACTTTTCATCCATTTCTTGCTGTAATTGGTCAATGACGTTCTGATTTATTTTTCTACCAGTGTATTCTGGGTATTCTAGTTGCACTGAATGGTGAAGCAGTAACAAATCTTCTTCTCTTAAGTCTTGAAGGAGATCTCCAACATCTGGCAAACCAAACAGAGCATCAAGAATAGCATCCTGAAACTTCCCAACATATGCCATTCCTATCAAACAATCTGTCAGTGCCATAGCAATCTGTTTACTTGTATACCTGGAAGATGTCATTTCTTTCAGCAAGTATCTAGCACACAATGAATATATACTTGGCTCAGTGGAGTCTCCATACTGAAACATACCTAAGGTGAGTATTAATCGACCAATATCTTTAGGCCTAGCTAGATTTTGATTCTTGGGCATCTCTATGATATTTTTACACTGTGCAACTATTCTTTCAATAAGAACCGATGGAAATATCTTAAATGTTCCATAAGAGTCTAAAATGTGCATTAACTCAATTACATTACAAGTTTCTATGAAATCATCTGCAATAAGTGATAATTCAAGTTCATAATAGAATGATGCCTTTGTGTAGCCAGAGTGACGAAGGGCCTTAAGAATCTCGGTCAGATCATATTTATCAACCAGTCTTGCACCTTTGAGTTTTAGCTGGTGAAGCAATTTCGTTCCAATCTGGTCAAGGAGCTGCACTGAGGAAATCTGTGTATTGCCAACAAAGAACGACAAGCATAACAATGACAAAGTCTTTAAATCAAAGTGATGAAAGTTTTGGAGTGTAAAATTTTCTATCAGAAGGAACAATTCACCTGGACTAGAATACAACTTCACAATACACAGTAGTAATAATGAAATATTTTCCATGTTTATGGCACTGTCAAAACGATGCATACAATAATCAATATAAGCTTGGAAGCTTTGCTGTCCCACTTTATTTGCTAACATAACCTGCAATGCTATTTCAATGAATTCAAGCGTATCTTTTGTTTCATAATTTTCCAGCTGAAAGGTAACATAAATCCTCCTACGTATTTCTAGATCCAGTAGAACAAATAAAAATTTCATATTACTTGGCCACATTTCAATAGGTTTTCCTTTATTGTTCAGGATTATATGGAAAAGCAATGCCAAAAGTTCCTGGTTATTCATTCTTTCACAATTAAGCTTAAAACGATTTACAGTCTTCAGTTTAACTTTATGATTGGTTGCTGAGTTCATCTGACCTTTTTCAATGATATCATAACCTTTTTTGAAGTCTAATTTATCTGCGCTATTAGTGTCACATCTAACAGCCTCTAAGAGTGCTAAAACACCACTGAAATCTTGCTTTTTAAGCATATGCTCTTCATAAAGTTTCCAAGCAACATTAGACATCTCTTTCATCTTGTATCCTCTGTCATGTTGTCCCCCTTTACCTCTGTTACCAGATATTTTCTTCTGGTGGAAGCTACTGTCATCTGGTTCCTGCTTTACCTTATTTATGTTCCTAATCTGGACCTTGTTAATGTTATTAATTAGTTTACTAGGATATCTAGTTCTGTGACATAAGCTTCGTAAAACATTCATGTTGAAGAAAGCTGCCGAGTATACATTCTTAAAACAAACAAAGAATTGGTGCATCTTTAAATCTAAATTGCTTGTTAAATGAAGTTGTATCTAAACTGCTGAAACATGGCATGTTGTATTTTTGTCTCTATTTGTTTCACACTGATCGCATAGCTCCAGATAAGATGCTTTTTAAGCAAAAAAAAAGGATATGTTCCTTATTTGTTAACAAAACTGTATATTGTGAATTCTTATTAGAAGTGCATTAACGAGGCGCTTCTAATGAGCTAATGAGTCCCCACACTATATGTTTTTGCAGAGAAAATCAAAAAAAATTTTTTTTTAGATACTCCTCTTGTCTGGATCATTAATTTCCTTTTCGAGTCACACTGATTTCTGCTTCTGTTAAGCCTCTTCCTCCAAGTTTGTTCTTTAAATGCAACTGGGGTCCAAGATGAAATTCTCTTAAATGAACCATTTGGGAAACTTCCCATACAAGCAGCTGTGACTACCCAGTGTCATTACAGGTTGCTTACAAAGGTTTGTGTTGAGGTTTTATGGCCCAGTCAACCCACTAGGGTCATGTCGAGCGCGGTCAGTTTACCTAACCACATGTTTACTGGGCAGGCTTAGTCCTCTAAGCGGTTAACCAGTATTGTGCACATTCTTTTGCCAGAAACTGACAACTGCCCTTCTTGAATCAGCGGAAGGGATGTGTATCACTATTAATCACACTGTTTATTCCACAGCACCTGAAAGAGAGAGGAATACAGTATGATGATATAACGCCTTCATTACGAAAAGATGCCTATTCAAATATATTGAAAATTTCACCACCAAAAACTTAAAGTTTTCAGATAAAAATTCTGATATTTTTCATATTTCTGCTCAAAATATAGAATGCGGGTGCTCGTTAGAACTGCCTCGGTGAGGCGGTTCTAACAAGTACCTACAATCTATGATTTTGAACAGAAATAAGAAAAATAATGTATACCCTGTGTACTATATAAAAGTGGGGTTTAAGGGGGTCAAAATTAAATAGATATGTTTTCGTGGTGGTGTTTTATGTCTCTTTCAACATTATTTAAATCATATCCAGGCCAAGGAAGTGTGATAATGAAATGTCCTGTAACATGCCTGATTGTACCAATGCTCACTAATATAGTACTACAATAATGAACATTGCTACAATAGCACATGCCATTGATAATCACTGCTGAGCCAATATATTTTTCTTTTATATTTTCTGAAATATATCACAGCAACACACCAATTCACGTCATTTCTCTCCCCTTTAGGTGTTGACACAATAGTGAACGGTATTGTATCAACGACATGCATCAAATACAGCTTTTCTTTTTACTCAGTTACCATTTTAACCCTTGTCCTGCTGAATAAATAAAGATGCCACGCCCACTTCTAATTTTCAGCCAATCAGGTTACTTGATCCAGATTGTTGCTATAAATTTGCATACTTGATGGCAAACAGTGCAGATCCAGATCAGTTGGCTTCTTCAGAAGCCAACTGATCTGGATCTCCACTGTTTGCAAAACAGGGTATCTTAAACATATTAAAATAGTTTTCTCTCGTGACTGAGGTGCAGGTGTTTGTGATAGAAAATTTGATTGCTACAACCACAGTTTCCTAGGAAACAGTTGCTCTACCGTATTTTTTTAATTTTTTTTTATTTATTTTTTTTTTTTTTTTTCAAAGGTAAGGCAAGTGAAGAGAAGAGGTTGAATTGATAAATATAGGTATATTGTGAGTTGGCTTGCCCTTCCCTCTAATGTTCTACCCCATTCTACACTACCCTAACCTCCCTTCTGCTACTCCACCCTACCCTACCAAGCTAGGGAAGGCCAGGATAGAAGGGTAGAGTAGGGTAAGAATATGGATAATAGGGGTAGGCTGGTGTAGGATAGGGTAGGGCAGAATAGGGTGCGATCTTGGTACAGTTAAGTAAAGGGAAAGTCGCGATTTCTAAGATGGCAGTCTGGCGGCTATATTAGCTGACAGACTGGAACCGTCTTTGGGGAGACTCATTAAGGGGTTGAGAAGAACCCATACTCAAAGTTTCGACCAAATTCTTCCACTGGATACTGAGGAGATGGCTGATGCGATGTGAAAATTCCAAGAAAGCCGACTGCGGACATACTTGTCGACAGACCGGAAGCATATTAAGGCAGACACAACTAGACCATTTGCAAAACATCCCAAACAAGTTTTGAAACAAATCTGAAGAGTGGTCTCGGATTAGATGCAATAAGACTGTTACAGTGTTAAGTAAAACGGAAGTTGCGATTTCTAAGATGGCTGTCTGGCAGCCATATTTGTTGATGGACAGGAACTGTTTTTGTAGAAAGCCAGAAACACATTTAGGGGTTGAGAGAAAACCATGTGCAACGAAATTCCTCCTCTGGGTCCAGTTGTTCAAAGCTAACGATGTCGTTAGTTAAGGATTCGTTAAAATTTACACTGAGTGATACGCAAATACGCTACAATTTTTTGCTGAAAAAATGTGAGTAGCTTTTTTTCAGCAAAAAATATCAGAATATTGTATATTGAATCTGCTAAAACAGTTAATGAAATGACCCTTAACGAGCTTGTTAAGCTAAAGACGCTTTGAACAACTGGGCCCTGGTTGTGAAGGAGATGCGGTAATAGGAAAAAGCCAAGATGACCAATGGCAATGAAGCTTAATATAGTTATGAGCTGAATTCTATCTCCAGCGGGATTTGATAAAGATGATTTGGTGTTTATGACCCTTTCAACATTATTTAAGTCATACCGAGATGATGGAAGGAGATAATGAAAAGCTCTGAGCAACGAAGTGCCATACAGTCATGAGTTGAATTCCCCCTCTAGTGGGATTTGACCCTGTCCCTTGTGATCCCTAGTTGGGAGTACTAACCACTCAGCCACCCGATACTTCAACAAGAGGCCCAATGGCCACAATTCACTCACCTGCCAATTGTGCTAATGTGTTAGAAATTGATGATGGAAAAAAGAAAGGAAAGCATGCACTAGGCTGTAGCGGGGGCATTTGTTATCCAAACTAGACGAAAAACACAAGATATGATCATCATGGTTCCCAAATGCTTCAAGCCAAATTTGGTTCAAATCCCTTCAGCAGTTCTGGAGAAGAAATTTTTGAAGGGTTTTTACCATACATGGGCCAAAGCAACTTAACCGATAAGCTGGTTTTCATAAATAAAAGGAATAAAGTTTTGGTCAAAATATCTTCAACTGTTTGGCAGTAAATGCCATTTTTCGGTTTTCTCCATTAAAAGTCAATGGAAACTTTAAGTTGCCATAGCAACCAAACTAGTAGGCCGATTTTCATAAAAAAAAAATAAACTTTCATTCCCTAAGCCCAAGGTAGCTACATGTAAAATTTGAGCCCAATTGGACCAGTGGTTCCAGAGAAGAAGATTTTTGAAGGTATTTTTAGTTACTTTTTTTGCATTTTGGTTACCATGGCAACCAATAATGATATGCAGTGGCATAAAAGCATATGGCTATTAGAAGAATATTAAATTAAAATGTGACCTCTAGGGTGTTAACAATATTTTCCTTTGATTTGACCTGGTGACCTAGTTTTTGACCTCAAGCAACCCAGTTTCAAACTTGACCTAGATTTCATACTGGCAAACAATCTGAGCAAGTTTCATTAAAATTGGGTAAAAACTGTGACCGAAAGAGTGTTAACAAACTAATTTTTGACGAGGGACGACTGACGAGGGAAAACAGACAGAGGGTGATCACAAAGGCTTACCCTGAGCTATGCTCAGGTGAGCTATAGAAAAAAAAAAAAAAAAAAACCTTATTGTGTTTTCAAGATATTAGGAAAAAGGGCTCACTTTTAGAGTCTTTAAAATGTAGTCGTGACCTTGAAAATAAGGTCAAGGTCACCAAAATATAATCACTTCTTTCCCCAATCCTAATATATATATATTAGTGTGGTCAAATTCCAGCCATTGGTTAAAGAGATAATGTGCACTCAAGTTTGTTTTTTGACTGCATTAAGAAATTTTGCAACGGGCACTAACTCTAGCCCTTACTTTTTCTTCCACAGGTACAGCTTATTGATATAAATGTGTCCGCATAAACAGATGAACATCCATCGCTGCGTTTTCAAGATACTGGGAAAAAGAGTGCACATAAGGCTCACTTTTAGCTTCTTTAAATTGTAGTGATCTTGCAAATAAGGTCAAGGTCACCAAAATCTAATCACTTCTTTCTCGGGTAGTCATGATGTACCTGTATTAGTTTGGTCAAGTTCTAGCAATTGGTTAAAAAGATAATGTTAAAAAGATAATGTGCACACAAGCATTTTTTACTGCATCAAGTCATTTTACAAAGGACAATAACACTAAAATAATTAATCCCTAGCTATTACTTTTACTTATGTACATACACCTTATTGATATCAATGTTCCTGTAACCGGCCTCGGTGGCTCAGTTGGATGCACCATCCGACTGGAGACCAGGAGGTTGTGGGTTCAACCCCCGCCGAGGTCAGCAACATTCTTTCGTGGAGATTGACCATGAATTATTTTCTACGGTCATTCTCTCCCTTCCTCTGATTCAAGAAGGGCAGTTGTCAGTTTCTGGTGAAAGAATGTGCACAATACTGGTGAGCCGCTTAGAGGACTAAGCCTGCCCAGTAAACGTGTGTTTAGGTAAAATGACCGCGCTCTACATGGCCCTACTGGGTTGACTGGGCCATAAAACTTCAACACAAACAAATCAATGTTCCTGTATGAATTTATGAATTGACCGACATCCACTGCTACGTTTTTAAGATATTAGGAAAAAGAAAGCATTCAAGGCTCATTTTAGAGTATTTACAACAAAATGATTTTGAAAAAATAAGGTCAAGGTCACCAAAGTCTGACTGCTTCTTTCCCCCATCTTAACGATGTATCTGTATTAGTTTGGTCAAATTCCAGCCATTCGTTAAAGAAATAATATGCACACTAGCTTTTCTTACTGCATTAAGAAATTTTACGAAGGACAATTTACAAAGTAGTGACCTTGAAAATAAGGTCAAGGTCATCAAAATCTAATCAATTCTTTCCCCCATCCTAATGATGTTTCTGTATTAGTTTGGTCAAATTCAAGCCATTGGTTAAAGAGATAATATGCATACCAGCTTTTCTTACTGCATTAAGAAATTTTACAAAGGGCAATACCTCGGTGGCTCAGTTGGATCCACCGTCCGACTGGAGACCAGGAGGTCGCAGGTTCAAACTCCACCAAGGTCGGCAACATTCTTTTGTGGAGATTGATCATAAAACATTTTCTATGGTCATTCTCTCCCTTCCGCTGATTCATGAAGGGCAGTTGTCAGTTTCTGGCGAAAGAAAGTGCACAATACTGGTTACCTGCTTAGAGGACTAAGCCTGCCCAGTAAACATGTGGACAGGTAAACTGACCACGCTCGACATGACCCCATTGGGTTGACTGGGCCGTAAAACCTCAACACAAACAAAGAAACAAAGGGCAATAACTGTAAGAGAATTGGCCCCTAGTCCTTAGTTTTTCTTATGTAGGTACATGTACACCTTATTGATAAAAATGAGTCTGCATAAATTAATGACTATTCATTGCTGCTATTAGGAAACCAGAGGACCTGTAGCTCACCTGAGACTATTTGGGGATGGCGTAGACAAAGTTTGAAAAGCCTTTGGTCTCTGTATCCTATTGTAACTTGGTATGGAATTGAGCTTTAATTAATTATTGTGAATCAAACACTTCACATGAAATATGAAATTAAAGCCTTTGATGAATCTACATGCCAAATATGAATGGCCTGGGCCTTCTGGTTTCAGATAAGAAGACTTTTAGTTTTGCCTACATAAAAAAATTTGACAGTCAAGGTCAACCCAATGCTATCATAATGTCACTACAGTACCTTATGGTGGTCCCACCAATATCCTGGTAGCAATACAGTACAATGTACCTCACGGTGTCCCTCAGGTACCAATAGTGTCACTTTAGTGCCACATGGTAGTCCCTCTGGTACTTTAGTGTCACTGCAGTAGACTGAACAGCATGATGGTCCAACTGGTACCCTAGTGGCACTACACTGAGTTGTCCCACTGGTACCCTAGTGACATTATAGTGCCTAAGTTGTTCATCTGGTAATACAGTGGCACTACAGTACCTCATAGTGGTCCAAATGATACTCCTAGAGTAATTACAGTACCTGATAATGGTCCCATGGGTACCCTAGTAGCACTACAATACACTGCAGCGCCGTTATAACGCGGTCGCATATAACGCGGAAACCGTTATAACGCGGTTGGGCCGTGGCTCCCGTTTTTTTTCCCCCAACCAGTTTGAAAGTGTTGCCCTTTTTCCGCGGAACGCGGCAGTCTAAAAATCGCCAGCCGTGAACATATACTCGCTGATTTACTCATTCTTTTTTACCAAACCATTCATCAGTTTTTGTTGTCTTTAGGCTATTTCAGATAACGTCCGCGCACCATTTAAAAGCCATACTACGGTAACTGGCACAGGGCTAAACGATAATTTTCATGTATTATAAGAGAAATAAGAGAAATAATAAGAGTAACTTACGCAACACAAATTAATTACATCATTATCCTAACACAGTCATAAATCAACACTTCACTGTCCTTTTTGCTGTAATGGTAGTCTGATAATTAATCCGTTTGTGTGACATGTGTGAATGCACTGCCACAGCCCATGGCTCCAGATTAGGTGTCTTTTTTTTTCTTTTTTTTTTTTTAATTAAAAAAGACTTATTTCTTTATTTCTCCATGAAATTATAGGCTTTGGGTACTCTCTGGAAGTGCCTCGGCGAGGCGCTTCCAAGGAGTATCCACAACCAACGTTTACGTGAAGAAATAAGAAATTTAATATGTGGAGACTCCCCTAGTCTGGAGCTGTGGATAGACCCTCTTATCTGGAGCTATGACAGTCGGCATGTCCAAATAGATCAAAGAAACGGGTCAAGTGTGAATACACTGAGACAGTTCATAGCTCCAGATAAGGCGTCGTTTTTTTTTAGTTAAAAAGTACTGCTACCCTTGTTTAACGGAAATAGGCTGCTGGGAAACGAGATTTACTTTCTGGACAAATATGAAACAAAGACTGGTCAGTGCTCTTTATAAAAAGAATATCTGAGATTAGATTTTTTTATTGTGAAAGAAATCAACAGCTGCAATAAAAACTGACCAAGCAGGTAAGCCTGTCCCTTTTATCATGTACTTAACATCTGACGTAACAGTTAGTATTGATTTTTTTTCTGCACCTGTTGATAAACCCTTAGCATGCTGTGTGAATATAATTAGCAGACCACCCTCTGAAATATTTTCTTTCTTATATCCTCAGGCTGCAAGATTTTGACACTGCATGCAAACTTGAGAAAATTTGCATGAAAAAATTTGTTGTATGGAAAAAAAAAGAAAGAAAGAAAAAGAAAAATATCATCAATTTGTCATCAATATGTCATCTGCTGAATTTTTCCAGGGAGCAACAAAGGCTATTTTTTGACACGCAGATCAACTGTGCTCATGCTCAAGGCAATTTCCGGTAAAGGACACGTTGTTTATTACACAGTTATCCATAATGCAAGACTGTTGCAGTTAGTTCCCTTGAATGATCATAAAAGAAAACAAAACAATTTAGGCTTAAAAATTTATTATTTACTGGATTAAAAGAATGAAACGGAAATCAGGCAAGGTACATGCACAAAGTTTCAATAATAAAAAAAAATAAATAAATAAAAAAGGAACATATAATATAACATACATGCAATGTGTAATATCTCATAATGACTGGAGGAACCTGCAGTGGTGCAAGTGGGTGGGGTTATGACAAACCCACCCACTCGCACCACTGCAGTTTCCAGATTAAAAAAACGATTCAGTATAACGCGGACCACGTATAACGCGGTCAGTGTTCGTGGCTCCCGACGACCGCGTTATAACGGCGCTGCAGTGTACATGTATCTCATGATGGTCCAACTTATACCCTAGTGACATCACATAACTCTGGTCCTTCTGGTATCCTATTTTAACTGTAGTATCTCATGGTGGCACTACAGTACCTCAAGGTGGTCCCACTGGCACTACTGTACCTCATTGTGGTTCCCCTAGAGTCAGCTCTTCAGGAGATCCTACTATTACCCTAGTGTCACTAGTGACTTATGGTGGTCACATTAGTACCCTGTTGGCACTACAAATACCTCATGGGGGTCCAACTGGTAACCTCGCGTCAAAACAATACCACTTGGTGGTCTAACTGGTACTTTAGAGTCACTTTAGTACCTCATGGTGGTACCAGTGGTACACAAGTGTCATTACAGTACCTATGATCATCAGACTGGAACACAAGTGGTTACAACACCTACTTAATCATGTTACTTCTCAGTTATCCCCTGTAGCCTTGTTTATAACTTGCATGATTTTACCAATGTATGCCTAGCGTCCTATTTTGGGGGATATACGCAAACACTGTAGACAAATCAGTCAACACAGAGCATTAGGACTGAAAATGCTGTACACTGTATTTACAGTTTTGCAGAACTTCTATTGGATGAAATGAACCAGCCACCTGTTAAATTGGAAACCCTTGAACAAATCCATTTTAAATTTCAGTAGTGTCAGAGATGTTTTATTTGTTGTAAGCTTTACAAAAACTCCTGTAGATTAAGCAAACAGTGGTTACCCTGATCAGATGCTGCAATCATTCTGCGGCATCTGATCTGGGTTTACAAGTTGTTTGTTAATGTCAAAAAAGTGCCCAATTTGAGCAGATCCATTTTATATTAAAGTGGTGTCAGACTTTATTTTTGTACAATGACAATTCCTGTACATTAAGCAAACAGTGGTGACTTTGATCAGACTTGGCATTCTACAGCATCTGATCTGGGTCTACACTGTTTGTAAATGTCTCAAAATGCCTTCGGACTAATGCACTTAAGGGGTATCAGTTTTGTTTTGTTTGATGTAAGTTTGCAAAACATTCCTGTACTTTAAATTAACAGTGACACCACACTTTGCGGTGTAAAATGTGGAATCTGTTCAGGGTCTACACTAATTGCATACATGCCATATCTCACACTGTGAGATAAAATCTCACAGAATTTTGGCCCTTCTGGATCCCATTTCCCATAAGATTTTCAAATCTCACAGAATTTTCATACCATTTAATAAGCTACTTTTTGAAGAACTAGAAATAAATCAAACATTAGCATGGCTATTCCAAGCTTAATTCATTAAAATAATGGCTTTTAACTTATTTATGTAAGCTTGAAAGTGATTTTCATAAAAATCTCACAGAATTTCATCAAATCTCCCCTAAAAATTTGCAAAATCTCACAGATTTCTGTCAACAGCTACTGGCATGTATGTAATTGCCAATGTCCAAAAAATGCCTAAATACTGTATAATAGTAGTTTCCATATCTGTTATTTTCCCATGATTATAAAATACCAGGTGTCAGGTGTGGTGCTTAGCATTTAAGATTATTTTGATATTTGTTTAAGAACAAATTTATTTTGTTTAGTTTAAAGATTAATTTTTTTATTAAAAACATCCTACACACAAACATCAATTAAGTCATTAAGGCGAACCGTATTATTATTTAAAAAAATAAAATAAATAAAATAAAAAATGAAAGTGTGATCCGGTAATTACCAATGTGTTCCGGGGTTTCGGTGTATTCCGATATTTCTACGTACCCCTGTTTGGCTAGTCTACTTTAAGCCAAGATATGTCTAAATATTCAAATAAATTTGGAGGTTTCAGTTTCTGACTGCCCTAGATTTAAAACCAAATGACATTAGTGCTTTATGTATTCATGAAAAAGACAAAGGAAATGGTCTGTCCCAAATTTGGGCGTTAAGACTTGTAAGTTTTTTCGATAATTATAAAATATATTTTTATCTATTAATAACCATTTGATTTACCTTGACATTGAAGATGACAGTTTAATTTGTGAGACACGTATTTCATTTGTGATTTTTGTTGACGTGTAGTGGGGAAAATTTGGTTGTCACGTTTTTTTAGTAGGGTGGAAACGTCTCGGGGACGAAACGTCTAGGGGAGGAAATGGTTTGGGGCGAAACGACTCGGTTTCCGTGCTTCGGGCCCGTTTTCGTTTGCACGCTTAAATTACAGAAATGCAAAGAAGACTGTGAAACCAAAAGAATGAAGAAAACACATTTGATCAAACAATCTTAGATGATTTCAACCTACATTCAAGCGTGGCCGCGGTCATGTTTTTCCAATGGCAGCGCTTCCAAAGCGTTTGACTATTGGTTCAATGCTCATGCTTTATGAATTCTGCCAACAGAGACTCACCTCATTGAGGGGTAGAATCGCGTGTACACTGTTAGTAAAAGCTATCAGAAAATATTACTGTTTGAAGTTAAAACTGTCAAAATCCGTGTATCGTGATATCTATTGTGTCGTGAGTAAAGTATCGTATGAGATCAGTGTATCGATGAAGCCCTAATAGTAAGGGTGGCATAAGTATAAAGGTATCTTAAAGGGAGACGATATACTTTCAGGGGAGGCAACGCTATCAAAATGATATTTTCCTTCCTTCTCAAAGGGGTCTACTCAAAAAGGAAAAAAAAAATACTCACAAGGGGAGCAAATTATTTTCTTTTAGAGCAGATCCCTTTTCCTTTTCGAGTAGATTCCTTTGATGAAAAAAAAAGTGAAAAAAAAATATGTTGTTTTTTGATAAACTGACCGCTAGACGTATATATGCATTGTGAATAATATTGGAAAAATCACAAACATTGTAAAAAAAACTGAATGATAATAGTACAAGAGGACCATGATGTCCTATATTGTTCACCTGAGCATTTACTTACTTTAATATTGAAGTTTCACACAAGTAGATTGCTTGCAGATTTTTGTATACATCACATGTTCAAGAGTGATATGAAGGCCCCATAAAATGAAGTAGCCATGCCATATATGACAATCAGTGCCTTATTTTTATTCGATCTTCGAACAACTTTCAAAGAAGACTACCCAAGGACCGTTCCATCCACCTTTGGTCAAAATCCATACAATGAAGAAATTGTGATTAGCCGGACCTCGGACATAATAATATCCGGACTTGTCACTAACGAAACTGCCAAAATATGTTGTCTTGGCTTGATTTTAGCGCTGTTTTACAGCGCTGTGGTCCGTAAAATGATTTTGGATAATAACTGAAGTTATGATAAATTGTTTTTAATAGGTTTGACTGAAAAATGTTAAGTCACAATTAATAAAATTGAAGTTATACCGTCTTTTGGGTGAATTCTGCTAAAAGTGCCGGAAATAGCTAAAATGGGTACCTAGGTTTCTTGTTGAAGTTTACAAAATGTTTAATTTTCCTTAAATATAATGCTACAGTTTTAAAGGTAATATATTGAACTATTGCTTTTTGAAAACAAATCTCAGATATTTGGAGAATTAAATGAAATATGAGCATTTAAACTTCATCATACCAAATAATGAAAACTCGGCCACGACAACATATTTTCAACCTGTACCTGTTACTAATCAAGTGTATATTGGGTCCAAGGCCAGACAGACAGACGATGAAAACAGATGGTGACCGATCACAATTGATAGATCACCATTAGCATATTGTGCTCAGGTGAAATATCACGTGACCCCTGAGACGGGGCCATTTTTGCCCCATAGCTTTAATTTGAATAATCTTGATGAACGTTTACTGGATGACACTACCCAGCTAACAAAAAAAAAAAAAAAAAAAAAAAAAGTTGGAAAAACGTTATATTTTGGTTGTGAAAACGTTGTGATTTAGCGTTCAGGTGAGCTTTATTGGAAAGTTTTCTCCGCAATGTTTGCAAAACGTTTTTGTACAACATTGCAGAAAAACTTTTCTACAACCTTTTGAGAGTCTTTCCAAAACCTCTACAACTTTTAAATGACCTGCAGGCAGCCACAAAGGATATCAATTTCAATTCAGATGCTCTACTTTTAATAGTATGTGCAAAATCTGTGTCAAACCTTTGCTTACTTTGATTTAAGCTGCAACTTCCATGATGCACCCCGTCGCTATCAGTATTTATAAGCTCTTCAATACTTGCATACAATGCTTCCTTGGGTATTTCTGCCACAATAAACAGCTATTTCACCATGAAAGTTTTATGAAACCGTTTACTCATTATTGTTGTTTGTAAGGCTTTCGAAATATTATTAAGACAGAAAACTACTGGGATCGGTGCCACCTCTTCAAGTAAGTTTTTCATGAGGATCGTTTATAGAATAAATCCACCTCTACCAAACTAACCTGCATGAGGACCGACAGAGCCCAGAATGCAAACATTTGGACATGTAACTGAAACAATAGCTGATAGAACTGTTGAGTGTGACAAATTGAGATGACCAAAAGAAGTTATTCACTTCTTGTGACAATCTTTTAGGATGAAAACTGTATTCATTTTACGCAAAGAAACACTGAAAGTTGGCCAGTGGATACTTCATTAGCTATAGCCCATAAGCAATGGCAAATGCAAATAATTAATATAAACAAAACATATAGCGCAATACTAGATCTTTTTATCCCATTCTAAGAACATAAAAAAATTCACTAATCTGTATTGGAGTCTTGCCGGCCAACAGCACCCTCTGCAGCCTGAAAAAGGAAAACATGCCTGAAAAAGGAAAACATGATGCATTACATATCATAAACAACATGAAAAAACTTAAAAGGGCAAAAAGTCCTACCTGTAATAAGCAAGCCTCTAATTGTTTATAACTGAAATTGGCTTGCTGAAGGCAGGTGTTTGTTTAATGCAGGTAAATTTCAGTGTATTTGCTTTTTTGGGGGAAATGATGGCATGCTTGCTTAATACAGGTTGTTTGCTTAATAGAGTTGACCACTAAAATAATAATGAAAAAAATAAATGGTGTTGTTTTAACGTTTCAGAAACGTTGTAAAAACGTTAGTGTGCGACAAAACAAAAATGGACAAAATTTAACGTTTCAGAAACGTTGTAAAAACGTTGGTGTGCGACAAACAATTTGGACATAATTTTAAGTAACTTCTGACATTTATTTTGTTACAAGCTACTCAATTGCAACAGAAATAACATAATTTAACCAAGCATGCTTCTAACTACGTACGTATATTATATAGCCATGCATATTTTTGAATGGCGCTTTTTTGAATGGCGCGAAAACATATGTCAGTAGAAAATTTCAAGCAAACATACGGTTATTCCATTATTATTTAAGACATACTTAAGACATAGTGGTTTATTCTACGAGGCGATTTGTTGTATGTCTTACCATGTGTCATTTTGTTCTTGTGTTTTTCAGTCCTTTTAGTATTGCGATTACCTCGCTTGGGGAAGAGAGAGCTAATCTTAGTGCTTTTCCTACGTTTGTTCGATTTGTGTTTGTTGGGATTAGTCAGTTTCCGTTTCCTCTTGGTGTCTGGGAAGGGCTGCGGTTTGTGATTGTGGCACTCCCTGGACTTTTCTCTTACCTTTTTTTATACAACGGAAAACATTACAGATGCTTGATATAAAGATCACCTTATGTGTTGTCTGAAGCCGCACGAGTAGAAAAAAACACTCGAATTATTCTCGTATTGGACTTCTTTGTTCTTGATCCCGAATTAGCCAATTGTCACAGTGGAGTTGTTGGATCAGAGTCTCGTATAAACATTTTCTTTATATATAATATACTTTTTTTCATCTAAATATTTGATAATCGTAACATGTTAAATGTACAATAATCAGCAGAAAAAGTAACCACTGGCACTGACAAAACTGTGCCAAAACAACAGTAAACTGGGATACGAAACTGCGCACGAAATTTCATACTAAATATTGTAACGAAACGTTTTTAAAACGTTATCAAAGGTCTCCTAAAGAATATTTCAAATCATAAAACATCATAAATCATTGCAAAGTATCCGTACAATCATTTTGAATTTGACAGCATATGTCATGTATATATGTTTCGATTATGTTGACACTCAAACGTTACAACAACGTTTGCCCATGGTTGGTTTCAACATAACTTTTCTACAACTCATTGCAAACGTCATGGTAAGATTTAAGCGATGTTGGGTTGCAACCAAACCTACATACAACCAAATGCTAACGTTGTGGTAACGTTTTCTGTTAGCTGGGTACATACCAAATATCAAAGGCCCCGGCCTGCTTTCACACAAGACTTTTTTTTTTTTTTTTTTTTAATGTTTTCCTGTATAAGAGTCAATGTAAAACAAGCGACCCCAAAGCAGTTTCATTTTTCATCCCAGGACTATAAGATGAATCCAAATACCAAATATCAAAAGCCTGAACCTCTATTTTCACATAAAAAGATTTTTTAAAAGTTTTCCCTATATAAGTCTATATAAAACAAGTAACCCCTGGGGCAGGGCTATCTTTTCTCTCCAAGGGCATTTGAATAATCTCTATAGAGGTCCTCTAGATAAAATTATGTACGAAATGTCGAAGATTTTTTTTTAAATTTTCCCCCATACGAGTCTATGTCAAAGTCTATGTCAAACAAGTGACTTCCAGGACAGAGCCATTTTGACCCCAAGGTCATAATTTGAACAATATCGGTAAAGGCCCTCCAGCTGAAGCTATACTAAATATCAAAGGCCTGGTCCTTCTAGTTTAAGACAAGAAGATTTTTAAAGGTTTGCCTATGAGACTTTGTAAAATAAGTGACCCCTGGGGTGGGGCCACTTTTGACCCCATGGCTATAATTTGAACAATCTTGGTAGGTCAAATTGTTTATAGAACCTCTCTCTCTCTCTCTCTCTCTCTCTGATACGACTGTGGTCTTTTAACCATCCTCTGGGCAAATTCAGCAGACGACAGTTTGATGATATTTACATGTTTATATTATTTTATTTATTTTTATTATTATTATTTTATTTTTGTTTAGAAAATCAGGGTTTGACAATTCATGCAAACGTGAACAGACGGACAGAAAGACGGACGGTGACCGATCACAATAGTTCCCCGGAGCCTTCGGCTGAAGTGAGCTAAAATGCAGAAGCTGAAGTAGAAGTAAAACACACCGCTATAACATCAGATCAGATAGCCATAAGGGCGGTTACAGTTTGCTAGCAGCATGACTGACGTGTCAGAATGACCAGCAACGACGTAAACGGGTCTTCCTAATTAGCGACAACAAGCGTCAACCACGGACTATCGCCATAACCGATCCAGCCGGCAGTTAATCGGCTGTTTGTTACAAAAGTGGACACCGACTAAAAACAACATGGCTGACCAAGCAAAGTGCTGAATAGAACAGAACAGAACAGAATAGAATATTTTTTGTTGGACCACCTATATATATATACAGATGTTCTCCATGCACATGCACTGTTTCGGCACTCCACTCTTATGTAAAAATTACCATTGTAGCACTTTATTAAAGATTATGGGATATACATTAATTTTGACAATTTACTTTTAAAGTGGGTGGAACCAATGATACTGACATGCGCAATAAATAGCATTCCTGGGACAGCGTGAAAAAAATGATATTCTTAACTACTTATTCTAGTTTTGATGAGGTAAGCCTGAAGAGCGATGTGAAATTATCTGTAATTATGTTTTAATGTGGGATATTCGTATAGAGGCCAACGGGAAGATATCTCATTTAGACATCTGAATTCACCTTTTGCATTATGCAATTTAGCCGATTTAGCCAAGATTTGTGTGTAAAGAACCCAAGACTATTCCGTATTAAAATTAGCTTCAACATTTATTGTGTGCGAAGCATAGACCAAGCTTTTTAGCTCACCTGAGCCAAAGGATCGAAGGGAGCTAGTGAGAACACTAACCATCTGTCCTGGTCGTCCATTTTACTGGACTGATTCCAATATAATTTTGCAATAATGTGTCTTTGGTGACCCTTTACCGAAATTGTTTAAGCCACCATGACTCGTCAAAAAACATGACCGCCAGGTATATCGATATAGAAAACTTTAAAAATCTTATTATCAGAAACTATTAGACCGATTTCAATATAATTCATCTGAAATATTTCTTTGTGACCCTCTACCAATATTGTTCAAGCCATGATGATTCATTAAAAACATGGCCGCCAGTGGGGTGGGACTTATTTTCCATATATACATATATAGAAAACTTTAAAAATCTTCTGTTCAGAAACAGCTGGACATATTTCAATATAATTTGGCAGAAATGTTCCTGTAGTGAGACTAATGAAAGACTGTTAAAAAAGATGTTAAGCCTCTTACTTCCTTTGATGATGTTTGGAAGTTTTACATACACTCATATAGGTAAAACTTTAAAACCTTCTTGTGTACTCGACGAGGCGATTCTAATGAATACACAAAACATACATTTTCTTGATCATTACGAAAATATTAAAAATTTATATATAAAATACTAAAAATTTTATCACAAAAAAATGGAAATTTTCAGATAAAAAATTCTGATATTTTTCATATTGCTACTCAAAAAAAAATGATTGCCGTGTACCCACAATCTATGTTTTTGAGCAGAAATAAGAAAAAATAATGTATACCCCTGTAAACCCCAGTTTTAATATATAAAAGTGGGGTTTAAGGGGGTCAAAATTATATAGGCATGTTATCATGATATTCAATTAAGAAAATGTCCCTAAAATATCCCTAAATATTGTTTTCCTGAGCTACAAGAATCGGACTTTTTACGGACTGTAAAAAGAGTTCGAATCAGCCACGGTAAACGAGCCATCGGTGTTCGAGTCATTGAAGTTTTACTGTATATATTGTTTACGAACGCCCTCTGATTTGAAAACAAAACCTACTCAAGTTCATTACCCTTCAGTAGTAAATTAAGCAACATACTTCCCATCTCTGGAAGTCTTGATATAGTTGTCTGCACAGTCTGGCCGGGGATTTCGCTGCTCGTAGGTTACATGTAAATGTTCAGTTTATTGACAAAAAAAAACAACAAACAAACAAAAAAAAAAACGAAGACTCTCAACACACTAAATAGGAGGCTTGGAGTACAGGCTATGCTGGAAGGGCAGTTGTCAGTTTCTGGCGAAAGAATGTGCGCAAGTACTGGTAAATCGCTTAGAGGACTGCCTCGGTGGCTCAGTTGGATGCGCGTCCGACTGATGATCAGGAGGTTGCGGGTTCGACCCCGCCGGGTCGGCAGCATTCTTCATGGAGATTGATCATGATTTATTTTCTACGGTCATTCTTTCCCTTCCGCTGATTCAAGAAGAGCAGTTGTCAGTTTCTGGCGAAAGAATGTGCGCAATACTTAACCGCTTAGAGGACTAAACCTGTCCAGTAAAAGTATGTCTAGGTAAACCGACCACGCTCGACACGACCCTATTGGGTTGACAGGGCCGTAAAACCTCAACACAAACAAACAAACTAAGCATGCCCAGGAAAAATGTAGCTAGATAAACATGACCTTAATAATGTTTATTGGACCGTTAAACTCCAAATCAACCAATCAACCAATTAAATTCCCGTTTCAATATAACGGCCTCAGTTGCTGAAACCTGATTAACATATGAGTCGGGGATAGGCATTTCCTACAGGATTACTTGTGTGCCCAGCGAAGACTAAGATCAGCCTGCGCATCCGCACAGTCTGAATAGTCTTCTCAGGGCATATTATTGGTAGGCAAGCATTCCAAGTGTCTTCAGGCTGATAGCGAAGACTGATCAGCCTGTTCGGATACGCATGTTGAGCTGAGTCTTCGTTGGGCGCCACATGCAATAATGTAGTGTCCCGGCTCATATTACCTTATTTTCTAAAACCTTTTTTAACATATGAGTCGGGTACAACATTTCCTACCAAGTTGTATGTGTGCCCAGAGGATGCTTAGATCAACTTACGCATCTACGCAATCTGAACTGAGTCCTCCCATGGCTTTTTGTAGGTAGCCAATGATCCAAAGAATCTTCCCAGCAGACACATGACGTCTATACAACGTCGCCTCAACGTCGATGCAACGTCATGACGTTGCATCGACGTTGAGACGACGTTGTATAAACGTCATGTGCCCGCTGGATTCAAGCTGAGATTGATCAGCTTCAGTTGATGCGCAGGCTGATCTGAGTCTTCGTTGGGCGCACATGCAATATTAGGAAATGCTGTGCCCCTGCCCACATTATTACTGTTTTCACCCAAAATATCAGGGCAGGCATGTTTTAACAAACAATCCAAATCCGAACAAACTATACGGAAGCCATGTTTCCATTTAACCCATTTAAGACTGAATAAACTCTCCCACACTATATATTGGAAGAGTCCATTTTCCATTTTAGGTATGTCAGGTTATATCATATAGCTATTCCTGAAGAAAAATGGTTGGACTATTTGCAAACAGTGGAGAGCCTGATCAGACGCCGCGTTTTGTGGCCTCTAGTTAACTGTTTAGGGGTCCCCAGTCTTCAATGGGTTAAAATATTCCAATTTCCTTACTTGTTTGTACTTTATAATCAAATAAATTCAAATTCTACTAGCAACAGGAACAAAATGCTTTGAAAAAGAGGTTCTTTTAAACTTTCAAAGTTTCATGACAATATCAACCCTTTCACCCCTGAGTTTCTGACATGAACTCTTCCATCTCCGAATTGGGATACAATCATTGTTGCAAATATAGGGGGTTCAGTCAAACTGGTATATAACACTGCCGTCTCATCTGGGTCTGCACTCTTGCAAAGGTATCTGTATTGGTCTGTTGTGACGAAAGGATTAAAGTACATGCGTGCGTCGATTAAAATGCACAGACTATAAAGGATATCAGACAAACTTTCTATGTATGGCAAAAGTGCGTCTCTCATATACATGTATTCTAAATGATATTTCAGAAGGAAACATCACGCAGACTCGCAAAATTACTCTGCGCAAATACAACAGACGACGCATTTGTGATATTTTTACAATTATCTCCAATTTGCATGAATGTTATATCCTGTTTTCTTGGAAATTATCTTCTTACGGAAAACAATTTGCATGAATGCAAACTACTAAAGAAGATGTCCCGAAAAAGCCACAAATACAACACATAGCCTAAATATGATACCAAGAATAAGAGTAAACTAACGAAAAATAAAGCACCAGCTCTCTCTTCGACAATGCTACTGAGAACCGACCGGACACAACATTAGAAGCTCCGTAGCGAGCATCCACAATGTCCCACAAAGAACGAAGACAACACAATAGCCATCGCCTTTTACTCTTTCGGTGCCAAAGTTCAGACAACAATGTCTGCATTTTCTTTTAACAAACTATCGCTTGGAAATAAGGTTATTTGTAAACTTGAAAGACTTGATGTCAAACAGCATAGATCCAGATGAGACTGCTCGTTATGAGCCGTCTCATCTGGATATATGCCGTTTGCAAAAGCCTATTATTATCGCTTGTGGCGGAGAAAGAGTTTAAAACGGTCAATAGTATTTAAATCAATTTTACTGGCATCAAGTCTTCACATTAAGTTCAAATATAAAAATACAAAATGATTGTTCGGCTCGCAAAGGGGCTGCCTAACTCAGTCAGTGAAACATCACAGAAAAGGAAGTGTAAATCAAATCACTGTAATGAAACAAGTATAGGGGCTCGTTGCAAATACCTCAAATACTGAAAGCTAGAGTTATAGAAACCACCACCAGTAGAACCATATACTGGCTCCAGTCTCTAGTGACTAAATATTTATGCTTATAAGGCGTAAAAAAATTAGCTGTGTTTCCGCTAACCCGACCGACCCTGTTTCAAACACCCGACGCTGCTATTTTTATCAGTAAACATGCAAAATAAAAAAGTAAAGCACCGACCCTCAACAAAATACCTGTATTTTCATAAAATTACAGGACTTTTATGGAGAAAAATAGAAAAATAAAACAACGTTTCTTCTACCTACCGACCAAATTATTTTCAGCATGTTAGCGGAAACAAAGTTTTTTGTTGTTTTTTTTTTTACGCCAAATCATGTTTTATTCTGGTTTTATTTCACTGGGTTATCAAACAGGATTATAAGAATAAATATTTAGTCACTGGAGACTGGAGCCAGTCTAGTAGAACCACGGAGGACCTAGTTTCTGAAAACAAATATTTCAATAATGTCTGCAGATTATATTGCCCACATGTTGGGAGTTAAAAAATTAGAATCATCGTATGCGATTTCAAAGTCGCAGACATTTCCATCTTGATATGTCATACATGTGGGCTATTTAAAACTTAAACAACCCCTGGACAAATAGAGCAGACGATAAAATGGTAATATTTTTATTCATCATTTGGCATGCCATGCAACATCTCGAAAAATATGCTTCAATCCGCTAAGGGGTGTTACTTGGAAAGTTACCTGTGAGAAGCGGCAGTTGACTGAAGACAGTTATTTCCCCTAGGTCGCTATGGCCATTATTCTATTGTTGGATTTCAAAACATTTTGACTATTTCAAAACATCTTGGCGATAGTTCGGGAAAGCTTAATTTCACAAGTTTAGAGCGAAATGGAAGAATGAAGAAAAATACTTATTCTGCAGTGTTATATACCAGTACAAACTATTGAAACATCTCTTTGTGGTGATAACATAAAATTTTCCCTGAAAAAGGCAATCATTTTAAAATTGAAGCTAAAATTAGCGTTTTGATCATTTTTGACAAAATATAACGGTAATGTATAGGTACAAATAGTCTAAATTTCAAACGCAAAGGGAAGAACTAAGATATGAAATTATTTTGAAAATTTTCATACCTTGTGAAAGTGCAATAAATGTCGATTTTGAAAATAATTTATAAAAAGTTATCGTTAAATCAGAAATGCATGTATTACCTATTTTTATTTTATTTTCCTATTTAACTCTATTGTATCGCTGAGTCGGATTTGAACAGGTAACTGTTCGGGTAAATCCGTAAGTTAGTATCGGTAAATTTCGTGATACTGACGGATTTAGTTCCCTATGAATTGTCTATTATTTTCTGGGGAAATTATGCATAAAATCAACCCTAGAATGGCCCAAGTCTCCAGTGACAAAATATTGTTTTCTTATAACCCTTTTTATTTATCCACTAAAATAAAACCAATGTAATATCATGACTATAAAGGCTGGTCAGTAGTGACCAGCCTTTATAGTCATGATATTTTTTGTTTTTATTTTTTTGGATTATCAAACAGGATTATGAGAAAAATATTTAGTCACTGGAGACTGGAGCCAATCTAAAGTTAACCCTGTTTCCTGGGGAAACTAAGAAAATATTTCATAAGTCGTCTGCTGAAATGTTTACCCAGCACGTTAAGATCACTGCTGTGTCTTCAAGGACATGCACACAACATCAGCAATTTTCTGTTTGATAGCGTACACGTGGATTATTTAAAATCAGCCCTTAGAGCGCTAAGCAAAACCGTAGCAGACGACATTTTATTTTTATTATTATTTTTCAGAGAAAAAAGACTTCACATTTCACGTGAATTGTGTTCCTACTGAAAAAATAAGACGATTCACATGAAATGTCATCATTTTCTCTGAAAAATAGAAGAAAAAATGTCGCCTGCTGCAGTTGTGATAAGCGCTTTAAGGGTTAAACAATGGCGCTTTTTTCACCCCCTACAACGAATGCATTTCAATTTTATCGCCCTGAATGTGATAGTTTTTTATTGATGCAGCAGTCGTTTTTTCTTTGTATTATCTTTTATTAAAGGAATGTGATCAATAATCTTCCAGTTATTACGCTCATCACTCTGGGTAAAATTTGCAGCAGACGACATTTTGAAATGTTTTCTTATTTCCCCCCCCCCCCCCCCCCCCCCCCCCCCCCCCCCCCCAGAAAACAGGATTTAACATTGCATGCAAATTGTCTCCACTGGAGACAATTTGCATGCGATGTAAAATTCTTTCTTCTGGGAAAAGTAAGAAAATTATCACCAATTTGTCGTCTGCTGATTCAGCCCAGAGTGTGGTAAAGATTAATAAGGTACTAGCTCTCCGCCTTCCAGGACTTAGCTTGGGACAAATCAAGTAAAAGAAATTTGGATTGCAACATGAGAAAAGGTACGTCTTATGTCCTACGAGCACAGCAAAAGGACTAAATGATCAGCCTTCGGCGGTAGGGTGATGATGTGAGCCTATCTTTGCCTTTTGCAGCAGGTAGGTAATTCTTCGGTTTCTGCCGTCAGTCGTTATTTCCTTTCATCCTCTTCTATTTCTGTCTTTCCTCTTCTCTACTTTCTCTTCTATCCATTTTCTCACTTCCTCTGGGAGACAACACAAAATGACCCACAAAGCTTGACGTGTCATTAACACTTATCACGCTACAGCGGGCAGTTTCAGCAGACGACAAATTGATGATTTTTTTTTTTAACTTTCCTAGAATATAGGATCTGACACTTAATGCAAATTGTCTCCCTAGGAGATAATTTGCATGAAGTGCCAGATCCTATTTTCAAGGGAAAAAAATATTGCACAATGTTGTCTGCTGAAAATTTTACCCAGCATGCTAAATGTTAAACAGGAACTGCATATCGATGCTCGCCTCATGGCTGGCTGGTTGGATTAGAGTTTTACGACTCAGTCAACAATGTTAAGGTCATGTCGAGCCGGTCAGTTTTTTCCTCCTCTAAGCGATTAAACAGCACTTGTGCATATTCTTTTGATAACTGCACTTCTTGACTCAGCGGAAGGAAGAGAATGACAGTAAAAATAGTTCATGATCGAACTCCACGAGAGAATGTTGCCGGACCCGACGGGGATCGAACCCGCGACCTCCTAATCACGGTGATCGCCTTTACGAACCACACTATCTGATTACCCTGTGAGCGAACAGTAAATGTCTTGAATAAACAAATTCACGCGTGCAGACCTATCCTAACATTAAGGCAATGGAAACAGCTTCAACAAAGACAACTCTGTCAAAATCGCTTTTGACTCCCTTCTGAAAAGGGTTATATTTAAAAGGAAAGAGTTTGCTCCCATTGGGAGCAAATTCTTTCGGGAGCAAATGCTTTCCTTTAAGATTAGAATTCTAGGGGGCCAACTCTTTCCTCTTAGGGCAGTCTAACCTAAGATGAAATAATTGGCTACATTTTAGTATGGGTCCCTTCGAGCATTTTTAGAGAGACTCCTTTTCAGAAGGGACTTGGTGTACATGAAAGCAGAAAATAAAGTCACAAAACTTATCTCCCTTGTATAAAATGATGTAAAATCCACAAAGTTGTCCAGTTCTCAAAGCCTTGTCCTGCGGAACCTGGATATACCCTGCCGTTGCAAACATTGTAGATCCAGATCAATTGGCTTCTGAAGAAGCCAACTGATCTGGATCTGTACTGTTTGTCATTAAGTATTTGAATTTGTATGAACAATTTGAATCAAGTAATCTGATTGGCTGAAAATTACAAGTGGGTGTGGCATGTTAATTTATTCAGCAGGACAAAGGTTAAATGCCTTCAAGGCCCACAGCTACAGCTCATTGAGAGACGGATCGTATGGTTCGTGCTAACAGGTCAACTATTACTCTGATCAGCTTTAACCCCAAAAGCGCTCTGTAAACTTGTAGCAGACGACATTTTAATACTATTATTATTCCTTTTCAGAGAAAATAAGACGTAGAATTCCATGTGAATCGTCTGCTAGGGAGACGATTCAATGAAATACTATAATCTGATTTTCTCTGAAAATACAACTGAAAGATGTCGTCTGCTTCAATTTGGTCAGCGCTGAAAGGGTTAATTCCGTTTGGTCAATAATTCATCTTATGAGAATAATGAAGATAACGTGACAACTACAGGAGCGTGAGCAAAACATCTGAATGAATAAACACGACTGATCTGTAACCTGAATAGAATAGATACAGAAACTAAACACGTACATGCACACACATGCTCAGTTTTATATAGACGAGAATATATTAATGTCTCAAGGCATCGGAATGTGAAATGCTTTGTTTGAGTTGAGATTTAATGACCCTGTCAACGATATTTCAAATTTGTCGAGCAATCTTTCAGAGAGAGGGGCAAAGAAAAGGAGCATGTGATTGATGAGAAGAAAAAAAACTGACCTTGCTTCAACTAAAGCAAGAATCTTCCTGCCCAAAAAAGACAATGTTACCAGTGCCAACCCTCCAAAAGTTTCAGCAGAAGGCACCACTTAACCACCCACAAGGAATGCGCTGTACGTAACATCACGAAAACACGCCTATATAATTTTGACCCCCTTAAACCCCACTTATATATAGTAAAACTGGGTCAGGGGTATAAATTATTTTTCTTAGTTTGATAAAAAAGCAGGAATATAAAAATATCAGAATTTTTTATCTGACAATTTTCCTTTTTGGGTTGTAAAATTTTCAATATATTTGAATAAGCGTGTTTTCGTAATGAGCACAAATATGCGCAAGCATGAACAACCACCAAGATACATGCCCCACAGGAACCATAAAAGAAAACGAACCACTTTGACATGGTAGTTCTAAATAACCAAAACATTAAGTTTTGTCATTTTAACTTGAACTTGCGAATAACGATGGTATTTTTGCACCCATTATACATTGTCTGAATCATCATCATATACGATGGGTCCCAGAAAATTTTACATCATTTACTGTTTTATGTCTGGTGTAAGTAACTATGATAAAACACAAACTCAGATTCATCTGGGTTGTTTGTTACCTCTAATTTTGTCTTTTCATGCCCAATTTGCATCTTCTAGATATTGATTTTGTCGAGACGATCAACCAGTCCTTCGAGTTCCTTCTTCACTCTAGCGATTCCAGCAATGTTGTCTGCGAATCGGACGATAGTAACTACTCTTGCCTCCAACGCTGATGTCCACTTCATAACCTGGTTAAGACATAGGACATACTTTCGAGCAAGATGTTGAAGAGTGTTGTGACTGAACAGTGTTGTCTTGCCTTACTCCAACTGTGGTCCTGAACATCTTGCATGCGCTGCCATTGATAATGACTGACCTAGTGGCTTTCTCGTACAGTTGTTCAATGACATGGGCCAGTTTTGCATTGTTTCCTTACAAGTGGTGGGAGGGGCCATGTTGTTTTTGGTCCGGTTCTCGTTGGCGTTATCGTTGGTCTCAATGTTGAAGTCGGCGTGGCACTTTCTTGCCTGCTTATCTCCTGAACCAATCAGCGGATTGCTTGCGGGAATGTTATCACTGCTTAAAAGCTAACCAGGTTTAGTCGCTTATTTTCAAAGACCGCAAAGAACAAATAGTGTAAAATTAACATTCCGATAGGGCAGGAATTCGTTTGTTTGTTTTTGTAAAAAAGAAAAAATTTAAACACCTTTATCTCAAAATTAAAATTTGAGACAAAAATAGTACAGAAACCAAAAAGGAAGGAAACTAAAAATGATCAACTATAATACCCAGCCATTATCGTGTCGCGGGCAGATAACTCCATGAAACATTGACAAAATTTGCCCATTAGCAATCACAATCCAGATCTTCTTCATATCAATGCATGTACTAAGTTCGGTTAAAATCCCTTGAAATTTATTCAAGTTATCATCCGGAAATGAAAATACGGGCCTGTCTCGGGCAGATAACTCCGTCAAAAATTTGACTAAATTTACCCATTAGCAATCCCAAACCAGATCTCCACAAATTCAATGTACATACCAAGTTTGGTGAAAACCCATTGCTGTTTACTCAAGTTATCATCCGGAAACGAAAATATGGGCGTGTCTCGGGAAGATAACTCCGTCAAAATTTGACGAAATTTGCCCATTAGCAATCCCAAACCAGACCTCCACAATATCAATGCACACACCAAATTTTGTGAAAATCATTTGATGATTACTCAAGTTATCATCCGGAAACAAAATACGTACGGACGTACGATTGACGGACGGACGGACAGACACACGGACGTCCAACGTGAAACCATAATACCCCGCCACTATCGTGTGGCGGGGTATAATAAAAAAGTGAAACGATAATACCCCGCCACTATTGTGTTTCAGGCAGATAACTCTGACAAAAAATGACAAATCCCCAAATCAGATCTCTACAATATCAATGCACATATCATGTTTGGTGAAAACCCATTGACATTTACTCTAGTTATTGTCCAGAAATGAAAATACGGACGTGTGGCGGGCAGACAACTCTGTCAAAAATTGATGAAATTTGCCCATTAGCAATCCCTAACCAAATAGCAACAATATCAATGCTTATACCAAGTCTGGTGTAAATCCTTTGATATTTACTCAAGTTATTGCCCGGAAACAAAAATACGGACGGTCGTACGTACGACGGATGGACGGACGTCCAATATGAAACCATAACCCAGCAGGTTTGGATCCTAGCACGTTTTCATACCTCGCCACACGATAGTGGCGGAGTATGAAAACATGCCTGGATCCAAACCTGCTGTGTCTAGATTTATTAGCGAAAACAACTACCTCTCAGTGAGGTTATCAGTTTATTGGTGATTATGAAGCTGTACAAGCGGTGTTTACCGATTTATAAGAGTGGTCTTGGTCTGATAGTATTAACAATCAATGTCAACTTATCCTAGGAGATAAGTAGTGAATAAACAGCAATAACAAATGAGCCGCATTTCCTACAAGAATTCTACTGTCTGATCAGTCTTTGCAGGACAGTCTGTGGGTGGCCAAGGATCCAAAGCATCGTCAGGTAGACAGTGAAGACTCATATCAACCTGCATGAATGCTAATCTGAGTCTTCACTGGACGCACGGCATGAGATCTTGTAGGAAATGCTGTGCCCCCGACTTAAATCTCAGGTACCTCACAACTGTCTCGTACACCTTCATTACAAGATTACAATAATCAAATTTAAGAACTAACAATTAGGTGGGTTTATTTTACCAGCATATTTAAGCAAATTTAATTAGTGAGAGGAAAATGAATTCATATAACTAAAGTACTACTGGACAAAGATTTTTGCTTAACCTTAAAGCACTAGTCAAAATTGTAGCAGACAACGTTCCATTATTTTGCATTTAAGATAGGAGTTTTAAGGCACAGTCAATACTGTAAAGATCAAGTCAAGTCGGTCAGTTAATTTGCTCACATATTTGCTGGGCAGGTTTAGTCTTCTAAGCAGTCAACTGGTACTTGTGCACATACTTTCGCCAGCAAATGACAACTGTTCTTCTTGAATCAGCCGAATTACCAGATAAATGATTTCATGATGCACTATGGAGCCTGATTTTTTTTCCAAAGAAAATAAAGCTATCTAGCAGGCAATGTACATAAAACGTCAAGACTAATTTTCTAAAAAAAAAAAAAAAAAAAACAAAACAAGAAAAACCATAACAGCATTATGGACTTTTTTTTTTTTCTTAAATCACGAAGAAAGTGAGAGTTGTCTCTCTTGCGAGTGAAACACCTACTGGTCCTCCACTTCATCCCTACCACACATGCAAGCAATCCACTGAAGAATAAAGGTAACATATAACTTTGAGAAAAAAAAATGGTTAACCAAGATGTTAACCTGGGACGATGCTCGACGCCCGCCCGCCCGCCTGCCTGCCCGGACATCGCTATTTTAAAGGACGGATTTGTTTAAAAACCCGTCCAAAATTCTAGAATGTCTTCTGCTGATGTGTCTGGTGCCTTATGCATTAATACTGTTCCACATGCGCAACAGATCATCTTTTCGGCATGCAATAGTGCTGGCTGCAATAGGACCCTTTGAGCGTGCATTATTGTGAGGGATTAATAAATATACTGGTTACCCAGTAAGCATTCTTTATAAATCTATAGCAGGCCAGCTACCCTGATGGGCCGATAACGGCCCGCTACAGATTTATAAAGAATACTGGTTGGTTAGAGGCTTACATGTACAGTAAAACTTCAATTAACACTGATGGCTTGTTTACCCTGGCTGATTCAAACTCATTACGAAAACACGCCTATTCAAATATACAGAACATTTCACCTAAAAAAATACTGAAAATTTTCAGATAAAAAACTGATATTTTTCATATTTCTGCTCAAAACATATATTGTGTATACTCGTTAGAACCGCCTCGGCGAGGCGGTTCTAACGAGTACCCACAATCTATGTTTTTGCGCAGAAATAAGGAAAATAATACATACCCCTGTAAACCCCAGTTTTACTATATAGAAGTGGGGTTTAAGGGGGGTCAAAATTATATAGGCATGTTTTCGTGATGCATTTGTGGGTCTCTGGGGAATTCTTCAAGCAAACAAATATTTAGGGATATTTTAGTGATTGTTTCTCATTTTACTACGAAAATGTATGTTGTGTGCCCATTAGAATTGCTCATTGAATGAGGCACTCAATATACCATTACTTTGTAGAAGAACGAAAAGTTATCCCTACTGCCATCTGATCTTGTTCTATGATTAACCCTCAATGGCTCAAACTACCCATGTCTAGAACAATTTCCATGATCCCAAAGATATTCGAGTCACTGAAGTTCAACTGTAGTTTAGTTTTGCAAAAATGTTTGTGCACAAAAATGTTTGTGCACATGTCCATAGAAGTTAAAAAACTTTTATAAACTTCATCAGAGGTCTGTGTTTAAGGGAAATCGATATGATAGACATTCAGGGAAGGCTACTCTGCCATAACTGATTTTATCTCCTTTCTGAAATCGGGTCTACTCTAAAAGGAAAGACTCTCTCCTTTGTGAAACAGGATCTACTCTAAAAGTAAAAACTCTGCTCAACATGGGAACATATTATTTCCTTTTAGAGTAGACCCAATTTCAGAAGGGACTTGCTGTGCCGGGAAACCAAACAGGAAGTCATAAAAGTTGTCTCCTTTGTACATAATGGTAGAAAATCTACAGTGAATCCAGTCCCCTTAAGGATACAGTTCACGCAATGACCCCAACCATGTTTATACCCTTTTCTCAGCCTTTTCCCAAGCAGTAACATAATCATGTTATATATCATTTTAAAGCTTAGATTTTATACTTTTAAATGTCTTAATCATTTTTCATCTGAATCTAGTATGTTAAAGGTGGTAAGCTAAATATGCCCTTAAAGCCCTGTCAACATTATTCCTGATTCATCATCAAAGCAAAGACCCCCAAATTTTGGGATAGACTGAAGAGGTGTGAATGAACAAAACTGTACCCAAAAATTTTGAAAAAAAAATGTTGAGAAGGAAAGTTACAGCCAAATCAATTATCCATTTATTTTTTCAGTCCTTCATTTCAAAAGACCACACAATTTCTGAATGGAAGCACACAGCCCCACTAACAGACCCTCTTAGGGCTTTTTATAAAGGCTACTTTTGGCCAAATAAAGGTTACTCAGGATGAATTTTTGTACAAAGTAAAGAGCATTTAACAGTTAAATTTCTTGCCAGGTCCCAAGCAAAAGAAACCCACACCATCACCTCTCAGGCAAAAAAGGAAGAAAAATTGCAGAGAAAATCTGATATTTTTTATCTTTAAATGGTAATGACAATATTAACTTGCATTTCTGTTTAGGAACATATGAATCTAAGTCACAGAATTATAATTTGCTGTTATGAAAAGCAACATATTTACTCCCACCTTCACTTCATTTACTAATTGCCAAATATAAAGGTTTTCTTGTCAAATTACAGGTTTTTTTCAGCCAAAATAAAGGTTTTAAAGGATTTAACAAAATTAAAGGTTTTAAAGGTTCCCCTAGGGGCCCTGGAAGCAGTTGATGGAAGCAGTTACAAAGAAACTGTGGTATGGTTTTTGAGACAATATATCAAATTTCAGATATGCCAAATTTCATTTTGTTTTGCCCAGAGATAAAAGAGTATTTTCTCATGTCCTTGATTTCCAGTGCAGAAATAAGCTGCAATTGTTTGAGACCAATTAATCCTCATTTTCTCATGACTGCAGACAGAAATCTGGACTAAAATAAGGCAGCCTTTCAAGAGCACTCCCCACACCCACCCCTGTTCCATGAATATTGGACAGCAAATTAGAAATGATTCTTTTATGAAATAATTAAGTAAAACAATAAACTTCCAATGACAGCCAAGAGCTGAGAACCGCTATGTTATAACAAAATGATAGACAGCTATTTACTCCATGGTCCAAACCCATAAAGCTATTCATTTCAGCAGCATCAAGGCCATAAAATGTTATGGCCATTCTGCAGTAATTATGAATGAAGAGCAATTGCCTACATTAATTAAGAGATACGACAAAAAAAACTGTTTCATTTCTGATCCAGTTCAAGAAGGAGAGACTAACTGAAATTTTAAAGGCTGTTGGATGCCACATTTTATGATTGTATTAATACCATATATCAATTTATTAAACCTTTCCAGGATAAAAATGTCTATTTTTGAGAAATATGTAGCCTTAAAAAAATCTTGTTTTTCAAATAACAGCTTTAACATTAAAGATAGAAATTTGTAGTTTTTGTATGAGGAACACAATTCTATAGAAATGTAACAAGAGGCCCACGGGCCACGGGTCACTCACCTGAGAGACATTGCCACTGCAGATGTGCAGATGTTATGCAACATATTTCCAATCCTGTCATCGCAACTAATGAAAAGATCATCATTTAAGCAGTTCTTAATTTTGAAGAATATATATAAGGCATGCCAGTTAAAGGAGCTTGATCATTTGAACAAACTGTAAATGGCAGCCAGCTTGGATTTATGATCGGCACGATTTTAGCTATTTTTGATCTACGAGTCACCCCAATGCTTCCTACCAAGTTTCGAGTCAAGTGGCCTTTCGGTTCAGGAGAAGAAGCGAAAAATAGATTTTCAAGATGGCTGCCATGGCGGCCATCTTGGATATCGGATTGGCACGATTTCAGCTATTTTTGATCTACAAGTCACCCCAATGTCTCCTACAAAGTTTGGAGTCAATTGGCCTTTCAGTGCAGGAGAAGAAGCTAAATATAGATTTTCAAGATGGCGGCCATGGTGGCCATCTGGGATTTCGGATCAGAACGATTTTAGCTATATTTGATCTACAAGTCACCCTGATGCTTCCTGCTAAGTTTCGAGTCAAGTAACTTTTGGGTTTAGGAGAAGAAGCAAAAAATAGATTTTCAAGATAGCCACCATGGTAGCCATCTTGGATTTACGATCGGCATGATTTTAGCTATTTTTGCTCTACAAGTCACCCAAATGCTTCCTACCGAGTCAACTGGCCTTTCAGTTCAGGAGAAGAAGCGAAAAATAGATTTTCAAGATGGCTGCCATGGCGCCCATCCTGGTTTTACGATCAGCACGATTTTAGCTATTTTTGATCTACAAGTCATCCCGATGCTTCCTTGCAAGTTTGGAGTCAATTGAACTTTCGGTTCAGGAGAAGAAGCGAAAAATAGATTTTCAAGATGGCTGCCATGGCGGCCATCTTGGATTTCCGATAGGCACCATTTTAGTTATTTTTGATTTATAAGTCACCCCAATGCTTCCTACCAAGTTTGGAGTCATTGGCTTTTGGGTTTAGGAGTAGAAGCTAAAAATAGATTTTCAAGATGGCGGCCATGGCGGCCATCTTGGATTTCTGATCGGCATGATTTTAGCTATTTTTGATCTACAAGTCACCCTGATGTTTCCTAGCAAGTTTGGAGTCAATTGGCCTTTCGGTTCAGGAGAAGAAGTGAAAAATAGATTTGCAAGATGGCGGCCATCTTGGATTTCCGATCGACACGATTTTAGCTACTTTTGATCTACAAGTCACCCTGATGCTTCCTACCAAGTTTGGAGTCAATTGGCCTTTCGGTTCAGGAGAAGAAGCGAAAAATAGATTTTCAAGATGACAGCCATTGCGGCCATCTTGGATTTCCGATCGGAACGATTTTAGCTATTTTTGATCTACAAGTCACCCTAGATGCTTCCTACCAAGTATCAAGTCAATTGGCCCAATTGGGGAGTAGGAGGAGTAAAGCAATTGTTGACGCCGCACGATGGACGACGCACAATGGACGACGGACATTGACTGACCACAATAGCTCACCACGAGCACTTCATGCTCAGGTGAGCTAAAAATGCTTAAAAATAATATTCTAATAAAGAAGAGATTTGCTCCCATCCCACCACCCCTCCCAGATTTCTGGTTCCCTTTTGGCATTCCCGAGTCAACTGTGCTAGGTCATTAGGTGTAAGGGAAATAATTTGTCAAATTTCCCTGCTTTTGTGTCATTATGAGTACTTAGCCTTTCAACACTATAGACTGGTACAGATACCTATGCAAACACTGTAGATCCAGATGAGATGGTCCTAGGGGGAAACGTCCGGAGACCGGTCAGTTTACCTAAACACACTTTTCCTGGTCAGGCTTAGTCATCTAATTAGTTAACCAGTCCATGTGCACATTCATTCACAAGAAACAGACAACTGCCCTTCTTGAATCAGTGGTAGGGTGAGGATGAAAGAATCAGCAGGGATTAAACCCGCAACCTCCTGATGACCATTTGGATGCACACCCAACAGCTACCAGAAAAACAAACTGTGAAAAGTATAAATCAGATGACTAGTAAACTGTTGTCTCAGCATCTGCACTGTTTGCTATTTTGCTTGTGATTTATTGAACACTTTTAGTTTGAAATAGACATATCCAAATTTTGAGAAGTCACCATTTGGCTATTTAGGGGTAAGAAGGCCAATATGCATAATGAGAGATGGCAGCAGTATTTCTATTATCTCCCTTGACAGGAAAAATCCAAGGTAGATCAAATACTAACCAGGTCCTTCTAATTGGAATCCTCTGCTTTCATCATAGGTCATCAGTGGAATTTAACAGATTCTCAACTTTACATTTCTCCATATCCACATGAATAATTAATTTAGTAACAAAAAAAAAAAAAAAAAAAAAAAAAAAATTCTGTGCAATGAAATATATATTTTTTTGATGTTTTGGCATCTGTACAGGCATAAGACTTTGTTAAAATTAGATTTATCAACGAAAAGAAAGTGATACTTAATGCAAATGCTAGTGATAAAAGCAGAGGAATCCAATCAATTGGACCTGGTTGTTTACAGAGTGCACTCTAGGGAGTTAACTAACTGCTTTCTCCCATTCGACTAGAACAGCAATTCCTGCTTAATAAATGGTGTGATTCCCCCAGTCGCCAAAACTCATCTGGAAGGTTTTCATGATCATATGATATCTATTTTGTTTAGTCTGTGATATATATCTTTGTAGAATCTCTCTTAATTTGTGCATGCTATTATATGTTCTTATAAAACATTTGTTGAAATAAAAGCCCCTCCTGGATTGTGTTATAAGAGGAGTCTCTAGAAAACTTTCTTATTTCTCCATAAAAACATTTGTGGGAACTCATCAGAAGTACTTCAGTGGAACACTTTTAATGAATACCAACAACATACGTTTTCTTGGAAAAATAGGAATAATATCCATATTTTTTGGTTGAAAGAAGCACCATTCCTCCACTAATTAAGTAAACTCATATCAGCAGGTACATCTAATTTCATCTTTACACACAACCGCTTAGTTCAACGAGATACAGTGAAACCTTCATGAACAGTCATCTCTCAATAATAGCCTCCTCCCTATAACGGACAAATTTCAGGGCCCAGTTGTTCAAAGCTAACGATGTCGTTATTTAACGGTTCGTTAAACTTTACATCAAGTGATACGCAAATATGCTGAAATTTTTTGCTGAAAAGTGTAGTGCAAAAGCTACTCACATTTTTTCAGCAAAAAACATCAGAATATTGTGTATTGAATCTGCTAAAACAGTTAACGAAATGACCCTTAACGAGCTCGTTAAGCTGACGATGCTTTGAACAACTGGGCCCAGATATCCCAAACAGGGCCTAGTTTGTCAAATCACCATTAGCTTAGTGGTCAAAATGTTAACTGTTCTAGTAAGTACAATACCTAATTCACAGGTATTTTTGCTGAACAAATGTGAGTAGCTTTTGCAAAAGATACTCACATTTTTTTAGCAAAAAGTATTAGCATATATGCCATATTTAATGATAAAAAATTTAACAATACATTAACAAACGGCATCGTTAGTTTTGAACAACTGAGCATGGATCATCCTAGAGGGCGATTTGGGAGAAAAAGTCTCCCTAAGCTGGCTGACATCTCCCTATCTTGAGCTGAAGGAGAAGTGAAAATGTATAGAATGTATAGGGAAATCCTAAATTTGGACCAAAACTTCTCCCTAAAATCCTGAAATTGTTGCAAAACTTCTCCTCCTCTGAAAGCTCCCGAATGACCCCTGAACTGAGCCCTGATTTCCCAAACTACTCTTTAACTATATAACTTCTCCAAACAGCCACCCCTCTTCAACCGCCAGTTTTGTGCCTTACCAAAGGTGGCTGTTGTTGAAAGGTTGCACTGTATTTTTTTTTAAATAACAATTCATATCTGCAAGAATACGAGGGATGTTCAAAATGAATTGCTTATTGTCCTCTAGCTCGATATCCACCTGGGGCACGACAAAAACCAATACATACATGTACCGATATAGGGTTATTCAATATCTACACAATGGTGTATAAATGTACATGTTAGACTAAGTGTAAGACATAAAATTTGCCATTTGAATACACGCAGTCACTGACCACTGCAGTAAAAATGGTTGGTAGAAGCGTCGACAAAAAAGATGAAATACGGGCTTACATCAAAGCTCGCTCAAAACTTGGTAGTTCTTTGAAGAAGCTGATGAGTGAAATTTCTACTGCTTTTGGACCTTCTTGTGTGTCTTATGACACAGTTCTGCAGTGAAAAAAGGAAATTTGAGTCTGGTGTCGAGTCCATCAAAAATGCACGGAAATCAGGTAGGCCAAAATCTGCATCTCGTAAAGAAATCGTTTCCAAAATAAAGGAAATCATTGAAGGAGATGCCAGATTTACAGTTCGTGATATTGCACGAAAGGTAGGCATATCACTTTCAACGGTTCACCTTATTTTGAAGAAGCATTTGAAAGTCAGAAAGATTTCTGCTAGATGGGTGCCACATCTGTTGACTGACGAGCAAAAGAGGCAACGGGTTAAAGTGGCCAAAAAGCTGCTTCAAATGTTTCCAAAATGAGACAAAAAGCAGTTTGCCAATATCGTCACAGGTGATGAAACCTGGGTCCATTATTTTGAGCCCGTCAGAAAGGTTAGCAATAAGATCTGGGCCACTAAACACAGCAAACGCCCAATAATTGCCAAACGTTCTTTGAGTACAAAGAAGGTTTTGTATGCAATCTTCTTCTCTGGTGAAGGAGTCGCAATAAAAGTGCCAGTGAAAAAGGGCAAAAGCATCACCTGAAAGTACTACAAAGACGTAGTACTGAAGAAACTGAAAAAGTATTATCAGAAACGACGCCCTGCCACTGGTTTTAAACATGTCCGTTTTCTACATGACAATGCCCCAGCTCATACCTCCGCAATACAAATGGCGTTTTTGAAGAAAGAAAAAGTAACTGTTTTACCTCACCCCCCGTATTCCCCAGACCTTGCCCCATGTGATTTCTTTTTGTTTCCGAAATTGAAAGCATTCCTTGCTGGGCGGAAATACCAGTCCCAACAGGCACTTGGATCTGCCATTCATCGGTACCTTATTACTGTGCCCAAATCAGCATACCATGACGCCTCCAAGAAGTGGATACATCGGCTGAAACTTTGCATTTCTAGCCACGGGGAGTACTTTGAGGGCATGAAATGAGTACTTTTGGGCTAATTTGAAATTTGAAGTCTCCAGATAGAAATAAGCAATTCATTTCGAACATCCCTCGTATTTCCTTTTCATTTGTAGTAGCCAGCCTCAGTGGCTCAAGCAGATGCACCTCTGGCGGGTGATCAGGAGCTTGCAGGTTTGATCCCCGCTGGGTCTGGCACATTCTTTTGTGGAGACTGATCATGAAACAATTTTTTGACAATCATTCTCTCCCTTCCACTGATTCAAGAAGGGCAGTTGTCAGTTTCTGGCAAAAGACTGTTCACAGGTATTGGTTAACTGCTTAGAGGACTAAGCTTGCCCAGGAAAAAAGTGTGGTTAAGTAAACTGACTGGCTTGACATGACCTTAATAGTGTTGACTGGGCTGTTAAACTCCAAACAAAACCAAAATCATTCATGGTAACTTATATCAGGAGAATCATTTCCTTTTGGCTCGCAACTATCCATATCCTAGTCACTGACATTCACCGTAACAGAAGACTGACGGTGTGGAGTTTCCTTTTCAATGACAGCAAACCTGATTAATGGGAATTTCTCTTTACTGACATAACATAATATTTTATTTTTTATTTTATAAAATAATTTCCCTTTAATTTACATGTGTACATTAGCGCAACAACAGAAGATAATGTACCTCCTGACTTGTACATCCTGCAAAAGATACATCCACATGCATACCCTGATCACAGTCAAGCCTTGCATCCTTTGGTACCCAGCACAGCACCAGATAAGGTGGCATTTTCACTGAAAAAGTATTGACTTTTTTCTTATTTCTCCATGAAAACATATGCTGAGGGTACTCATTAGAAGTGCCTCGCCAAGGCACTTCTAATGAGTACCCACATCATGTTTTCATTGAGAAATAAACAAAATATTTGCCTGGATACCAATCCCTTCTTATCTGGAGCTATGGTATCCAAAGAGTGTCCAAAAAATACTGATCATGGTGTACAAATGCACAGACTGATCTTAGTCTTTGCTGGGTGCACATCCCAAGGTACATTTTCACATGCTACAGCTCATTACATTTCCATCATTTACAATATAAACAAGAGGGCGATTGCTCACCTGATTACCAGACAAGTTTCGAGTTAACTGGCCTTTTGGTCCAAGAGAAGAAGTTCAATTTAGATTTTTAAGATGGTGGTCATGGTGGCATTCTTGGATTTCCAATCACAAGGATTTAGCTACTTTTGGTCTAGAAGTCACTGCAATACTGCCAATGAAGTTTCCAGTCAGGTGGCCTTTTGGTTTAGGAGAAAAAGTTCAAAACAGACTTTCAACATGACTGCTAGGGTGCCCAAGGATTTCCAATCAGAACGATTTTAGCTATTTTTGATCTACAAGTCACCCCGATACTTCCCATCGTTTCGAGTCAATTGGTCTTTCCGTTAAGGATAAGTTCAAAACAGATTTTCAAGCTGGAGACTGTGGTGGCCATATTGGATTTCCAATCAGAACAATTCTAGCTTTTTTTTATCTAGAAGTCACCCAGGTACTTCCTACCAAGTTTCAAGTCAATTGGCATTTTGGTTCAGGAGAAGAAGTTCAAAATAAATTTTCAAGATGGCGGCCATTGTGGCCATCTTGGATTTCCAATCCAAACAATTTTAGCTATTTTTGATCTGCAAGTCACCCTGATATTTCCTACCAAGTTTCAAGTCAACTGGCCTCTCAGTTCAAGAGAAGTTCAATACAGATTTTAAGATGGCAGATGTGGTGGCTTAGTTGGTAGAGTGTCTGCTTTGTGTCTCAAGAGGTTTTGTGTTTGATCTCTATGACTCATACCAAAGAAATGATACTAGCTTCATTTTTGCTTGGCATTAAGCATTTAATAGGAAAGTAGAGACATGAATCAGAATTGGTCATCCTAGTGTCAGCATCATATATCAGAGTCGAATATCATGTCATTTGTCTGGGGAGTGATACTGCAGTGAGGTAGTACTCTCTGAACACTGAACTCCCTGTCACATCCAGACACTATAGCAATACGACTGAAAGACTGTTGAAAGCAATGTTAAACCTGGATAAAATAGGAAATTGTCAATAAGCAATGCTTATTAGATTCTCCACACCTACCTGTATCCCATATGGACCAAAACATAATGGACGGATGGGCAAACAAACAGATGGATTGACGTGAAAACAGTATAACCCCACAAACACAGTTTGCAGGGGTATGACAAATATATCAGCAACACACAAACAATATATTTATCCATCCAATAAACATCTTCTCTCCTCTAATGACTCTTTTATAGTATTTCAACCACCGCAATACTAGGACAACTGTTTCATAATTCCATAATAAACAGATACCATTACCTATCAAGTTACATTTTTAGCACTGAGAAACACTTTTAGCCTTAGGTACATGATCTATACTTCATTCCTGAATCTGTTTGGCTATGGCTCTTTTCCTCAGGTGGTGCTGAGAAATTATCAAGACCAGCCCCTCCATCTATGCGATCCTGCAGCAGCTTTGCAATGCCCTTACAGAGCAACCATCCTCGAGAAGTTTTCTACACTCCAGATCTTGCAACTAACGAGTGATTATTTTGGATAATTTTTGTTGTTTTTGAAAAAAAAAACATATCTTGTGGGTACTTATTGGAATTGCCTCACTGAGGTAATTCCAATGAGTACCCACAGTAAGTTTTTGGCACAAACAAACAAAAGAATATCTTCTGAATACACTCTTAATGCTTAGCACTCTGGGTAATATTTTCAGCACATGACATTTTGAAATATTTTTCACAATTTTCCCAGAAAACAGGACTTGACATTTCATGCAAATTGTTTCCAATGGAGACAAGTTTGAAATATTTTCCACAATGTTCCCAGAAAACAGTATTTGACATTTCATGTAAATTGTCTCCAATGGAGACAATTTGCATAAAATGTCAAATCCTGTTTTCTAGGAAAAAGAAGAAAAATATCACCATTATCAGTCTGCTGAATTAGCCCAGAGAGTGGTAAAGATTAATCTGGCCCTATGTATCATTTAGAGTTTCAGTGACAACCTCTAGTCACAGGCCAGCTGTGCTATGAGAATGCCGACATGGGATCTTCCATTCTCTGTCTCTTTAACCGCCAAGCCTCCATGTCTTCTTCTGTGGGTGCCTTCACCTCAAACATGCTGTTGTAGGGTCGTTTACGCTCATCCATTGCCAACAGTTTGTCTGCCTTCGCCTGATTCTCCATCTCTCTCTTTAATGCCTATCAAACATACAAAGAAAACATAAACCATAAGAATAAGTACTAATGTCCTTTCTACATCACTTGAAAAGATGCTTTTTCTTTGGCATTTTATTTTTAATTAAAGTATTTTGTTCTGACTGACCATGTCTTATCAGAAACCATTGTCTTTTCTGTTTTTGTTTTGTGTTTTGGTCTCAAATATTTACCTAAAAGGAAATTTATGGCAAAAAAATTGACCTAACCTATGAATGCGCAATTCCTTCGTAAGTTTCTTTTTTCCCCATATGTGGATAAAAATTTCCAATTCAATAGTTTGGCATTAAAATGTTGGAAAACAATTTTCAAAAAAAAATGTTTGAGGCCTTTATTTTCTTGATGTAAAATAAGACCAAACTGGCTCTCTTAAAATAAAGACAAAAGTGCAACTTGATTAGGAAAACTTATCACTGGAGTAATTTTCTCCTGCAGCTATTAGCTCAAGATAAGGGTTTTTTAACCCATTTACATTGAGTGGACTCTTCTACCACAACTCTTTGGACTAGTCTATTTCCAATAGCAGGGTACCTGGTTAGTACGAGGGATGTTCGAAATGAATTGCTTATTTCTATCTGGAGACTTCAAATTTCAAAGCCCAAAAGTATTCATTTCATGCCCTCGAAGTACTCCCCGTGGCTAGAAATGCAAAGTTTCAGCCGCTGTATCCACTTCTTGAAGGCGTCACGGTAGGCTGGTTTGGGCACAGTAATAAGGTACTGATGAATGGCAGATCTAAGTGTCTGTCGGGACTGGGATTTCCGCCCAGCAAGGAATGCTTTCAATTTCGGAAACAAAAAGAAATCACATGGGGCAAGGTCTTGGGAATACGGGGGCTGAGGCAAAACAGTTACTTTTTCTTTCTTCAAAAATGCCATAACTATTGCGGAGGTATGAGCTGGGGCATTGTCATGTAAAAGACGGACATGTTTAAAACCAGTGGCAGGGCGTCGTTTCTGATAATACTTTTTCAGTTTCTTCAGTACTACGTCTTTGTAGTACTTTCAGGTGATGCTTTTGCCCTTTTTCACTGGCACTTTTATTGCGACTCCTTCACCAGAGAAGAAGATTGCGTACAAAACCTTCTTTGTACTCAAAGAACGTTTGGCAATTATTGGGTTTTTGCTGTGTTTAGTGGCCCAGATCTTATTGCTAACCTTTCCGACGGGCTCAGAATAATGGACCCAGGTTTCATCACCTGTGACAACATTGGCAAACTGCTTTTTGTCATATTTTGGAAACATTTGAAGCAGCTTTTTGGCCAATTTAACCCTTTGCCTCTTTTGCTCGTCAGTCAACAGATGTGGCACCCATCTAGCAGAAATCTTTCTGACTTTCAAATGCTTCTTCAAAATAAGGTGAACCGTTGATAGTGATATGCCTACCTTTCGTGCAATATCACGAACTGTAAATCTGGCATCTCCTTCAATGATTTCCTTTATTTTGGAAACGATTTCTTTACGAGATGCAGATTTTGGCCCACCTGATTTCGGTGCATTTTTGATGGACTCTACACCAGACTCAAATTTCTTTTTCCACCGCCGAACTGTGTCATAAGACACACAAGAAGGTCCAAAAGCAGTAGAAATTTCAGTCATCAGCTTCTTCAAAGAACAACCAAGTTTTGAGCGAGCTTTGATGTAAGCCCGTATTTCATCTTTTTTGTCGAGCTTCTATCAACCATTTTTACTGCAGTGGTCAATGACTGCGTGTATTCAAATGGCAAATTTTATGTCTTACACTTAGTCTAACATGTACATTTATATACCACTGTGTAGATATTGAATAGCCCTATACAGGTATGTATTGGTTTTTATCGTGCCCCACGTGGATATCGAGCTAGAGGACAATAAGCAATTCATTTCGAACATCCATCGTATTTATTATTGCTGTTTTATATAAATTCCTGTATTTAATGCAAGCAGTGCAGACCCTGATCAGAAGCCGTGTTCTGCAGCATTGGATCTGGATCTGCAATATTTGCTAATTACCCTTTTAGGGGTTTTCCCAATTAAAATGGGTTAAACTAAGTGTTGATATGTTTCTTATTTCACCATGAAAAAATATGTTGTGGCTTATCATTATGACTACCTACAATATACTGTGGACATTTATAATGCATTACAATTCCATTACAAGATTGCATGGATATGTACATATATATTTCAAAATGTACCCTGTTACAAAAAATTCATTGAATGGCTATGTCGCGACTGCTGGTGGTGTTCAAGAAACGGAGCTATGTGCACTGAGTAAACTTTGTACGGCCAAGCATGAAAAGTAGGTCAAGGTCAGTAATGGTTAATGGCAGTGGGCAGGGTGCATCATGGCAGATGTGTGTTTGATTTTTCATTAGCCTAAAAGCTTAGGTGTTTGAGAAACGGAGCTAAACGCGCAGACTTATTGCTGTGGCAGACAAAGATGTAAACGCTGTCAGAAAGTGATCCCTGTGTGCTTGTTGAAGCAGTTGCAGCAAAAATGTTGCAGATATTTTTCATGAAGTATATTCTATGTCTAAATCATACCATGGTTCATGAGCATGTACCATGCAATAATACACGAGCGTGTGCGAGTGCATTATCACATGCACATGTGCAGAACCACAGTGTAACTGATTTATCACATTTTCATGCAGGAAGACATACCACATCTTCAGATATTACATGCTGAAGGTTGGGACTTTTGGCTACCATGCGATAAGGCTAAAATAACCTGTTGAATGACAGTGATCTTGTGTTTTATGTCTCTTTCAACATTATTTCTTTATCCAACTGGTGACTGGTGATAGCGAGTCCTTGTGGAGTGAGGCGCAGTACAGACGTTAGTTCTAGCGGGATGTGAACCTGGAAACTTGTAATCCAAAATCTGGAATGTTAATGGCTTGCTCACGCTTCTGACCTACTAAATAAAATCTCATTGCACAAACCTTTCTAAGTTTCTTTTCTTTCTTTTTCTCATCCTCCGAGTCATCTGACTCTGAGTCACTCTCATCACTAGAGCTGCTTCTTTTCTTCTTTTTCTTATGCTTGTTCTTCTTTTTCTTCTTCTTTTTCTTTCCTTCCCTCAGGCTTTCTTGATGTTCCTGTAGATGTTTTTTTTTAATCAATACAGCTTTGAAACACTAGTCATATCAGACAAATAGAATCTACCCTATTGTAAAGCATAGATCCAGATTAGACAGATTTTTCAACTGAAAAGTATTGATATTTTTCTTATTTCTCCACAAAAACATATGTTGTGGCTACCCATTAGAAGCGCTCTACATTGTCTGTTCAGGCCTGTCTGTCCCAATATGGTAGCCATCAGAAAATGCGCCAGCGCAAGACAAAATCTACAGTATGACCTGTGTGTGCTGCATAAACTCGGATTAGCCTGTACATCCAGCCAGTATGGCAAGAATTCTCATTTATGGAGGCTGTACATGTGATCAGTGAAGACTCTGACCAGATGTCTTTGCTGGTTGCACAAGTCTTATTGTAGGTTTTGTCATGCACTGGCTCAAATGCTATTGAACAAAGGTACATGTAGTCACTATCAGCTCAAACATTTTCAATCTAAAGAGGACTGGATTGTGGTAGCAAACAGTGGTTATTGTACTGGCCTCTGGTGATAGAGGTCCCAGGTTCAATCCCTGCTCTGTGTGAGAAAATTATGAGCCAAAATATGCTCCATTAGCATCATTGGCAGTGACGATATTAGTCAATTCCTTGCACCGTTCTTCAGATCTGAATATTAACTTGTCTGTTTGATTTGATTTGGAGTTTTAGGGCCCAGTCAACACTTAAGGATACATCCAGCCTGTCAGTAAACCTACTCACTTTTCCTGGGCAGGTTTAGTCCTCTTAGTGGTTAACTAGTACTTGTATGCATACTTTTGTGAGTAAATGATAACTGCCCTTCTTGAATCAGTGGAAGGGGAGAATGACCCTAGCAATGATTCCATGATCAATCTCCACAAAAGTTATGTGGCCAAGTTGGGATTCAAACTGGAGATCCCTGGATCTGCAGTCAGATGCACTAATGGCTCTGTACAGGAATGGCTGGAATGTTAACTGGCAAGCCACCACCCACTCCCCCTGTGCAGGGAATGACATTCCTTGTGAAAATTAAGAGACCTCACTACTGAACTAAATTTCCCCATAATGGTCCATCCTGCAAAAACAGACTCCATGTGAGTAATGATCAAATATGACTGATTGCAGTAATAGTAGAAAGAAAGAATACAATTGGTAGATTTTCTGCCCTTTTTTTGGATGTGAGATGACTTGTAACTTCCTGTTTACAGTCCTGCACATCACTTCTGAGAATCAGTCTACTCTAAAAAGGAAAAAATTCACTTCACTTGGAATGAAATTCTTTTCTTTTAGGGCAGCCCCTTTTTCAGAGCAATTTAGACAGTCATCTCCCCTGAAAATATCCATTCCCCTTAACTGAAGATCCATACATCATAACCTAAGGATGATTTAATTTAACCATAACTACTCTCTGGACTTATTCAGCATATGAATAATGTGTGATAGTTTTCTAGTTTTTCCCAGAAAACAGGATTTGACATTTCATGTAAATTGTCTACATGGTAGACAATTTACATGAAATGTCAAATCCTGTTTTCTGGGGAAAATAGGAAAAATATTTCAAAATGTTGTTTGCTGAAAAATTTAACCACAGCACTCAGCATTAAAGATGCCGCCCTTCAGGAGTATAAGAATATTGTATTTATTCACAGGCCTTTTACTTTTTAATGATATTCACTACCTTAAAGTACAAAATTGCCAAGCAAAGTCTTGCATGTATTCAATTTTATATCTTATTAACCCTGGTCCTGCTGAGCCCGGATACCCACTTTGCAAACAGTGTAGATCCATATCAGTTGGCTTCTGAAGAAGCCAACTGATCTGGATCTACACTGTTTGTCATGAAGTATTTTGAGTTTGTATCAACCTGGATCAAGTAATCTGATTGGCTGAAAATTCGAAGTGGGCATGGAATCTTTATTTATTCAGCATGGCAAGGATTAAGAGGACAGATACACTTGCAGGAGAATAAATCTGTTTTTAATTGTTTTTGTCTCCCTGCTAAAAAGGTGTCTTCTCTAAAATGAAAGAATTTGCTCCCCTTGGGACACCTTTACAGAAGAGAATTAGTATGCAGAAAAGTAAACAAGAAGTCATAGAAGTTGCTCCTCTTGTAAACATGACAGAAAGTCTATCAAGTGGAACCAGTCCCCTTAACCCTTGTTTGTTTGTGTTGAGGTTTTATGGCCTAGTCAACCCAATGGGGTCAGTTTACCTAACCACACGTTTACTGGGATGGCTTAGTCCTCTAAGCGTTTTAACTAGTATTGTGCACATTCTTTTGCCAGAAACTGACAACTGCCCTCCTTGAATTAGTGGAAGGGAGAGAATGACCGTGGAAAATATTTCATGATCAACCTTAACCCTTGTCCTGCTGAACCCGGATATGCCCTGCCTGTGCAAACAGTGTTGATTCAGATCTGGATCTACACTGTTTGCAAGTCAGTATTTGGATTTGTATCAACAACCTAGATCAAGTAATCTGATTGGCTGAAAATTAGAGGTGGGTGTGGCATCTTCATTTATTCAGCATGACAAGGATTAAGAATGAGACTTTACAACCTACCTCTAACATTGATTTTTGAGGACTGGAAATACCATTTTCTGCTGCATCTAATGAGATCAAACTTCTCTGAAAAAAATAAACAAATACAATGAACATTAACACACACTGACACCTGTCAACATAGCTCCAGATTAGGCTTATTTTTCAAATGAAAAGTTCATTATTTTTCTTATTTCTCCACAAAAATGTGTGTTGCGGGTACTCATTAGAAGCGTATTGCCAAGGCGCTTCTAATGAGTACCCTCAACATATGTTTTAGTAGAGAAATGGAAAAAAAAAAATTATACGGTACCTCCTCTTATCTGGAGCTATACGGCAACGTCTTAAAGGCCTGAGTAAATAGTGTACTCAGATCAGCCATGTCCCAATGTGGTTTCAGATACGTCAACAGGGAGTTCAAATTTTAAATAAAAGTATTGTGCACCTGGGGAGAACTACAACTATGGCAAAAGCAAAAACTCCTCCTCTCTAAACCAACTGCCCACCCATACTGTCAATCCTCCAGCACAGGCACTTTCAGAAGTCCAAAGTCAGTACCCTGTGAATATACAGGTCAACATGACATGGATAAGTGAAGCCTGTTACTGAATCAAAAGTTCTGCAAATTATCAATCAAAATATAATCTAACAAGAGCTGTCGGAGGACAGCGAGCTCGCCTGCTGGGTACATTTTATATTGTAACATTTTTATCATTAAGCCATATAATATAGGTCACACTGACCTAGATGTATTTGTATGTAAATCATTTTGTCACATAGATATAATAATCCAGGTATGACAATTCTCCATGAAATAGTAATAAAAATAAAAGGCAAAATCACTGAAGCATGAAATATAGGTCACAATGACCTAGATATAGTAAGTGGTCATTCATTGGGTCACATGGAACTAATATCCCAGGTGTGACATTTATCCAACAAATATTCAAGATATAAGGCAAAATCACTGAACCATGAAATATAGGTCACACCAACAGAGATATATTTTGACGTCAATAATCGGGTCACAAGGAACTAATATCCCAGGTGTGACATTTATCCAACAAATAGTATTCAAGATATAAGGCAAAATCACTGAACCATGAAATATAGGTCACAATGACCTAGATATAGTAAGTCATTCATTGGGTCACATGGAACTAATATCCCAGGTGTGACATTTATCCAACAAATAGTATTCAAGATATAAGGCAAAATCACTGAACCATGAAATATAGGTCACACCAACAGAGATATATTTTGACGTCAATAATCGGGTCACAAGGAACTAATATCCCAGGTGTGACATTTATCCAACAAATAGTATTCAAGATATAAGGAAAAATCACTGAACCATGAAATATAGGTCACAATGACCTAGATATAGTAAGTGGTCATTCATTTGGTCACATGGAAGTAATATCCCAGGTGTGACATTTATCCAACAAATAGTATTCAAGATATAAGGCAAAATCACTGAACCATGAAATATAGGTCACACCAACAGAGATATATTTTGACATCAATAATCGGGTCACAAGAAACTAATATCCCAGGTGTGACATTTATCCAACAAATAGTATTCAAGATATAAGGCAAAATCACTGAACCATGAAATATAGGTCACACCAACAGAGATATATTTTGACGTCAATAATCGGGTCACAAGGAACTAATATCCCAGGTGTGACATTTATGCAACAAATAGTATTCAAGATATAAGGCAAAATCACTGAACCATGAAATATAGGTCACAATGACCTAGATATAGTAAGTGGTCATTCATTGGGTCACATGGAAGTAATATCCCAGGTGTGACATTTATCCAACAAATAGTATTCAAGATATAAGGCAAAATCACTGAACCATGAAATATAGGTCACACCAACAGAGATATATTTTGACATCAATAATCGGGTCACAAGGAACTAATATCCCAGGTGTGACATTTATCCAACAAATAGTATTCAAGATATAAGGCAAAATCACTGAACCATGAAATATAGGTCACACCAACAGAGATATATTTTGACGTCAATAATCGGGTCACAAGGAACTAATATCCCAGGTGTGACATTTATCCAACAAATAGTATTCAAGATATAAGGCAAAATCACTGAACCATGAAATATAGGTCACAATGACCTAGATATAGTAAGTGGTCATTCATTGGGTCACATGGAAGTAATATCCCAGGTGTGACATTTATCCAACAAATAGTATTCAAGATATAAGGCAAAATCACTGAACCATGAAATATAGGTCACACCAACAGAGATATATTTTGACATCAATAATCGTGTCACAAGGAACTAATATCCCAGGTGTGACATTTATCCAACAAATAGTATTCAAGATATAAGGCAAAATCACTGAACCATGAAATATAGGTCACAATGACCTAGATATAGTAAGTGGTCATTCATTGGGTCACATGGAACTAATATCCCAGGTGTGACATTTATCCAACAAATAGTATTCAAGATATAAGGCAAAATCACTGAACCATGAAATATAGGTCACAATGACCTAGATATAGTAAGTGGTCATTCATTGGGTCACATGGAAGTAATATCCCAAATGTGACATTTAACCAACAAATAGTATTCAAGATATAAGGCAAAATCACTGAACCATGAAATATAGGTCACAATGACCTAGATATAGTAAGTGGTCATTCATTGGGTCACATGGAAGTAATATCCCAGGTGTGACATTTATCCAACAAATAGTATTCAAGATATAAGGCAAAATCACTGGACCATGAAATCTAGGTGACCTGGACCGTAAAATGTAGGTCACCATGACCTTCACTCTCTTACACTTAAACCGATGTCACATAGTTAGCTGATGTATAACCAGTTGTGTCTATAACCTGTAGGCATATAAGATTTTACAAATGTGTCCTAGATTTTGACCCCTAGCCCCACCTGAAGGCCCACCCTGAGGTATGAATCCAGGGGTATGTTCTTTTGGAATCTCAAAAGACTCGTCCAGGTACCCAAATTCTAAATATGAATGCTCTATGAGGAGTGAAAGTCAAGATATAAGAATTTGAAAAACTTTAACACAGTATTACAAAGGTGTCCTAGATTCTGACCCCTAGCCCCACCCAGGGGCATGAACCCAGGGGTTTATTCTCTTGGAATCTCAGAAGACCCTCCAAGGTACCTAAGTTCCAAATTTGATGCCTCTGTGAGGAGTGACTGTTGAGATATAAGCATTTGAAAAACTTTAACGCAGTGTGACGGGAACGGGAACGCAAACGCAAACGTGGACGACCGGGGTGACTACAATAGCTCTCCTTGTACTTCATACAGGCGAGCTAAAAACAAAGACAAGAGCCCATGGGCCATGACATGCTCACCTGAGTAAAACAGCCATTGCATATCTGCAAATACCATGCAATGTTTTTTTTTGTTTTTTTTTTTCAATATTGCCATAACAACTTATCAAAGTACTTGAGTCTTTAAAAAAAAAAAAAAAAAAAAAAAAAGGGGGGGGGGGGGGGGGGTGGGGGCAAAGTACTGCAACACAATCGATTGTTCCCTAAACAGCAAAATATGTATGGAAATTTGCAAAGACATCAAGAGGTCAAAGTCAGTTATTTGTAAAATAGGTCATAGATCTAGATTTGGTCACAGTGTCAATACATTTGGTATACAGCGCTCATGGCTCCAGATAAGAGTGGGTATCACGTAAATATTTGTTTTATTTCTCCACAAAAACATATCTTGTGGGTACTCATCAGAAGCTCCTCAGTGAGGCACTTCTAATCAATAGCACAGCATATGTTTTTGTGGAGAAATAGAAAAAAATATCAACACTTTACTGTTACAGTCTTTAGTAGATGTATACACATTCAACTAGGCCGCACTGAATGGGACATGCATTGGAGTTTTCTTTTGCATGAAGTAGCTTAAAGTTCAAACTCTAGGCTGCTGTGATTAGCTTTTGGTACACAACACAGGCCTTCTTAGGTGTAATTATTTACATTTGGCAAGCTCAGGGCATCCAGTACACATGATATGCACTGGATAAGATTTTCGTATCAAGCAGACATCAGTTTGGTTGGTTGGTTTTGAGTTTAAAGCTTAAGGCCCAGTCAACATTATAAAGGTCATGTCTAGCCAATCAGTTTACCTAACCACACTTTTCCCAGGCAGCTTTAGTCCTCTTAAAGCAGTTGACTAGTCCTTGTGGATATTTTTTGGTCATGGGTCAGCTCATTTAACAAACAGCTTCTTCATTATATATACCGTTATACCAGATTTGGTAAGCCTAGGCCATGCAGTGCAGGACATATGCACTGGACATTTATATATATATAAATATATATATATATATATATATATATATATATATATATATATATATATATATATATATATATATATATATGTTCAAAGAATAAAATCATGTGCAGTGACCTACTTGGCATACAAGACACACATTTTTTTAGTTTCTTAGCAGATTGGTTTTTAAATATATAACCAGGTAGTTACATGGATGGAAGACAAGTATGGTAAGAGTTTAAGGTGTCTGAACACTTAGGGTAAATATGGGCCATGTCAAGCCAAAAAGTTCCTTCGAACTTATGCAAAATGTGCGGATTCAGATCATCAAGCGCATGCACAAACTTTCATCTGGGCCTTAGCCCTCTATTCATATATTCTGCAGTATCCAGTGCACAGTGAGAGCCCTGATCAGCCTGCACATTTGTGCAGGCCGATCTGGACCATCATTGTCTGCAAATGCCCGAAGACATTCCCATGATGCAGCCAATATGGTAAAATATGAATATAAATAAACAAGAGCACTTACCTCTGCTTGAGCTTCAATACCAGCCTGTCCTACGCAATAAGATTCTTTTATTGTCGAAGCACAGCACTTGTAACCCCAGCTGCCATTCTTCCAGTAGGAGCCCCAAACACTCTAATGGAAACATAAATATTGATGGTTATGAGATGTATGAACCTTTGTCACTCTCTTGGCTAATCCAGCAGATGACAAACTGATAATATTTTCCTTACTTTTCCCAGAATACAGATTTTGACATTTCATGCAAACTGTATCTAATGATTGGAGACAATCTGCATGAAATGTCAAACATGTTTTCTGGGAAAAATAAGAAAAATATTTAAAACATCATCTGCTGAAATTTTTACCCAGAGTGCTAAGCAGTATTTATGTACTGAATGAAAAGTTGCAAATACACAATATAATGGGTTTATTTTTGCTTCTTCTGTATAAGGCTAACTAGAGCAAGTGCCCAGAGAGTCATGAATACCTCCCGTGTGACATACAGCTGGAGGAATGGACAAACAGACTAACAGATGGATAAGCCCTAGGCAATATGCCCTCCCAACTTCATCAAAATTGGGAGCATAATTACAGCATAGTATTTTTTCATGTGTATCATCCCTATAAATATTATATAATGTACAAAATGTCTTGTGAGAAAAATATGTTTAAAAAATGTCATCTGGTTATTTTATCATCAGTAAAAAAAAAAAAAAAAAAAAAACAAGAGAAAAAACAGATGACAGAAATATCAAGTACTCACTGTGTGATTATTAATGTACACATCTTCAGCATACTTGGATCTAACCACAGGTTTCTCCGCTCCCTTCACAACAGCACCACTTCTTGAATATTCTACATAGTCTTCCTGGCAAAGTATATAGAAACAGAATGAGAATACAGCAATGCTTATGTAAGCAGTAGCATGCAAAATGGGCAATTATGGTGAATTGATAAATTTGAATGATTTTGCAGCCATTTGTCAAAGAAAGACATATTGCAGACAGAAAGTTGGTCCCCTAGTAGTTAAAACTTTTCAATGACAATGATGATGATGAGTTTAGGTCTAACGACGTGTCAACCCATGCGAGTTATTTGCCTCAAAATGGTAAAAAAAAACAAAACAAAAACTCAAAAAATAGGGGCTACTCTTAAAGGAAAGAATTTGCTCCCAGAGGGAGCAAATTCTTTCCTTTAAGAACAGCCCCTAGTATTAAAAGTAGGCAATTATTTCCATGTCAGAGTTATTGCCCATTGAAGTTCCTATTAATGCATTCCCCTTAATGCAATACAACCAAAATTAGCTTGATTTTGCAGTCTAACCAGGGGGCACTGCTCTCATCAGAAGATCTTCCAATGTCCAAGTACCGGTACTCTAACAGTGAAGGCCCTTATCAGACTGTATAGATGTAGGACAATCTCAGAATTCGCTGTCTGAATATTATGACCCCTTGTTGCTTGGGATCATTTTTCTTTAAAGGGGACTGGATGCGCATAGAAGAATTTTCTTCATTTTTACACGGAAGATAACTTTTGTGACTTCCTATCTGCTTTACTGCACATCAAATCCCTTCTGAAAAGGGGTCTCCTCTTTAAGGAAAGAATTTTCTCCCCATGTTCATAGCTCCAAATAAGAGGGGGTTAAGTCTGGCTAGTTAGAGCTGAAAAGATAATCCATTATCAGTCCTGCCATTGTGATCGATAATCAATTAGTAATCACTAAAGATTTGGACATAATTTTACCAGAGTGAGCATGATTCTTGCTATATGTTTGTTTGTTTGTGTTGAGGTTTTACGGCCCAGTCAACCCAATGGGGTCATGTCGAGCACGGTCAATTTACCTAGCCACACGTTTACTGGGCAGGCTTAGTCCTCTAAGCGGTTAACCAGTATTGTGCACATTCTTTCACCAGAAACTGACAACTGCCCTTCTTGAATCAGCGGGAGAGAATGACCGTAGAAAATATTTCATGATCAATCTCCACGAAAGAATGTTGCCGACCTCGGCGGGGGTTGAACCCATGACCTCCTGGTCTCCAGTCATATGGAGCATCCAACTGAGCCACTGAGGCCGGCTCTTGCTATATGTTATACTTTATTGTATGTATTAAGTCAGACAGGCCTCACCAAACAGTGTAGAACCAGATGAGACGCCGCAAATGCGGCGTCTCATCAGGGTCTACACTGTTTGCCTCTCAGTCAGCTATTTTAGACACAACAGTGGGTAGTAAATTGTACTTGTTCAAACTATGGTAAGGAGCTGAGGTGTCTGAATACTAAGGCTAAATATGGTAAAATAACAGGCACAGAAATCAAACATGTCAAATGATCAATTATTAGCAAATTTGTAACGATAATCATTTTTGTGGAATTTATCGATCAATTAATCGATTATCCGATTAATTGTGCCAGCCTTACACAATATTTTTCTTATTTCTTCTGAATAAATAAAATAAGGCCTAACACTTCTTGCGAATCATAATCTGCCCAGCAGACAATTCGCATCCAATGTCGAGCTTTATTTTCTAAAACCAAACAGAAAAATATTTTAGTTCTCTGCTGCAGTTTAGATTGGTTAAAAGGTTAATATATACAGCTTCAAAAAAGATGTTATTTTTTTTTTATCTGTGAATCCCATCCCTCAGAGGAATTTCACAGGGCACTCAGGGGCCAGTGTCCTGTAATATCAAAACTCAGGACAAGAATTCAATTAAAAATGCTTTTTAGAGAAAAAACATGATATTCCCTCTGCCAACCCACCACCACATAAATCTTCCTGTCAATTTGGCTAATATTTGTCGCTATTCAACCTGTGCTGACCTTGACCTTGAAAATGATGCCAATGTCATTAAAATCTAATCAGCTCTAAAGCTGGCCCCAATGATGTATCTCTTCAAGTTTGATGAAAATAGGCCAACTGATTCAAGAGATATATCATGCATAAAAGAAACTATTATACCTGTGCTGATGCCAACACTAAAGCTAATTCTAACATGATCGATCTGAAAACAATATGTCCCCTTTCACCTCTGATGAGCAGATATAATGGGCCACATCAAGCAAAAAATCAAACTTAAATATGCACGAACTGTGCAGATTCAGATCATTCTGTGCATGCATAAAATATCATCCATACCTTTGCTCTCCATTCATAAATTCTGTAGTATCAAATGATTCTATTAAGGGACAGAGAAGACCATGATCAAAGAGCACAGATGTGCAGGCCAATCTGAGCCTTTGCTTTGAAAGCCCTAATTACCCTACAATACTGCTTATTACTTACAGTTTGTGCCATCAGCAACTGTTTAGGAGGTGCTTCCAGATGCTCCTCACCACCATATTTCTGTAATATACTGTCTTTAGCCGAGGTTTTTGTCTCCTCCTTACGTTTTACCACCTCTTTACTTAACAATTCAAGCTTTGTTGGGTCAGCCTGTAAGTGGACATCTGTACCATGTTCATATGCCTCCCAGGCAAACACTGAAATAGATTGTAATTAACCATAAACCTTTAGTGCTGAAAGTATTTTTATCCAAATTAGCTACTCAGATAAACATGCTAAAGTGAAGGGATACACTTTCAGGGGGAGACAACTCAATCAAAATCGTTTAGCCTCCTTTATGAAAAGGGTTCTACTCTAAAAGGAAAGAATCTGCTCCCCATGGGAGCAAATTCTATCCTTTTAGAGTAGACCCCTTTTCAGAAAAGGCATGGTATGCAAAACAAGCAAACATAAAGTCACAAAAGTTGTCTCCCTTGTCAAAATGGTGGAAAATCTAATAAGAATATTAGAATTTGTTTTTCTACAAAAACATAGATGTCTCCCCTCTTTTTGGTGTCATATTGTATTGTACATTCAGTGAACATTTATATTAACTATTGAGATTCCAACGGAAATAGCTCAAAAAGTATAAATGCAAGAGTTATGGTTCTTAGGCTTTGCATGTCGGCTAATGTTCATTGATATTCATATAAAGTTTCGTGAAGATATCTTGAACAATTTTCAAGTAATAGAGTGGACACTATTTTTATGATGGACAAAGTTCCAAGGGAAATAATTCAAAAAGTATAAATACAAGAGTTATGGTTCTTGTGCTCTGCATGTCATCTAAAGTTTATTGATATTTATATGAAGTTTGGTGAAGTTAGCTTGAACGGTTTTCAAGTTACAGAGTAGACACGATTTTGTGACAGAGTCCAAGGGAAATAACTCAAAAAGTATAAATGCAAGAGTTATGGTTTTTGCATTCTGCACGTCAGCTAATGTTGACTGATATTTATATGAAGTTTTGTGAAGATAGCTTGAACTATTTTCAAGTAATAGAGTGGAAAAATCATGTGACAGAGTCCAAGATAAATAACTCAAAAAGTTTAAATGCAAGAGTTATGGTTCTTGCCCTCTGCACATCATCTAATGTTGAATGATATTTATATGAAGTTTCGTGAAGCTAGCTTGAACGGTTTTCAAGTTATAGAGCGGACACGATTTTGTGACATAGTCCAAGGGAAATAATTAAAAAAGTATAAATGCAAGAGTTATGGTTCTTGCACTCTGCATGTCATCTAATGTTGATTGATATTTATATAAAGTTTGATGAAGATAGCTAGAACGGTTTACAAGTTACAGAGTGGACACGATTTTGTGACAGAGTCCAAGGGAAACAACTCAAAAAGTATAAAAGCAAGAGTTATGGCTCTTGCGCTCTGCATGTCAGCTAATGTTGATTGATATTTAAATGAAGTTTCCTAGAGATAGCTTGAACGGTTTTCAAGTTACAGAGCTGACACTATTTTGCGACAGAGTCCATAGGAAATAATTCAAAAAGTATAAATGCAGGAGTTATGGGTCTTGCCTTCAGCACACCATCTAATGTTGATTGACATTTATATGAAGTTTTGTGAAGATAGCCTGAACAGTTTTCAAGTTATAGAGTGGACACGATTTTGCAAAAGAGTCCAAGGGGAACAACTCAAAAAGTATTAATTCAAGGGTTATGGTTCTTGCACCCTGCATGTTGTCTAATGTTGATTGATATTTATATGAAGTTTCCTGAAGATAACTTGAACAGTTTTCAAATTACAGAGCGGACACGAGTGTGACAGACAGACAGCCAGACGCATGGGGGAAAAACAATTTGTCTCCCAACCCTAAAGGGAGAGACAAAATTAAGTCCTCTTCAGCAAACAATGCACACCAGGAGCAAAATGCTCCAAAAAGATCACTGTATGTCATTCAGTCTGCTAACATGTTTTAGACACATCAGCTGGTCAAATGGACTTCTTAGCCCCTCAGAACAGAAGCAGACAACAGTCTAATTGTTTCTCCCATCCTCATCCCCATCCCCACCCCTCCTCAAAATAAGACTTCACATTGAGGTGCTTTGACAGTTAACATGAAACATCAAAACTGTAAAGTCAAACCTTATTTTTTTTGGATAGAATATTTTATAATATCATCTACTCATTGACTGGCACTTTAAGAGTTAGGATAACTAAGATCAGGAATTTCCTTATATTCAGAAAACAAGTTATTTTCTAAACTTCTGTTTATTCATTTATGCTCCTGCTATACAGAGGGAATGGTAAACTGTTCTATTTTCTAGTAGGACTAAGGCTAGGCCTTGAGCATTTAGATACTGAGAACAATTGGACAATTAAAAGTTGATAAACAAGTGATTTTCTCGTTTGTTTCCTACAAATAAGGGAAGGAACTACATCTGAATTGTGTTGTAATTGCTTCATGAAAAAAGAATGGCTAAAATGATTAATACATGATTCCAAATTCTATCCCATTTTTAGGGTTGATTTTAGTTTGTAGCTGGATAAATGTTCATGCCTTAGATATATACGTTTATGACAAGTAAGACAATTACTTACTTTGTTTCTTGGCAAAATTTTGAGCATCACCAGAGTACCTCACAAAGTTATCTCCTTGGTAGCCAGTTCTAAAACAGAAATACAAGTGATTGAACAAAACTTGTATTGTGCATGAAAAAAAAAAACAACAAGAAAAAAAACTGCTTAATTACCACATACACTAACAAGTATAACCACAGACCTGTCTGTACAGCCTTCATTGTCATCTGAGTCTGTGCTGTTCAATAATATTTGTATACAGTATATTTGTATATTAGGTCCAGAGTATTAAACCTACCTGCTGTTTGGTCTCGAGTTCTTCAGCATTAACACCTAGCATCCTGGGTAAAAATTTGAGCAAATGATATTTGAAACATTTTTTTATATTTTTCTCCAAAAAATAAGGTTTGACATTTCATGCAAATGGTTTCCTAAGGAGACAATTTGGAAGAAGTGTCAATCCCTTTTTTTTCTGGGGAAAATTAGAAAAAGTATCATTTAAAGGTTGTTTGCTAATTTTGCCCAAATATTTCTTTTCTGTGATACATTTTAATGACTGTATCTTACTATCATACCTGTTTAAGCAAGGCAATGTGATACAGGGGTCCAGTTTTCTGTCTGTCGGTTCATCTATCTATCAACTCTATCATTCAGGTCTATTTCTGAATATCATTTACACTACAATCTTCTTACCTGGCATAAACTTTTTCCCTAATATGAACTCAAAAAATGTGGTATCATTTATATGACAGTGCCCTATTTATCATGGTCTAACGGTTTTGTCATGTTTTATGTCAATCCCAGTTAAGTCACATATGGTATTTGCGATCTCATGAAAAGCTACTTAAAAATAATGAAGTGAATGAAAAGCTACTTAAAAATAATGAAGTGAATGGCATGATGCTGTGCCTTTTTTAACTCTTTGCATGCTGGGTAATTTTTTGTCATCTGTGGATTTTCTTTTAAAAATTAACTTTTTCAAAAATTCTTTTAGGAATACCATCAGAGTGTAAAACAGTTGGGATCCAGATAAGGTCTGATGTTTTGTCAGGCCTGATCTGGGTCCAAACTGTTTGCAAGGGTTATCAGCAGATGACAACAGTTGCCACTAAGGGGGAGAGAGTTAAGGACCAATACCAATATTTTTGTGTCAAATGAAGCATCTTCTCCTAAGGTATGTGAACACTGAAAGCTGTGACAAGACTGTACATGCAAGTCAAGTCTCCTGTCAGACTTCTTTATCATTCACATATGCAAAGCCCTGGATAACCCATTCTTTTTCAAGAAAAATACAGTGCAGACAAAAACCATTCATCTGGTTAACCACTTAATTTTGGAGGTTAGCATGATACGCCATAATACAGCTTTATGAGAGCTGTGTCTCAGCTCAACTGAAATCTGATGACATCTTTTTCAACATTTTGATATATTTCACCACAAAACACGATACGCAGCAATAGAAAAGGCTCCCTATGCAATCTGCGTACAACCCAGGCCCTGATTAGCCAATGCGTTTGCGCAGGCTGATCTAGGCCTCTGTTGTCTGTTTACAAAAATCAATGGATATTGCAGTATATGTCAACGAACAGAGACCAACAAACAGGGAATTCTCAGATCAGACTGCACAGATGTGCATGTTGATCTAGACATGCCTTGTCTGCAAACTGCATAAGGGCCCTTTTCATGTGTTGTGTATCATATGCTGTATGTACTCATTAGAAGCACCTCACTCACCACACTCTAAAGAGTATCCATAGCTCCAGATAAGAGGGTGTATCATATGTTTTCATGGAGAAATAAGAATATTTTTTTTTTATTTCTCCATGAAAACATATGTTGTGGGTACTGATTAGAAGTGTCTCAGAGGCACTTCTAATGAGTACCATAACACAGGTTTTTGTGAAGAAATAAGAAAATATAAGTACTTTTTGCCTGAAAAAAGTGCCTTATCTGGAGCTTTGACTACTGTTTTTTTTTTGTTTTTTTATTTGGGTTTTACGGCCCTTTCAAGAATATTTCACTTATTATGAGCTGATCGTTCATCAAAGGTGGGCGAAAACCGGAGAAACCGGGGGTAAAACCACCTGACCATCCGTAAGCAGAACTTGGCTTTCCCACGTGACCCGAACGAGGGTTGAGCCACAGCAGTGAGAAACCTAATGGATTAAGAGTCAACTGTCCTGTCCACTAGGCTACGGGGCCCGCTGACTACTGTATCTACAACTTTTGTGGAGAAATAAGAAAAATAAGCCAGTACAAGCAAAATCTACAATAAGATGTGCAGCTCCTTGAACTTCTTCCAGCAAAGACTCGGATCAGCCTATACATCCACACAGTCTGATCAGTCTTCACTGATCGCATGTGCCTTCTACAGCCTCCTGGCTATTCAAAATAGGATGAACAAAAACCCTTGCCATACTGGGTGGATGTACAGGCTAATCTGAGTCTTTGCTGGTCACACAGGTCTAATTGTAGGTTTTGTTGTGCGCTGGGTCAAATATTACCTGGCTACCCCTCTTATCTAGAGCTATGACTGAAACTGTAGACTTACTCAGATATTGTCTTTCCAGAGTTCTTATATGGATTCTCTCTCATGGATCTTGTCTTTGGGTCGTAATATGCTGAATTTGGATCCAGGTTAAACAAATACTACAAACAGAAATAAAAATGAGTTATGAATGAGAACACGTACGACATATTCAAGTCATTGTAAGAGAACAGTTTTTTCTAATGCAAATCAAAGTTTTTTCAATTGAAAAGTACTGATATCTATCTTATTTGTACAAAAACATGTTGTGGCTACTCATTGGAAGCTCCTCAGTGAGGAGCTTCTAATGAGTACCTACAACATATGTTTTCATGGAGAAATAAGAAAAATGTCAGTACTTTTTGGCTGAAAAAATGGACTTATATGGAGCTATGTCAAAATCCAATTACACTGAACAGTGCTAGTACATGTGGCATGTGATATGGACTCAATTTACAATGCACTGATCTTATTTTTAATTAAAATACACGAATATCTAGCTTTTAGTATAGGATATATCATAGTCTAGAATGTATTTTAGTGTAGAAATATTTTACACCGTTATCTCCCTCATTTTCCCAAGAAAACAGGGACTAGCATTTTAGCTGAATCTTGTCTTAAATAATCATGCAGACAAACTAGTAGCCTAATGCGTGCTTGTACACAAAAACACTATGCCTCCAACTTTATGCTTGTCCCTACAAAAATGCCAAACTTGAAAAAGGGCATCACTCTCATAAAATTAATCCATTTTTTTTTTTCTAGAAGTTAATCAGTTGATATACTCTTCAGCCTCATTAAGTCTGCCAAATATCAAAGCCCTAGCACAAACTCTTTCTGAATTACATGTATCTTGAACATAAAGTAAAGTATGTCAAACGAAAAAGACAAAGAAAGCAAACAACATCGCCCTCGCCCCCCCACCCCCTCCCCCCCACTAAACTTTTTCAAAGCTAGAGGCATAATAAACCAGAATTCCGCAGAGGCGGCATCGCACCTGCTGGGGCAAAAGTCACAGGACGTGGTTATTAAATAAATTTATATCATTCTTAGCAGTGCTTAGTTGGAAAAGTGACAAAAATTAAAGACAAGGATTATGTGAATATAGGAATTTCATTGAAAGCATATGAATTTTCTCATATGATGCATGAGATATTGGGCTCAAAAAGTACCCAAAGTCTATACACTTTCATACAATCTGAGGTTCAGAAAATGACAAAGTTAAAGTGGAAAAAGTGACAAAAATAAATTTAAAAATCATATCCAAACCACGTGCACTTCTGTAGACACAGGAGAAAACATGTGCAAAGTTTCAAAAAGACCGGTTTAAAATTGTATGAAAAGTTGCAATCACAAGGTACCCAATGTCTATACATCTGAGGTCAGAAAATGACAAAGCTCAAAAAGCACAAAAAAGTGAACAATGATTATATGAAAAGCCCATGCACATCTTCAGACTATGGAGAAAACATGTGCAAAGTTGCAAAAAGATTAGTATAAAATTGTATGAGGAGTTGTGCTCACGAGGTAGCCACTGTCTATATAATGAGGGTGAAAAATGACTAAGTTCACAATGTGGAAAAAAGTAAAAAAAAAATAATTTAACAATTACATCCAAACCACATGCACATACTCATACCATGAAGAAAATGCATACTAAGTTTCTTAATAATCTGTATAAAACTGTAAGAGGAGTTGCGCTCACAGTTTACATATAAAGGGTGAAAAATGACTAAGTTCACAATGTGGAAAAAAGTGACAAAAAATAACCTAACACTTATATCTAAACCTCATGCACATCCTCATGCCATGAAGAAAACATATGCAAAGTTTCAAAACCATCAGTACAAAATTGTAAGAGGAGTTGTGCTCACAAGCGGTACCCACTGTCTATATACTGAGGGGGAAAAATGACTTAAGTTCACAATGTGGAAAAAGTGACAAAAAATGTTCTAACAATTATACCCAGGGTTCTCACTAGGATTTTGAAAATTGGAGTAAAATGCTGTCGTCCAGAAAAAGTTGGAGTTTTACCATACTTTTCTATTGAGACTTTCCAAAAAGTTAGAGTCAGAAATGAAAAGTTGGAGTAACTTACTCCAAATCTGGAGTTAATGAGAACTCTGATACCCAAACCACATGCACATCCTCATACCATGAAGAAAACATATGCAAAGTTTCAAAATGATCGGTACAAAACTGTAAGAGGAGTTGCGCTCACAAGAGGTACCCACTGTCTATATACTTAGGGTGAAAAATGACTAAGTTCACAATGTGGAAAAAGTGACAAAAAATAATCTAACAACTATACACAAACCACATGCACATCCTCATACCATGAAGAAAACACAAGCAAAGTTTCAAAACAATCAGTATAAAACTGTAAGAGGAGTTGCGCTCAAAAGAGGTAACCACTGTTTATATATTGAGGTGAAAAAATGACTAAGTTCACAACGCGGAAAAAGTGACAAAAAATAATACAACAATTATATCCAAACAACATGCACATCTTCATACCATGTAGAAAACATATGCAAAACTTCAAAATGATTGGTACAAAACTGTAGGAGGAGTTGCGCTCACAAGACACCCAGGGTAAATGTTGACGGAAAGACAAATGGATGGATGGACGGAAACTTGCACGCCTAAGTTGCCCATGCTAAAGCAGGTGCGACAAATACAATCCCTATCTGAAAATATTCTACTGTTATTTACATGTAAGTTCAGCACTCTATGAGTAAAAAATATGTTTTTCACATACTGGCATTTCTAGGATAATGCCTAATACTGAGGAAATCAGTTTAATCATTCTGTCTCATATGGAATTCTATGCTGCATATGCACACAGCTCCGGAAAAAAAATACTTTTTTCGATCAAATAGTCTTTCATTTTCTTTTTATTTCTCCATGAAAACATATGTTTTGGTACTCATTAGAATTGCCTCATTGAGGCAATTCTAATGAGTACCAATAACATATTTTTGTGGAGAAATAAGAAACAATTTACCGGATACCCCATCTTATCTAGAGCTATGTTGCACATTAAATCTTACCATGCTATGGGCAGAATCAGCAGACGACAACATGATGATACTTTTCTTATTTTTCCTAGAAAATTGGTCTGAGACGTCATGCAAAATGTCTCCTAGGGAAGCAATTTGCATGAAGTGTCAAATCCTATTTTCTAGGAAAAATATAACAAAATGTTGTCTGCTGAAATTTTTTGTCAGCATGCAAAGTGTCAAATATTCCAACCTTTGCAGTGTCTTCTCTAATACGTAGATTTCTAACAGTGATTCTTTCCTTCGTCACAAATTTCTGTCCTGGCATATCAACATCTTCTGTGTATTTATCCTCATCATCACTGTCTTCACCAGCTTTCTGTAAGTATCAAAGTATTTGCTTTAAGAAATGACAATAGGCAGTGCATATAAGACACCCCCGCTCATAAACCGAAACTTAATGGATCGACAGGCAGACAGACATGAAAACAGTATTACCACCCACAAACATACCCACAAACATAGTTTGTAGGGGGTATAAAATATTGATGTGTAACAGTTCCAACTTAGATCAATTCAACATCACTGCATATGCAAAACTTGGTAGAATTCCATCCACTCGTTCCTAAGATATTGAACAGAAACGGAATTGACAATAACCTAGAGCCATAACTGTGTTGTATATTTGCAAAAACTGAGGTGTAACAACCCAACCTAGATCTGGTCAACATCAATGCATATGCAAAATTTGGTCTAATTCCATCAATTTGTTCTCAAGATACTGAATGGAAACAAAACCCTGATGCTAATCAAGGGCCATAACTCTGATGTAAATTTGTGAAAATTGAAAATCCCACCTTGAACTAGTTAAGGTCAATGCATATGCAAAGTCTGATCAAATTCCATTGATTCGTTCACAAGATATTGAATGGAATTGAAATTTTGACAATAACCAAGGGTCATAACTGTGTTGTATAGCTGCGAATATTGACGCATAACAGTCCCAACTTAGATCTGGTAAAGGTCAATGCATCTGCAAAATTTGGTCTTACTCCATCTATTGTGTCTCAAGATATTGAGCAGAAACAAAATTCTGACGATAATCAAGGGCCATAACTCTGTCGTAAACATTTTGCAAAAATTGACATATAACATTCCTTGCCTAGGTCTGGTCAACACCAATGCATAAGTAAAATTTGGTCTAATTCCATCATTTTGTTCTCAAGATATTCAGCGGAAACAAAAATTTGACCAAAACCAAGAACAATAACTGTGATGTATATATGCAGAAATTGATGCGTAACAATCCCTACCCTATCTGGTCAACATTAATGCATATGCAATATTTGGTCTAATTCCATCAATTTGTTCTCAAGATAGGGAAATGAAATTCTGACGATCATCAAGGGCCATAACTCTGTTGTAAATATGTGAAAACTGACGGATAACAATCCCAACCTAGAACTGGTTAAGGTCAATGCATATGCAAAATTTGATTAAGTCAATCCACGTGTTCACAAGATATTAAGCAGAAACGAAATTTTGACAATGACCAAGGGTAACACCTGTGTTGTATAGTTGTGAAAGTTGATGCGTAACAATCCCAACCTAGATTTATTTATGGTAAATGCATCTGCAAGATTTGGTCTAATTCTATTAATTCATTCTCAATATTCTGAGTGGAAAAGATATTGAGCGAATCTGACCATGATCAAGGGCCAAAAGGTTTGGTTAAAACTGGCTCAGTGGTTTAGGAGGAGATGTCAATTAAAGACATTGTGGATGGGCGGACAGACTGACTCAGACAAGGACAACAGACAGTGAGTGATTGCAATAGCTCCCCTTGCGCCTTTGGTTCAGGCGAGATAGAAAAGCATACCTCAGTCTTCATTATATGCATTAAGGCCACTTTTTGACACACATGGATATCTCAAAGTTGAAAACCACCTAACTTATTAGGAATATGCTTATTTGAAAGAACCAATAAAAGTTCCAGTTTTGTTATAATGATGTCACTTTGAATGGAACAAATTCTTTTCTTTAAGAATAGCCAAATTCTTGAAAGGTTTCAAACACCAGGGAGATAACTTTCTGTCTACAAAAGCTATAGCTATCTCTCTTTACAGAATGGATAGAAAATCTCTCAGCTGCTTAATTCATAGTAGTGACTATTACAAGCACCTTGGTGCAAATTTGATAAAAATCTATTACGAATTAATGTCTATAGACACTGTCACTTTGAATATTTAATTAGATATTTATTTTTCATAAGATACATATAAAAGTTGTCTGTTGAAAGGAATAAGTGAGCTAGCTGATGGTACATACAGAAGTGATAAAGATTTACAAGTATATATACATGTGTATAGCAATACACTATTGTTTATAAGATGTGGGTTTGAATATAACTCAGGACATAATTCTTGTTGACTCCTTGCACAGAGCATAATTTGAGTTCTCCCCTATCATTATCCCCAGAATGATTGAAATACTGCTGAAGCAATCACTAAAAAACATTAGCTGTTACCACTCTCTGGGCTAATTCAACAGACGACAAATTGTAATATTTTTCTCATTTTCCCCAGAAAACAGGTTTCGGTATTTCATGCAAATTGTCTCTAATGGGACAAATAAGAAAAACATCATCAATTTGTCATCCGCTGATTTTACCCAGAGAGCGGTAAAGGTTAAAGTGGTCTTACTTTTTTCTCATCTTTGTTTCCGTCTCCCTCTAAAAGTTCTGTTTCCACCTTCTGCTCCTTTAACAATCGTTTAGCCTACAAAAACAGACAGCAACATATCAGAGTTGCAGTAAAAGCAAGGTTTTCAAAGTAAACAATCACAGTTCCAGTGATTTATTTACAATTTTATACCTAATCGTCACAGGACTCGCTTAAGCTATATAAAGTGAGTCCTACTAGAAAATCATTGCATCCATTACAGAATTTTCCACTATAATATTGTGAGTTCTGTGACTCACTGAGATTTAAAATGTGAGTCCCAAAGCAAAAATGTGAGTACGGGACTCGGGATGCGCAGGTAAAAAAATCACTGCAGTTCTTAGTCTCAAGGTAGGATGTTTTTTTTTTAATCCTTGTCCTACTGAATAAATCATGATGCCACTCCCACTTCCAATTTTCAGTCTATCAGATTACTTGAACTGGATTGTTGATATAAATCCAAATACTGAATGGCAAACAGTGCAGATCCAGATCAGTTGGCTTTTACAGAACCAACTGATCTGGATCTTCACTGTTTTCAATGACAGGGTATATCCGGGTTCAGCAGGACCAGTGTTAACAAAAAGACACTGGTAAGTTTTCTCATTTCTCGACTACAGCACGTTTTGAGTACTCATTGGAAGCATCTTGGTTAGGTTCTTATAAAGAAAACCCATAGCATAGTTTTTGTGGAAAAACATGATAAATATCTATATAAGCCTCTTAATGTCTAGAAATATAAATAAAGACAAAAATAATCTGCATACCTGCATAGCCTTCAAGCAATCTATCCCTTGAAATGCCATGCAAAACATTTGCAGATCACATTCTATTTTTTATTATTATTTTTTTCAGAAAAAATAAGGCTTACCAGTTGTGTGAATCATTTGCCTTGCAGACAATGCACTTAAGATACCAAGCCTTACTTCTTCAGAAAAAAATTCTAAGTGTCGCCTGATTCAAGTGTGGTTGGCACTTGTATTTAATTTGGGAGTTTACGGTCTAGTCAACACTGCTGAAGGCAAGTCAAGCTGGTCAGTTAACCTACTTACATTTTTCCTGGGCAGGGTTTTATGTGGGAAAATGACCCTAGAAACTGTTTCATGATCTCTACGGAAGTTATGTGGCCAAGCTGGGCTTCAAACTTGCAACCCCTAGATCTGCAATCAGCGTGAATAATGACTGCGCTATAGAGCTCAGCTAGGGACAATAAAACCACTTTTGGTCCCATTTTAGTTATGTCTTTAGGCAGACAGCAAACTCTCTGATCAAACTGTGCAAATACAAAGACACCTTTCTTTTCACACGCTCTTGTGTGTGTATATATATACAGTACGGCTCAGGTAAAAGAACCAATTTTTTTTTTCATTTCGCGGACCAATTTTACAATCCGCGATTTTCCGCCGAGTGGTTTGGAGTAAACCATTCCGAGTGAAAATAATTTACTCGAAGTTATGCGCTCGATATTCCGAGGACATTAGCGGACCTCAGTGTACCCATGATATTCGGAGTGTTTGCGAGTATTTGCGAGTGGCGACAGATTATTCTGTACAGGTAAGTTTGACCACTCAGATCATTCTCTCAGACGATAATCAAACAAAAATTGTTACAACTGCGATTATAATACTTACCCTCGTTTACTAGTGCTGGCGGCAGCAGGATCAGACTGCAATATCCACTTACATAAAATGCTTCCGACAACCAACTCTGCGACTGATTTTTTTTATGTTTCAGCTGCGGAATGTCAAAGGGTATGGCCGAACAACAGCTGGTAGCCCCAATACGCAAGGCCGGCGACGTATTTGGCCCAAAGCCTCGGATGATTTCTAATCGCCCAGTTTTAGTTTTGGATTAAGGGTGGTGGTCGCCTGAATCTTCCTACATTCATTTTCATGTGACAAGCACTTTTATCCAGGCTGGCCCATTTTTCCCGTGTCACTTTGCACGTGCTGCGGCTGCCAAGAAAATAGTTTTAACCCCTGAAGCACTGCTGAAAATTCTAGAGGAGACGTCGATCTAACTGTTTTAGTATTTTACAGTGAAAATAAGGCTGAACATTTCATGTGAATCGTCTGTCTAGCAGACGATTCACATGTTACGCCACGCTTAATTTACACAGGAAAATAAGAAGAAAAAGAAAATGAAAATGCCGTCTGCTGAATATGCTAAGCGCTTCGAGGGTTAAAGTAGGGATACATTTCATTTGACAAGGGAGACAGAAACGAAGACGCTGGAATGTATCTACACTGCTCGGATCGAGGCCTGGACGGTTGATGACTGGACCAGGATTAGGACTGTCCATTCAAATCACCACTTAATGATGACGGTGACTTGATGTCTTATGTCTCTTTCAACAATAACAAAAAATAAAATAAAAGAAATTCTTTGTCATATTGAGATGGTAGAACGCGGCGTCTGGTCAGGGTATTCACTGTTTGCAAAAACAGTTTAGCCGTTTTTCTCTAGGAATATCTAAATCTTATAGCCGGATGTACCTAAAATGGTACGAGCCAGAATCTTACAAGTTTTGCGAACTCTCTCTCTCTCTCTCTCTGGAAAGCTCTTTCTTTTGCTTTCTTTTACCCTCTTGCAAATATGACATGTCTCCTTTCGAGGTAGTTGTTGTTTGCACTGACTTTATTGGAAAAATGATATCGCACCGGCGGGAATCGAACGCGATTCGATCCCCACTTATCATGAAACACATGTATTTGCTTCGGTCATTCGCTCCTTCCACTGCTTCAAGATTGGCAGTTTCAAGTTTCTGGCGGAATGGGGTTCAGTGTACTGGTTAACCGCTTATTGTATAAGCATGTCCCCCTCTTTACTGGCGCGATTCATAGAAATATGCTGTTCCCAATCCCATTTCGCATGGTCCATACTAGTAAAGCAATTGCAGTTAACTCCCTTCTGATAGTCAGTTGCAGTAGTTAGCTCCCTTAAAAGAGTAAAAACCTGCGATGTGAAGACATTACCCCGCATTTATCAGAGTACAAATGATTATTATGTTATGTTATTCTCTTACAGTATATACATTAATAACATTATCTTTATTGGTTTATAGAGCAATCTTCAAAACTTTTGTTTCCATTTAAAGTGTTCTGTTTTTGTGTCTTCAACATGCGATATGCAAAACCAAGGCCGTAATTTATTAAACGACTAAAAGAGACGCATGTATAAACCTAGCATTGGCGGGAAATAATCTTCAAAATGACATTTGTCCATAATATTTTCATATGCCCTCGCGGACATTCTAGGCAGAGTCTTCCTGGTTATAAACCAATCTTAAGTTATAACACTTGGTGCTCGCGGGTATCGAATTACCACTATCTGGGCTATTTCAGCAGACGACAAAAAAAAAAAAAAAAAAAAAAAAAAAAAAAATTTTTTTTTTTTTTTTTTTTTTATTACCAAGAAAACAGGGTTTGACAGTCATGCAATGGAGACAATTTGCATGAAATGCAAATCCTGTTTTCTTGGAAGAATGAGAAAAATGTTTCAAAATGTCGTCAGTTGAAAATTTTACCCAGAGTGTTAGGCGTTATGATCGCGCATTGATCTGTACATGGCAAAACCTACAATAAAACTTGTACGAAGAGACGGATCAGCCCACACACTCTGAGCCTGCACATCAGTAGTCTGATCTGAGCCTTCGCTAATCGTATGTACCTCCTACAATCTCTAGGTTTAACAAAACGTCTTGTGCGACGAGCGAAGACTCGTGTCAACCTGCCAACCGCACATTCTGATAAAAGCATTCACTGGTTGTATTTACCTCCGATAGCCGGGCTATCCAAAGCGGGATAAACAGTGCGACTGCAACAGCACATTCTGATCAGACCCTTCGTTGATCGTACAGTATGCACCTTCTTTGGACTCCGAGCTATCCAAGAAGCTTGTTTTATCTAGTGGGTCGATGCAGAGACCGACCCGAGTCTTTGCTGGTCGCACGTACATTGTAGTATTGTACGTTTTGTCCGATTCAGTGAAAGTACATTGTAAATCATACTTCAGACATGAGAACTTAGTACCGACGTAATTTTGGTTTGAACTGCAGTTAAACGGCCCAGTCTACACTATTTCGGTCTTGTCGAGCACGCACACTTTTCCAGGGTTGGCTTATTCATAAGCTGTTAATCATTTCAGCAGAAACTGATAACGGCCCTTCTTTTCTTTCATTTTGACGATAGAGCTTATTTTGGAGTTATGGCCCTTTGAAAAGGGAAACTATTTTAGTGGTTTCTGTAATATTTCTTTTCTTTCTTTCTTTTTTTTTTATTTTTTTTTTTTTTTTTTTTTTGTCCGCTCTGTAACTTGAAAACTATTTGAGATATTTTCTTGAAACGTTATTAGTTTATTAACAGAGTCATGGCACTTGCTTGATTTAAGTGCAGTGGCGGGGCATGGTGAAATGTCTGCAGCCCTTTTATTAGATATTTATCAGTATGAAATATTGGGAAATTGTGCCTCGGTGGTGTAGTGTGAAGCTTCTCGTCTTGTTACCCAGGGGTCATGAGTTCGATCCCAGGCTTCTCAAGCCTTTCATATTGGACTTTAAATCAAGATCCACATCTCCGTATGACAAACTCACTCACTCGTTTGAATTGTCATTAGCCTCGTGTGCGTAAAGTGTGTTTTTGTGTGACAGACACTCTTTTCACATGTGCTGTCTTGTTGATTCAATGCCTCTTTAATAGCAGAAGCGCCCCTTTAAGTAAATTCATACTGACACGTGCGGTTGCTGCACGCGAGTGAGAATTTCCCGGTCTTTTTCCACAGTACGTCATTTATATTGAGCGCGTGCGGTTGTTGTATGGGAAAAGGTCGTTACAGGAATACCAAATATAAATACGTAATTCGTCGATTGGGGAAGATGTTTGATTCTCTTTGTGATTTTTGTGTGTTTGTTTTGTTTTCTACGGCACATTAAATAAAAATGACCATGCCGGACCCACTTGTGTGGCCGGACTAGACTAAGCCAAAGAATCCGGTACATTTTCATATGGAGCTTTGTTGAGGCCCATGTTACGTGCTCGAACAATGAAGGGGGCTACCGGGGTTATCTTTGGACCTAGGGAGCACCCAAATATATTAGGGAACAAGGCAGCATTGGTTGATATTTTAAGAAAACAAGGGAATGGACCTAATTTTGGGGGATCGGAATGCGGAAATTTGGAAAACACCTTTGGGACAATAAGACCTTTGTGATCAGTGCACACGCAGATCAACCTGCGCATCCGCATGAGCGCGGACAATATAACCTTCACGCAGACTGTACTATATGATGGAAAAATAAAGATAAAAATAAATAAAAAATATTTTTATTCAAGAAATATCTAATTAACTTTATTAAATAAATAAATAAATATATAAAAATCGGACAGGTATTTAGTCAAATTACTCCGAGGAATTTCGCATCGCTTCGCGAGAAATATTGCCTCCGGGGTATAATATTTCCATTCCGAGTAACTTCGCATAACTTCGCATAACGCATACATTCGGCGGACTTGCGAGTGGTGTCCGCCGAATATAACGTTTACTCGGTTTGATTCCGAGTGTTTTTGGCAAGTTCGCGAAACGCCGATATTCGGAATAAAGAGTTTTTTGGTTCTTTTACCTGAGCTGTACTATATATATATATATATATATATATATATATATATATATATATATATATATATATATATATATATACACACACACACACCACAACCTCTTTATAACACTATTGTTGGGGTGCATATCATAATTAAACCATGTTAGTTAAATAACTGTGTTATATCCAAACAAAAAATGTATAGATTATATTGAAAAATGACCATTTATGGTCATTTTTCAATATAATCTATACATTTTTGGGATTCATTTTGGAACCGTGTTATATCCAAAACCGTGTTATAAAGAGGTTGAAGTGTATATATATATATATATATAATGCTCACCTCTTCAATTTTTTCATACTCTTCATAAACTCTCTGATGTTCTTCAGGATTGTAGCCATTCCATCTGTCTCTCTTACCCTCATAATCAAACAACAGCTGTGGCTGAATGTGTTCATCTGGTGCGAAATGGTCTCCAGAATACTTAGCACCAATTTTTCTTGGACGCTACAGAAGGACAAACAGACAAGTTGTTACGGAGAAATACATATGTATTTGATCAGAGGACTTGTTAAGGAGGAGAATTTAATGATAATTCTGGGATAATTTTTACCAGTTTTCCATAAACACAGCTACAGATAAGAGGGGGTATCCGCATAATATTTTTCTTATTTCTCAACGAAAACATATGTTGTGGGTACTCATTAGAAGCACCTCGCACTTCTAATGAGTACCCACAACATATGTTTTCAATGAGAAATAAAAAAGATATCAGCAGTTTTCGGATGAAAAAAGTGCCTTATCTGTTGCTATGCATAAAAGCATATGTTGTGGGTACTCATCAGAAGTGCCTCAGTGAGGCACTTCTAATGAGTTCCCACTACATATGCTTTTCTGAAGAAATAAGAAAAACTATCCCTGACATATCACCGGATACTCCTTCCTAACAATGTCCTCTGTTTGATAGTTTTCAGATTTTTCAATGAAAAGGTATGTTATAGGTACCCATTAGAAGAACCTCAGCGAAAATTATATCAGAACTAGAAATCATTTCTAGGGCAAAAAAAAAACAAAAAAAAAACTGTCGTTGCACTAAGATGTTAATGTTCACATTTTGCAATCTGGAAGGCATCTGACACGATTTTTCCTGTGTTGACCTTGATAATTCTGATCAGCTAAAAAGCTTGTCCTTATGTTGTATGCTTTAAGTTTGATTTGATGGAATACTAACAAACTGCGTCAAGAAATATTGTGCATATAAGAAGGAATTATCATGTCACTAATAGCATACTCCCATTCTCCTCTGTTGAGGGGACATAAAGATCATCAAATACTCCACTGAATTATATATTACAACAAAACAGACAAAAAAAGTTTTTTTCTTGATTATAGAATTATTTATTTGAGATATTTACCTATAGTATATAATATTCATAAATCAATTTGTATCAAGACTTTTTTCAAACATGACCAGTGTCATCTTAACCCTTGTCTGGCTGAACCCAGATATATGCTGCCTTTGCAAACAGTGTAGATCCAGATCAGAATCTGGGTGTGCAGTATTTACCTTTTAGTTTATGAATTTATATCAACACTCTTGATCAAGGCATCTGATTAGCTGACATTTTGAAGTGGGCGTGGCATCTTAACTTATTCAGCATGACTAAGGTTAATTTACAGAATCAGATGCCTAATACTACATTTATCCTGAGTATTCAGGTACATGTACATAGGACTTGGCAATTAGTGAACACCCAGATCAGATGCCACAGAATGAGCATGTGGATCCCAGTTGAGGTGTAAGCCAGGCCTTCTTCTTTGATAAATAAGTACTTGAATTTGGGTAAGGCCCACAAACTCTGGGGCTCAAGCAGCTAATGTCAGATCTTTTGCAGTGCTCAAGCGCCCGTGTACTCAGTGCGTTCATAGAATTCAGTATCACTATACCTCAAGACAGTCTTTTTTCTTGTGTGTCATGGCACCACAATTTTCACAGGCTCCTTTCCTAAATTTGGTTGCAACAGGACCCTGGAATAGTTAAAGGAAAACAAAAAGTCAAATAACATGAAATGTCAAGTCTTACTTTCTCAAAAAAAAACACAAAAAAACACAACAATACAACCAATTTCAGAATGTCATCTGCTACAAATCTGCTTAGAGCTTTAAAAGTAAGACAAAATGTCTCCTTCAAGACTTCAGATTAGATGCTGTTTTATGACAAAAACATTTGGACAACATGTATCATATTTCTCAATGAAAACACACTCTATTGTCTGATAGGAAAGTTTGTCTGGATTCATAATTGTCTATCAAATAAAAACTTTTCAAGTCTATGACTTGATTTCAGTATCATTACAGTGGGGAGCGGGTATCACTCTATACAAATCTTTGGTGCAGTCTCTCACAACAGTCCTAACTTCAATTACATCCATCAAGCCATTCAGTGGACATCAAAAGTATAATGTAACCTTGAGGGTAAGGTCACTGACTTACAATATTCATGTTAAAGTTTTGTGTTAATATCCATATCACCAGAATATCTATTAATAGTAACAGATAAGGCACTTTTTTCATCCTAAAACTGCTGATATCTTTTTTATTTCTCAAAGAAAACATATGTTGTGGGTATTCATTAGAAGCACCTCAGTGAGGTGCTTCTAATGAGTACCTACAACATGCTTTCATTGAGAAATAAGAAAAATATTATGCTGATACCCTCTCTTATCTGTAGCTATGTCTATTACAGATTTAGTTAATACTTGGATAGGTGTGAAATACTGGTCCAAAGTTTCACTCAATGTGTAGCTCATTACACACCCTGTGAGCTCATAGCACATCTGACTGCAGATCCACGGGACACAAGTTTGTCCCAGGACACAAATTTGTCCCAGCTTTGCCATATAAATTTCATGGAGACTGATCTTGAAATCATTTCAATGGTCATTCTCTCCCTACAGATGATTTAAGAAGGGCAGTTGTCAGATACCGGAGAAAGGATGTGCACAAGCACTGCTCACTATCTAGTGGACTAAGCTTACCTAGGAAAAGAGACAGGCTCTACTTGACCATAACCATTACCACTTTCTGTTCTAATTCAGCAGACAATAAATTGATTATATTTTTATTATGTTTTTCCAGAAAACAGAATTTGACATTTCATGCAAATTGTCTCAAACAGAGACAATTTGCATGAAATGTCAAACCTGTTGTTTTTTAGGAAAGTAAGAAAAATGTCTGCTGAAAATTTGTGCTAAACGTTAACAGAGTTAAATGGGCTCAGATCAGTGAACTTCATAATTTGCCAAGTGTATCAAGACCCATTTACGTACCTCTTTTACTCCCTTTTTGAACCATTCATTTCTGTCAGTAAACACTTTCTGTTTTTCTGGCTGAGGTCGTTGATGTTTCAGAGTTGCGGAGCTCTCTCCATAGTACCATGGTACTTGCATAATATACTGGGGAATATGTGGGTTAATATCCCTGGAAAACAAAACCAATATTCAAAGGATTTGTTAAGGACGGGTACATGTACTTGGTGATAGTTCTGGGATAATTTTCCTTATTTCTCCATAAAAACCTACAGTGTAGGTTCTTATTAGAAGTGCCACTGCAATGTACTTCTAATTAGTACCTACATGATACGTTTTTATGGAGAAATTGAGAAAATCATTCCAAATTATCATCAATATTCCTCATAAGTCCTCTGACACGGTGTTGGTAATAGTGCTGAAGCCAACTTATCTTTATACAAAGAACCCTCATTTCAATGACAGCATTTGTTCCCAAAGATGTTGCCATTAAAATGAATTTGCAGTTGTAAAGAATTCTTAATGAGCAGAATGATATGTGTATAAGGCTTTATTGTATTCTTATTTCCTCAAAGAATAAACCTTTTGGATATTTATTAGAATCATCTCATTAGGCAATTCTACCAAATATAAAAATGTATGTTTCTTGAAGCATTAAATACAATCTTCTTGCATAATTTTCAATTAACTGTCACCACTTCAGCAAAGGTCTCATGCAAGTCAAATTATCATTATGATGAATTTGTTATATCAATTGTCTGTATAAAGAGAATACAGTAAAGTAATATAATTCAAAATGCCTCAAATAAGGAAATGTTGCAGGAAATATAAATCCAACATCAAAAGCCCAAGACATGTGGAAATATTTTGGTCGGGTTAAAAAATATTGTATCAGCCTAGAAAGTTGTATACCATAGAGTATACAGCAGAAAGTTGTTTTTAAAGCCTTTTTTATTAAAGATGTAACTGACCATGCCAACAATTTTATCCAGTCCTAATTGTCCAGTCTTGTATTTTAGAGTAGACCCTTCAGAACTGGAAGGGAATCAAAAATAATTTTGACGAGTTGACTGTACGTGCATCCCTTCTTCTTAAATCCAACTCACAGACAAAAAACACAAATCAGTGGAAACAGTAACAACCATGATGAGATAGATAACACCACTGGATCTACATTGGTCAACAGAATTCATAGCTCTAGATAAGCAGTTTTTATTCAATATCAAAGTATTGTTATTTTTTTCATTTCTCTGCAAAAACCAATGTTCTAGATACAGTAAATGTCCTAAGATTTCAAACACTTTATTTTGTTTGTGTTGAGGTTTTACGGCCCAGTCAACCCAATGGGGTCATGTCGAGCGCGGTCAGTTTACCTAACCACACATTTACTGGGCAGGCTTAGTCCTCTAAGCGGTTAACCAGTATTGTGCACATTCTTTCGCCAGAAACTGACAACAGCCCTTCTTGAATCAGCGGAAGGGTGAGAATGACAGTAGAAAATATTTCATGATCAATCTCCACGAAAGAATGTTGCCGACCTTGGCGGGGGTTGAACCTGTGACCTCCTGGTCTCCAGTCGGACGGCGCATCCAACTGAGCCACTGAGGCCGGCAAACACTTTATTCCATAAATTTTTGCCTAAATTTTGTTTTTTGATGCAGTTCTTTCTTGAATAACTTGGTGGAACAGCCAACAGTGTAGATCCTGAGCAGCCTTATCTGGATCTGCACTGTTTGCCATTCATTACTGATTTTGAATCAACAAGTGGAATCATGTAAACTGATTGGCTGAAAATGAGAAGTGGGTGTGACATCTTAATTCATTCAGCATGACAATGGTTAAGGTAAACAGAGTACTAGATGAAGGAGTTAAGAATAACAAGTTACTGGTACATACTTGCCCTCTTCATCCTGCATGGCTGGAGCCGTCCCTGCCTTCCTCATCTCCTCCAACTCCTTCATCTTCCGCCAGTCCTCTCTTGATGTCTTCTTGGGTTCATCTGAGTCCTGCTCAGATTTCACCTGTTTTGCCACCACTGAGGGTGGCAGGTTCATGGTGAACGACATGTTGACTTCTTACTGCGTGCTTTTTTTTAATTTCAGAACTTGTCACCGGTTATGACCTGAAAAGAATACCAAATTTGAAAACTGCTACATATTTTCCACAATTAGAGCACAAGCTTCAGCTACATGTAGGTGGTTGTCGTACCTAAGTATCTATTTTCAGTTGTCAAATTACTTATTAACTTGTCAAATGTGATTGTTTGATTGATTTATTCATAAACCCTTAAAGCGCCAAGCAAAATATGTGGCAGACAACATTTTGAATATTTTATTTATTTTTTCAGAGAAAATAAGTCTTGACATTATCATGTGAAGCATCTGCTAGGCTGATGATTCACATGAAATGTCATGACTTTATTCTATGAGAAAAAGAAAATAACAATTATTTTCTGCTGCTATTGTGACTGGGGGAATAGAGTTCTGCAAATCTGATATGTCGAGTACCGATATCTCGTACTTCAGAGAGTAAATCTGATATGTCGAGGTACCGATATCTCATACTTCAGAGAGTCCCTTGAACTTTAAAATAACCAGAGTCAACTGTAATTGAACGAAATCATAAGCTGGGAGTAAGTTAGCAGTGTTTGCTTAGATCTGCCTGCACATAACGCATTCCGCATAGCTCCAGAAAAGAGGAATATCCAGATAAATATTTTCCTTATTTCTCCACGAAAACATATGCTGAGGATACTCATTTGAAGAGTCTCACTGATGCACTTCTAATGGTTTGCCACAACATATATATTTCATGGAGAAATAACAAAATATTAAAACTCATGATTGAAAAATAAATACATCTAGAGATGTATTCATTGTTTGCCTACAGTCATTAAATACCATCGAATACCTTGAATTTAACACTTATCACGCTATGGGCAGATTCAGCAGACGACTAACTGAAGTGTGTCTCCTAAAGAGACAATCTGCATTGTCGGATCCTATTTTCTTGGAAAGGGTAAGAAAAAATATTTCAAAATCTCATCTGCTGAATTTGTTACCCAGCATGCAAAAGTGTTAAAAAGACTTCCTTTGAGATGATGAGACTTACAAAACTGTAACCCATTTATAGACTGAATAATCTACCCTGCATTATATATTAGAAGATTCTTATTTTGATTTTAAGAAAGTCTAGTGATTCAGATATTATATAAAATGGTTGAACTGTTTGCAAACCGTGGAGACCCTGATCAGAAACAGCCTTCTAATGTGGGTCTTCACTGTTTGTCATCAGAAACAGCCTTCTGCGGCATCTAATGTGGGTCTTCACTGTTTGTCATCTATCTATCCATCCACTATCTATCCATCCACTATCTCTTTTTTGAGGTACGAGTTGACCAAACTAGGTACGAGTTGACAAACCAGGTACGAGTTGACTTGGGACGTATGAGTTGACCAGAAAACAGGTACCAGTTGACCAAAAATTGGTACGAGTGACTAAGGTACAAGTCGACCAGTTACCAAGTGACCAGGGGATCACATATACCACTAGCTGGTGACACAAAATTGCCAGGTTTATGATCTTGTTCTTTGGCAAGCAGTAGCAGCGTCGCTCCTAATACACAGCGTTTCAGATAATATTCATTTAGTATATATGCTCTCGTTCCTTTCTGCCAACATTTCAGTTTCAAAAAAAAAAGACAAGCAAGTGTATAACATTACTTATAATTTTCGAATCAAGGTTACCGTCGAAATTTAATAAATTGACATCCTGAAAGAAAAACAGTAACCCAAGAAGTATGGCGGATTCTCCCTTGGCAAAACTTGTTGTTTGTATTGTATTTACTCAATTTATCATGCTCAAAACCAGAAAATGCTCTATTATTATGTTTATTTGGCGAGTTTGGCAATTTTTAATAGCTGTTTTCCAAAACAAACTACGTCGTTTTACTTACGTACAAATCTGAGGTTATCCTAACATAGGGCAAAAATTTACCGGATCGGATAGGAATGGACCTAAACACCACATCGAGACAGACTGGATCTTTTTTAATATTATTATTATTTGATAAATATGCAGATCGCCTCTCCTAACTATAGTTGGAGTCAAAAGAAAAACATGTGTAGAAAGAGAACAACTTCGTAGTCCTCGGGGAAGTATAAAAAGAAATCTCAACCTCAGAAATCAGAAACCCAGAAATATATATACAAACTTCAACAAAGAATTCCGGTCCAGGATCATTACTGATGCAAGTACTTCAGACAAAAAAGTGTATAGGGAGAAACTTATGAAATACCACTGGGCTGAGTGAGGTTCGAACCCACGAAGGCTTTGACTCAGCGTTAAGCCCTTCAGAGTCAGGAGACATAACCACTGCACCACTACGCTTGTTTGAAAAAAAAAATAAATAAAATAAAAAGTTTCATGGAACAGTATTATGCTTGATTTCTCCGGCTTCGACGGCAGCGACCAGCCCTTCAGATTTAGGATACATAACCACTGCACCACTACGCTTGTTAAAAAACAAGTTTCATGGAACAGTATTATGCTTGATATCTCTGAATGTTTCATGGAACAGTATTAGTACTAGTTCAAGTTTCATGGGTCCGTGTTATGCTTGATTTCTCTGAATGTTTCATGGAACAGTATTAGTATTAGCCCAGCCCTTCAGAGTCAGGAAACATAACCACCGCACCACTATGTACGCTTGTTAAAAACAAGTTTCATAGAATAGTATTATGCTTGACTTGTCTGAATGTTTCATGGAACAGTATAAGTAGCTATTACAAGTTTCATGGAACCGTGTTATGCTTGATTTCTCTGAATGTTTCATGGAACAGTATTAGTATTAGCCCAGCCCTACAGAGTCAGGAGACATAACCACCGCACCGTGGCACTACGTACACTTGTTAAAAACAAGTTTCATGGAACAGTATTATGCTTGACTTGTCTGAATGTTTCATGGAACAGTATTAGTAGTAAAAGTTTCATGGAACCGCATTATGGTTGATTTCTCTGAATGTTTCATGAAACAGTATTAGTATTAGCCCAGCCCTTCAGAGTCAGGAGACATTACCACCACACCACTACGCTTGTTAAAATACAAGTTTCGTGGAACAGTATTGATTTCTCTGAATGGCCCGTTTCTGGCGCAGTAGCGCATTCGTTATATACAAGGAATTCTCTGTATTCACAGGATACTGAAGACTGTAATAATTCAAACAAACTTCAACAAAAAAATCAGGCCCAGGATCATTACTGATACAAGTACTCCAGAAAAAAAGTGTTTAGGGAGAAATATGAGAAATATGAAATACTACTGGGTTCGAACCCACGCCGGCTTCGACGCAGCGCCTACTCCTTCAGAGTCAGAAGACATAACCTCTGCACAACTACGCTTGTTAAAAAACAAGTATCATGGAACAGTATTATGCTTGATTTCTCTGAATGACCCGTCGGATAGGGATGTTTCTGCGTAGTGGTGCAGTGGTTATGTCCGTCCAGACTCTGAGGCTCAGGGCGCTGCCATCTGATCTGGACCTACATTTTTTTCTCAGACCTGTCTGTCCCGAGTAATTAAGGTTAACATGTAGCTCAGCAGTCCTTTCTACCTGTATGGACTAACAGATATTCGGTCATTGAAAATCGGACTCGCTTTTCTGGTTTTCTTTGTTTTCATTACGAAATCACGCCTATTCAAATATATTGAAAATTTTACAACCAAAAACAGGAAAATTTTCAGATAAAAAATTCTGACATTTTTTATATTTCTGCTCAAAACATAGATTGTGGGTACTCGTTAGAACCGCCTCGGCGAGCACGTTCTAACAAGAACCCACAATCTATGTTTTTTAGCAATATAAGAAAAATAAAGTACATCCTTGTAAATCCCAGTTTTACTATAAGTTTTACTATATAAAAGTGGGGTTTAAGTGGATCAAACTTATATAGGCGTGTTTTCGTGATGTACCGAATGATATTCAGTCAATAACTCTAAACACCCGGACAACGGGTACTTTCTGTAAACAGGAAGGTCCAGTTAATTGGTTACCTCTGTTTTTATCAATAGCATATCCATAGAGGATAGTTGCCTTTTCCTTGAGAAATCTAATTTAAACGGGGTCATATGCATGGAAAGCTTCTAAAATATCAAAAAGAAACCTATGTCCTATAAAATATATAATGTCAATAAATCTTTCATACGGAAATGGAAATTTTTAAGTTAAAAATCAGGTAAATTCCATTGGGAACCTAAGATTATAAAATAGAGGATTCCAATAAAGAACCTAATTAGTATTTAGCATCGTGTTACATCTCTCTCTCTCTCTCTCTCTCTCTCTCTCTCTCTCTCTCTCTCTCTCTCTCTCTCTCTCTCTCTCTCTCACATACACACATTCTCTCTCTCTCTCTCTCTCTCTCTCTCTCTCTCTCTCTCACACACACACACACACACACATTCTCTCTCTCTCTCTCTCTCTCTCTCTCTCTCTCTCTCTCTCTCTCTCTCTCTCTCTCTCTCTCTCTCTCTCACATACACACATTCTCTCTCTCTCTCTCTCTATCTCTCTCTCTCTCTCTCTCTCTCTCACACACACACACACACACACACATTCTCTCTCTCTCTCTCTCTCTCTCTCTCTCTCTCTCTCTCTCTCTCTCTCTCTCTCTACATGCAATATGTCCAGGGATATATACAGACTAATGTATTTACCCTAAATATTCGAACTTTATACTTGTCTTGGCATTCAAACAAGCCCATTACATTACCAGCTGCAGTGTCTAAAAACTGCTATTTGAGGTGCAAAGTGCAAACAGTGTAGACCCAGATCAGACGCATCATTAGCTGGCGTCTGATCTGGGTCTATACTGTCTGCGCATGTTTGACTGTCCAAATACTTAGGATAAAAATACGATACGTGCTGCGCCATAAGAAAATTTGTCCGGGCTAAATATGAACAGTTAAGATCCTACCCAGTAAGCATTCTACATAAATCTATAGCGGGCCGTTATCGGCCCGTCAGGGTAGCTGACGGGCCGATAACGGCCCGCTATAGATTTATGTAGAATGCTAGCTGGGTAAGATGCAGATCAGCTAGGAAGCCGCACAGTCTTACAACGGTTTATGTTATACAATATATATATATGGATGTATCCTACACTGTCCAAGATACTATAAGCGGACAGCGTGAGCGGTAACCAGACTGCGCGATGCATAGGTTGATCTGGGCCTTCGCTGTTCGTATATACCCCGAAGAAACATTTTCCAACAGAGTGTCTTACACACATGTATTTACATGTATATAGTCTGCTTGGCTACATTCAACTGTAGAAAAGTCTCTCTCTTCTTATGATTGAGCGATGTTCACTTAAGTGCTAAACTTTGTCATGCTATCCCGTTTTTCATTGTCTGGAATGGCTGAACACCTGTCGACAGAACATTGAAACGCCAACATTCCAAAAACATGTACGGAGTGATTTAGGTACATTTCGACCTTTTGTTGATACTGGTACGTTTCCTGAGCAGATAGCAAATGTTAAGAAGTTTTCTAAATTTAGAAAATTCCCGGATGGCGCATGCTTACAAAGAGCAAATCGTTCAAGGGACATAATAGGATAGAGCGGAATTCCCTTTAGTTATCTAACCTGAAATTGAATTTGGGTATTTTTCCCGTCTAAATATAGATCAATAGTCCGACTATTTATATGACTGTCATATACGTCCAATGTAAGGACGAGGGTGAGCAAAGAAGGAACTACCATGACAATACCAGGAAAATATGCATCTAATGACGACCGATTTCAATTTATTTTGACGTTTGTCTATTGTATTACAGAGCCTCGCCATGAGAAAAAGCTGTTTTCAGGGCCTATCGTTTTTACCCTAAGTATTCGGACACCTGATCACCTTACCATACTTATCATAAAACTTTCAAGAACAAGTTCATTTTACTACCTGTTGAAGTTATAAATGCGACTAGATAAGTGGCTAACAGTGTAGACCCTGATCAGACGTCGCGTTCTGCGTCTACGTTGTTTGCCCAGGTATACCTGTCCGAAAACTTAGGCTTAATACGGTATGCGAACAAGAAAGATCCAGATCAGCTAACAAAGCCACAGAATCTGATAAAGGTTTGTGTTTGTTATACATTGATATAATCTACAGTAAAACAAAAAAAATCTTCTGTAAGCGGACAGCGGAGGCCTGATTAGACCGCGCGAATGCTTAAGCTGAGCTTGGCTTGTGTTGTCCGCACATGCTACCAAGACTCATTTTACTTGTCTCCACTCCTTTCTATTCCTTTCATTCCAGCGTAAAGGCCAGTTGTTTCATCAGTGAGTCTCTGTATAATTTCTACTCGAGAGGGCAGCGGCTTACTTAAGCACATATGTCATACCTCTTCCAGCTTAAAGAGAATCTACATACTTTCAGAGGGCGGGGAGGCATCTCGTTCAGAACTGTTGTTCCTCCACTCTGAGAAGATCTAAAAGGAAAGAATTTGCTTCCCTTTACAGCTGACCCCTTTTCAGAAGAGTATTGTAAAGCCATGAAAATGTGATGGCACAAGGCTGCTAGTAGCGAAGCAGGACGTTTTATGAGCGCAATAGTCAGCGTATCACTAATTTCTTATTTACCCTAAATATTGGTTCGCCTTCACTCCTTATCAGCCGGCCTCCATAGCGCTAAGCTCAAAGTGTGGAGGTCGTGTGTGTATGTGTGTGTGTGTGTGGGGGGGGGGGGGGGAGGGGGAGGGTTCGTTCGAATCCCAGCTCGGCTACATAACTTTCGTGGAGATTACCATGAAGTCATTGCTACGGTCATTCTCCCCTTCCGCTGATCCAAGAAAGGCAGTTCAGTTACTAGTGAAAGTATGTGCACAAGTACTGTTTAACGGCTTAGAGGGATAAGTCTGTCAAGGAAAAGCGAAGTAGGTTAACTGACCGGCTCGACATGGTCTTTATAGTGTAAACTGGGCTTAGTGTAAAACTCAAATACAAACTCACTTACCATACTTGTCACAGGGTTTTAACAATATATATAATTTACCAAAGTTAAGTTGATCGTGGAAACAAAGAACACATAAAAGAGACCCTTCGTATGACAGTTTAAGTTGCAGTGCTATATACGCCCCATTAGCGCCAGCTTAAACTTTAACATCATTTTAAAATCCTAGTAACTAGAACTCAAAATTTACTATACATGTTGAAATCCCAGGACAAGTTTGTTTGTGTTGAGGTTTTACGGCCCAGTCAACCCAATGGGGTCATGTCGAGCGCGGTCAGTTTACCTAACCACACGTTTATATACTGGGCAGGGTTAGTCCTCTAAGAGTAACCAGTATTGTGCACATTCTTTCGCCAGAAACTGACAACTGCCCTTCTTGAATCAGCGGAAGGGAGACAAGTATGGCCCATTTTACTACATGTTGATTGTCTAAAACAATGCTGGAAGAGCGGTAAAAAGTGTAGACCCTGATCGTATGCCACGTTCTGCGGCATCTGATCTAGGTCTTCTCAGTTTGCTCGGGCCTATCTGTCGCAACATCTAGTTTTTTTACATCATTTTTGATGCATACATATATTTATTTGTGACATATTACAACTTAGTAACAGATATTGTTTTTTTCGGATTCGATTCTTCACCGAATTCACTTACCATATTTATCTTAAAAACGCCTTGTTTCCTTGATCTAAATTTTGAAATGAAGGCCGTTTGATTATCTTGTGATGTGTCTAAAGGGAGCAGTTAAATGGCAAACAGTGTAGATCCTGAACAGAAATTGCGTTCCGCGGCGTATGATCTGGGTCTGCACATGACGCATGTTACAAGCGCAACATAAAGGGAGTGTTTATATTTTCCGCGGACACCTGGCATTTCCAAATAGATACTGAAGGTTCTCAACGTTTTATATTTGTTACCATATTTACCTTAAACATTTAGACACCCAAACGCCTTACCATAATTTTGCTAAAATTTGAACAACATATTCTAAATTTAATGGTTATTTCAGAGCAATAAAAACACACTAGCACGCATACACACAAAGTCGCACGCAAAAGAATAAAAATAGCTGAATCATGGAAGTTTTCTAATCCAGACTAGCCAGATTCGGCTACTTAGGCCTCATCAGTGACCCGCGACACCACACTTTTCGTAGCCCCAGTCTGTGTGGGGGTGGAGGGGAGGGGATACTCTGAATTGTGTCTGCTACATTGGCTGGACCCTAGCATCTAGTGTTTACTTTAAAAAATATATGGCATATCAGGCTTACCCCGAAAAATATGTTAGATCAGTTATACAAAAAAAAAAAAAAAAAATATTTGTAGATATTAGCATACCCCAAAAGATATTCCCCTTGCTTTCTTCTTAAAAAGTGTGGTTTTCGTTTATTTTTCTTGTATAATGATTGTATTATAGTAATATAGGTGCTTTAGACAGTTTCCAACAGTAGCTCTATTTTCAGTTTAATGGCACTGAACTGATGCACAACAGAAATAGAGGTATTAAAACTAAATTACCAAAACTATCAATTCAATACAAGGTTCTAGCCTCGATTCTTATAATACCCCCTCAAAAATACCGGGAATTCTAATACACCCCTCAAAAATAGTCAGTTTTAAAAGTGACCCAAAAATACCTGCGAATGACTAATACCTAAAAAATACCCACTTTTTCCCCATACCCCACAAAATAGTAAAATTTAAAACTCTAAATCCAAAAAAACTATTCCTAGCCTATGTAGCAAGCAAAATTCAGAGTACCTTCGCTGGTATCGTAGCGTACAGTATTTATTCTAATATTCGGACACTTTAAACCCTTATCATCCTTGCCATAATAGTCAAGATATTTAAACATCTCCATTTTAATACATGTTAACGTGTCTGAAACTGCTGGATGACTGACAAACAGTGTAGACCGTGATATGACGCCATATCCTGAGGCGTCCGATCTGGGCCTCTACTTTATGTTATTGCCAACACCGTGCGTGTGAATAGTCGTACAGTCAGAAAAGTTCGAGCTTTCAATCTCGTCATACCTAATGCGTGTTAATTTCGACTGCACAATGCATTTCGGTACTCAGCTCGAGCCGTGAATAAGATTCTTTCTCTAGCCACATGTCCATCGTCGCCGGAAAGGATGCAAAGTAGGTGTCCTCACCCAGGTGCCGAGTGGGTGTCCTCACCCGCCTAATGGGTATCCTCACTTAAGTCCGCGCGCCGCCGGTTTGACCTACTGAGTATAGTTCGTGCCAAGGTAACGGCGGCAGGTCCTCCACCTCCCCCTAGGGTGTCATTGTAAGATTTCTCCAGGACGCCGTACCAGTGGACTGTGTTGTTCTGCTTGGTACCTCTCTCAGCGAGCATCTCGATGTACGAATACCAGCGTTCATCATCGTATTTGGAGGTCGGTCCCTTGATTAAGGTCCAATGTTGGTTGTCTCTGTGGTAAAGAAAGAACGCTGGCAGGTCGACGTTGAGGTCTTCGTCGTCTCGCTGGAGTCTGTTAGCTTTGACGATTGCCTTGTACTTGACTGAGTAGACATCCTGGAGGTCATACTTTTCGTGTAGTGGGTATCTCAATGTTGATGCGAAAGTACTGGGTTGGTATCTTTGCAGTGGTCGTAGTGGTCGTCGGTGAATTGGTGCTTGGCTTCTCTGTAAGAGTAGAATCTGCAGGAGGCGGTGTTGTAGGTCGCATGATGGTAGGTAATGACGTGATCTCTGCTGTCTGTGGCTGGCGTTGGTGTCTGATGGTGGTAGGTGCTGTGGTCTGTAGTGTCTGGGTGGCTGGTGGTGGCGTCTCCTCCGGCATCGGCTGTCGGCGTGCTTGCGTCGACCTGGTCGTCGATCTGGTAGCAGCTGTGGGCTGACGAGGCCATTCGCCACAGAGGGTGCAGGCTGCCACCTGCTTTTGGCCCCCTTCATGCAGAGTAGTCGTTGGTAGATTCTTGTAGAAGGTTAGCTCGAACCGAACTAGTCCTTCCCGTCGGACATTCTCCAGACTGGAGAGCCGACAAAGTTGTACTCATGTAGAGCTTTGAGCAGTACAGCTGGTATCACAGACATGGTCACTCGTTAGATGTGAACACTTCGAAGGTCGAAGGTCAACTGTGAATGAGGCATTAAGTCTTTGACGATATGCAGTTCAGTTCAGATCAGATTTTTAACGCTACCAGGGAACTGAGTCACACAGAGGCAGCGCCTGACGATATGCGTTCATGCAGATATGGTCCAGGAAGTCAGTGAATTTCACAGGAAGAGGGACGCTGGTAGTTGAGTAATTCTAGCGCTCACCTGTTGAACTAGCGGTCGTGGGTCTAATCCGCCTGGAGCAGAATTCTTCTCATGACTGAGCGATGCTCATATAATACTATCACATTTTCATTGTCCTGAAAAGCAGTTATTCAGGTCCAACTGAGCCTTTTTGTCAACATAGGCACGTTTCCTGAGCAGATAGCAATTACTGAGATGTTTTCCAAATTTAGAATATTTTCGGATAGCGCATGCTCACAAAGAGCAAATTCTCCAAGGGACATAACATAACAGCTTGGAATTCCCTTTAGTTATCTACCCTGAAATTGAATTTGGGGATTTTCCAGTCTAAATATAGAATCAATAGTCCGACTATCTATATGACTATCGTATACGTCCAATGTAAGGACGAGGGTGAGCAAAGGCTGAACTACCCTGCAATTACCAGGAAAATAGGCATCTGACGACGATTGATTTCAACATACACCTACATTGTATTTTGACTTTTATCTGTTGCAATACATGAGACTCATCATGAGAAAAGGTGTTTTCGGTGCCTTCCGTTTTTACCCTAAATATTCGGGTTCTGTGGTGTCTGATCTGGAGCTACACTGTTTGCTCATGTCTGCCTGTCCCAAAACTTATAGTTATAATAGAACAACGTTCCTGCTACACGATTTAGTAATAACTCGGACATAATAGACCCTAAATAAACAGATAACTTTACTTTCGGATTCGCCCCATTTACCCATTACACCTACCGTATTTGTCCTTAATATTCAGACACTTTAACTCTTATTTTAAACGTTGACGTCTGTTTGGCTATTTGGTGATGTGCCTAAAAGGTGGTAGTGGAATGTCGAACAGTGTAATCCTAATTAGACTCTGCGTTTGAACTAGGTCTGCACAGGTTACTCAGGTCTGTCTGTCCGCAGATATCTGGCATCAACCCATCTGTCTGCCTCTCTCTCTCTCTCTCTCTCTCTCTCTCTCTCTCTCTCTCTCTCTGACATCTGACCTAACGTTTTGTATATCGCATTTAACCCTAAGTACTGGGACAGGCAGAGTGGGCCCAGACTTGAGGTATCCTTTTATTAAGGTAAATGCGGTAAAACGCATATTACTCCCATATAATCCGAAAAGTACGGTGATGCCCAAAGTGTAAAACAAGCAAAATATTCCTCATTTCCCATATCATATGGCGACAATGTCTTGCTTACATATCTCTTGATAAGAGGAATATCAAGATAAATATTCATGTACATGTATTCTGTTTTCCACACACGCGCACACTTACACACGCACGCACGCGCGAGTGCGCCATTTACACATGCACGCGATAACGCAAGCGCGCATGCACACACGCACGCCTGTTAAGTTCCACTTCTTCACACTAAGCATATGTCCCTACTCTTTAAACTTCGGCCGAAACTTAGGTTAAAGCGGATGTCGTATTGTATACTTGAACACAGGTTTTAAACGGGTCAAATATTTATTTATTTATTTATTTATTTATTTATTTATTTGAGACTGAGGTGAAATTTGGATCTCTGAGAGTAGCAATGTAAATTTGCCTACAAAGTGATGGAAAATAAAGTGTCAGTAAATTGCATAATTTTTATTGCAATGGACCTCTAATGACACATCATTACTGTTATGAAAACAACTTTTTCAAACGAAATGTGTTTGAACCCTAAATTTGGGTAAAACTGTCCATTTTTGCAATTGAAATGCATGGAAAATGAAAACGCTTTTTATAAAGTACTCACCCCCCCCCACCCCCCCCCACCCCCCCCCCCCCCCCCCCGCCAACCCCGTGCCTCATCTAATCCTTTTTTCAGGCATTTGTATATGCATATTTTACACAACATATGTAAGTGGCTACCTGAGGCAAGGGGTTGGGGGTGATACCCTAGAGACAAAAACGCTATTTTTTCACTCTCACTGTAGCAGTTTTAAGCATGGAAAGAAGTACAACTGTTTTAAATTGAACAATCTAAACTGTTATGCCCGGGCATATTCATGCTAGTAAATACTACAATTAAATCGATCCATATATTAAGCCATCTGCCTGAGTTATGTTGCAGAACTGCAGCCTCCACTCAGTACCTTACCGATTTAAAGCCTGACTAAGTAATGTGTATTCGGGAGACAACTGTACAACACAAGATACCTGTGCATATATTGTATATGCAGCCAATGAAGTGGAAACTAAAGGTAGATGTGGGATACGCTATAGGGTTCCAGTTAAGTAGGCAGATGTGTTTTATATATTATTCTACTGTGACAAAACAACTTGGTTCTTAATTACACATATTGTTTTGTAGATCTAATAAGATTCCAAAACTTACTAATTTGTATAAAAATGGTAAAAACGTACTGATATTTCTCTTACCTTTTTTTACCTGGAGCACCTGGTTACAAATGGGATCACTGAACAATAAATGCTAGCACTGCTACAGGATATGTTAAATGTTTGGTACAAGTTTTTATTTTTCTGTGGAAAATGTATATTTATACCATCAATTGTAGTCAAATAATTGGTTATATACCCAAATATAAGTGTGTATTTTATAAGGATATGCATAAACATTCACTTACATGAAAAAAGCTCAAATCTATATCAATTTATTTTTTCTAAAAATGTTACTCCTTCCTTGTATATAAATAAAATATGGTTTCTGTATGACAAATATTTACAATTTAGCTACATCTGCTTCTTTATAGAACATGTACCTCCCTAAAAATACCAATATAATAGTATGGAGAAATCATGGAAGCTGGGACAACCCACTGAAAAATAGGCAGATTGCCAATGTTACCGTCAGGGGTCCTTTCTTTCTCGTAGAGTTAAGAGAATATGATGCTATAAGTGAGTATATCTGTTATCGTATTTACCACAAGTGATCGAACACCTTATCCTAAAATTTGAACAAACCCATTTTACCATATGTTCTTGTGTCTAAAACACTGCTGGATGTGTAGCATTCTGATCTGCCGCGTCTTATCTGGGTTTACACTGTTTGTTCAGGCCTCTCTATCCGAATATCTAGGATAAAACGGTGTCAGCTGCAACTTCAGGTTTTATGCCTCAAATAATAGTTGTACATATGAGCAGCGGGAGCTGGATTTCAGGCCTGTCAGCGCTGTCCTGTGTAGTGTACAGTCGTTAGATTTTCCTATTTAATCGCATTTCCGAGTTAGTCGCGAGTTAGTATATAGGCCCTTTTTTCTCCCCAAAAATCATGCTTTTTTTTTTTTCTTTTTTTTTATTCATGACTAATATATAGTTGTTTTTTTTTTTTTTTTGTTGTTGTTTTTTTTTTCAAGTAAAAGCCTCCTAACAGATTTCAATTTATTTCAGGCCCCTTTTACAAAAAGAAACTGCAATTTTGGTATCTTATTTGAGCCTATTTATTTTTAGGGACCCGGTCAAAAATCAATACACACAGCATGCATTTAATTCTCTGTGTAATTTAACCTAGTTTACACACTAAATGAGCCATAAAATGAGAAGTTTTCTACTAGTAAATGATCCAAAGCGTGAAAAGAAATGTGTGCGATTAAATTTACTCTGTTTTCTTTTATTTTCTTTTTTTTTTTTTTTTTTTTTAAGCAACAATTGTTTTGGTCATTTCGTCGCTTCATCTCCGTAAGTTTCGGTTTATCAAAAATATTTTTCAACTGCTTAAGCGGCATGGAAACGGCGTCACTAGTTTTCGCAGCTCATTAGAAGAGATTCTAAGCAGAATATGCTTGGTCATCTTACGATGAAGAGTTAGATGACATTCTTTCATGAAAGAAGAAGTATTTTAGGAGGGGAATGTGCACCAGATTGTATAGGGAAACTCCTTCTCGAAAGCTCACATAGTGTCTTTTTGTGGGATTGACTCCCGGGATGACTATTCATGCTATATATTGGATAGAGTGATTTAGGACCCGAGTGTCATTAACCCAACGTGGTAGTTCAGTGGTGAGTGCATTTGCCGCTGGAGGTAGAGGTATCAGGATCGATAGGCATAGGCAAGGAATTTCAGCATCTTAATAGCTTTCTTCGTGCCATTTGCAGGGATGACATGAACACTGAATGCACCGTCCTTTCGTTTGGGATATTAACTGGCGATCTACAGTGCAGATTAAGGACAATGTACCAACTGCATATGCATGGTTGTGAAATTTACCACTTTACATGTCATCATACAATATGAACAAAAATCACAACTGAAAATGCCTGTCTCACAAATTTAACTTACAACTGCAATACCAAAGCATATCAAACAGTTCTTAATAAATAAAAGACAGTGGCTAGAGATACAGTCCAGTATCTTTATCCTTTATCCTCGGAGGCTAGAGATACAGCTGTTGCTTATTTTCATCCTTTTCCCAATACTTTATCTAGTAAGTACACTGAATAACTTTTAAATCTAGATTTTCAACTTTACTTTCTCAACTTAGACACCATTTTGATGGGTGCTGATCAGAATGGTACTGAAATGTAACAAATACAATAACGGGATGAAGAAACTATTTATTATTAGTAGTAGTAGGAGACCTTTAGTCGCTGTTTATATGTTTGTACATATATCATTATTACAACAATATGTAAGTATTTATTTATTCACATTATAAAGGCTCCTTTCAAAGTGTTTGGGAGTCCTGAAAAAGACACAATATAATTGCCTAATGAAGATACATAGATTATGCACATTACTTGACTGATCACTAATAAGTACAGTTAGCCCGCAAATACTTGAGTAAAATTATAAGTACAAGTTCAATAAAAATATAGTAAATAACAATAATAATATTTTTGATAATCATAATACTGTCCCGCTTAAATAAAGTGAAATAAACATTTATAATAATAATGTCCCGGTTATTTGTTTGCTGCATTTCCAAGCATTAGTGTTACAGGTATAAACCAGTCTAACAACAACAACAATGGCATCAAAGTTGAAGTAAATTCAACAAGAGGGCCATGATGGCCTTATATTGCTCACCTGAATCATGTTATACATTGCATTGCTAACAGAGATGCGGTTCTAAAGGTCATGGTGACCTTGACCATGATCTTTGCCCTCAGGGTCATCTTCTGGTCATAAGAAAAATCCCTACTACTATTTGAAGGTCCTTAGGCCCCAAGCATTGCTGGGTTATAAGCTTGTTTTGTACTAGAGGTCACTGTGACCTTGACCTTTGCCATAAGGGTCATCTACTAGTCAAGACCAACATACCATCTAAGGGTTCTAGCCTCAAGCACTGCCAAATTATTTGCTACTAAAGGTCATGGCAGGAGGGTACCTGTTCTCTTGTTCCCCTGAAATATTTTTTAATTTTCCCTTGTTCCCCAAAGTCGAAATCTTAATTTTCTATATGTTCAGTCCTCCCCGAAATTAACTTCTCTTGTTCCCTTCATTTTTATCGCACCTGCTTGTAGCAGGGTGCGATATAGGCGTCCGATTTTCTGTCCGTCTGTCCGTCTGTCAACATTTATGTCGACATTCGACATTTATGTCAAAGTTAGTATTCTAATCAACTACAAGACTAAACAACCATCAAACCTTGCATGAAACATCTCCCTGACCTCCTGACTTTGCGACATAGGCGTCTGCTTTTCCGTATGTCTGTCCATTCGTCCGTCTGTCTGTCAACATTTATGTCGAAGTTCGACATTTATGTCAGAGTTAGTATTTTAATCAACTACAAGACTAAACAACCATCAAACCTTGTATGAAACATCTCCCTGACCTCCTGACTTTGCGACATAGGTGCCCGCTTTTCCATTCGTCTGTCCGTTCGTCCGTCTGTCTGTCTGTTAACAGTTCTGTTATGTCGAAGTTCGACATTTACGTCAAAGTTAGTATTCTAATCAACTACAATTCTACAACAACCATCATACCTTGCATGAGACGTCTCCCTGACCTCCTGACTTGGCAGGTATGTTGACCCAGTGACCTTGACCTATATTTTGCGCTCCATTGACTTTGACACAATTTACGTTGACGTTCCAGATCTTCTCAACTATAAGACGTACAACTACCAAACCTTGCATAGTGCTTGTCCTAGATGTACTGACTTGGCAGGTACCTTGACAGGGTGACCTTGACCTATATTTTGCGCTCCAGTGACTTTGACATATTTTGCGTCGACGTTTGATATCTCCTCAACTATAAGACCTACAACCATCAAACTTCGCATAGTGCTTCTTCTCAATGTACTGACTTGGCAGATACCTTGACCTGGTGACCTTGACCTATATTTTGGCTGCATTGACTTTGACATAATTTACGTCAACGTTCCAGATCTCCTCAAGTGTAAGACCTCTAGCCACCAAACCTTGCATAGTGCTTCTCCTAGATGTATTTACTCGGCAGGTATCTTGACCCGGTGACCTTGACCTATATTTTGTGCTCCAGTGCCTTTTACACATTTTACGTCAACGTTCAATATCTCCTCAACTACAAGGCCTATAACCATCAAACCTTGCGTAGTGCTTCTCCTCAATGTATGGACTCTGCAGGTACCTTGACTGGGTGACCTTGACCTATATTTCGCGCTCCATTGACTTTTACACCTTTTACGTTACCCTTCCATGTGTCCTCAACTGTAAGGCCTTCAACCACCAAACCTTATATAGCACTTCTCGATGTACTGACTCGGCAGGTACCTTGACCTGGTGACCTTGACCTATATTGTGCACTCCAGTGACTTTGACACATTTTATGTTGATGTTAGGTATCTCCTTAAATATAAGACCTGCAACCACTAAACCTTGCATAGTGCTTCACCTCATTGCACTGGCTTGGCAGGTACCTTGACCCGGTGACCTTGACCTGTATTTGGCACATTTTATGTTAATGTTCAATAACTCCTCAACTATAAGGCCTACAACCACCATACCTTGCATTGTGCTTCTCCTTGATGTACTGAGTTAGCAGGTACCTTGACCTGTGACCTTGACCTATATTTCATGCTCCAGTGACTTTTACACATTTTACGTCAATGTTCCATTATCATTGGGTTGTATGATACGAAAAGTCAGTGCTGAAGATATAGGCATTAGAGGGAATGGGACTGGCCTGGAATATATGTGCCCCACTAGGCACTTTGTCTACATTTTTTCAACCCAGTTTTCCAAGTAAGCACTGCTAAGAATGAAATAAACTTATTTAATAACCACGTTCTGATTGTGGCTCCTGTGACTTTTGCCCCAGCAGGTGCGATGACGCCTTCCGCGGAATTCTTGTTAGACTTGTGTTCTCCTGTTCCCCTGAAATAAATGACATTATTCCCCTGTTCCTCAGAACCCCTGGGAGAGCCTCACTAAAGGTCCTTGTGACCTTGACCTTTGCCCTCAGGATCATCTACTGGTGAGGACCAACATCTCTACTAAGTTTGAGGGTCCTAACCATATTTCCCTGTTCCCCAGAACCCCTGGGAGGGCCTCACTAAAGGTCCTGATGACCTTGACCTTTGCCCTCAGGTGCAGACTCCTCTCCTCTCTCTTTACCAACACGTACATCAGTCTGCTTTCATTTTTTAATGGTGCACTAGACACAGAATCTAAATTCTAACAAGAGGGTCATGATGGCTCTGTAACGCTCACCTGAGCATCATAGCACTTTGAGAACCTCATCTTGAACTGATCAAGGTAAACATTCTGATCAAAATTCATAAAAAAAGTCACTGGATAGAAAAATATACATCGCTTTGAAATCATCAAGACAAACATTTTGAGCAAGATTCATGATGATCACTTCAAAAATGTAACCTCTAGAGCATCAACAAGGTTTTCCTTTGATTTGGCCAGGTGACCTAGTTTCTGATATCAAGTGACCCAGTTTTAAACTAGACCTAGAAATCATCATGACAAACATTTTGAGCAATATTTATGATGATTATTTAAAAAAATGTGACCTCTGGAGTGTTAACAGTTTTCTGCTGATTTGGCCTGATGACCTAGTTTTTTACCCCATGTGACCCAGTTTTGAACTTGACTTAGAAATCATCAAGACAAACATTTTGAGCAAGATTCATGATGATTCCTTCAAAAATGTGACCACTAGAGTGTTAACAAAATTTTCTGCTGATTTGGCCTGGTGACCTAGTTTTTGACCCCAAGTGAGCTAGTTTCGAACTTGACCTAGAACTCGTCAAGACAAACATTTTGAGCAGGACTCATGATGATTGCTTCAAAAATGTGACCGCTAGAATGTTAACAAGGTTTTCTGCTGATTTGGCCAGGTGACCTAGTTTTTGACCCCAGGTGACCCAGTTTTGGACTCCACTAGAAATCATCAAGACAAACATTTTGAGCAAGATACATGATGATTGCTAAAAAAATGTGACTGCTAGTGTTAACAAAGTTTTCTGCTGATCTAGCCCGGTGATCTAGTTTTTGACCCCAAGTGACATAGTTTCAAACTTGACCTAGAACTCATCAAGACAAAACATTTTAAGCAAGATTCATGCGACTGCTTCAAAAATGTGACCGCTAGAGTGTTAACAAGGTTTTCTGCTGATTTGGCCTGATGACCTAGTTTTTGACCCCAAGTGACCCAGTTTTGAACTTGACCTAAAAATCATCAAGACAAACATTTTGAGCAAGATTCATGATGATTGCTTGAAAAATGTGACCACTAGAGTGATAACAAGGTTTTCTGCTGATTTGGCCAGGTGACCTAGTTTTTGACCCTAGGTGACCCAGTTTCGAACTTGACCTAGAAATCATCAAGACAAACATTTTGAGCAAGATTCATGATGATTGCTTCAAAAATGTGACCGCTAGAGTGTTAACAAGGTTTTCTGCTGATTTGGCCTGGTGACCTAGTTTTTGATCCCTAGTGACCCAGTTCCAAACATATCCTAGAACTCCTCAAGACAAACATTTTGAGCAAGATTCATGATGATTGCTTAAAAAATTTGACCGCTAGAGTGTTAACAAGGTTTTCTGCTGATTTGGCCTGGTGACCTAGTTTTTGACCCCAGGTGACCCAGTTTCAAACCTGACCTAGAACTCATCAAGACAAACATTTTGGGCAAGCTTCATGATGATTGCTTGAAAAATGTGACCGCTAGTGTTAACAAGGTTTTCTGCTGATTTGACCAGGTGACCTAGATTTTGACCCCAAGTGACCCAGTTTCGAACTTGCCTAGAAATCATCAAGACAAACATTTTGAGCAAAATTCATGCTGATTGCTTCAAAAATGTGACCGCTAGAGTGTTAACAAGGTTTTCTGCTGATTTGGCCCGGTGACCTAGTTTTTGACCCCAAGTGACCCAGTTTTGAACTTGACCAAGATTTAATAGAGGCAAACATTCTGAGCAAGTTTCATCCAGATTGGGTCAAAACTGTGACCTCTAGAATGTTAACAAGTTTTTCCTTTGATTTGACCTGGTGACCTAGTTTTTGACCCCAAGTAACCCAGTATCGAACTTGACATAGATTTCATAGAGGCAAACATTCTGAGCAAGTTTCATCAAGATTGGGTCAAAACTGTGACCTCTAGAGTGTTAACAAACTAATTGTTGACGACAAACGACGGACAGAGGGTGATGACAATAGCGCACCCTGAGCTTTTGCTCAGGTGAGCTAAAAATGGAAAGAAAAAAAAGGAAAAGAAAACTAGGGTTAGATGAGAAAGAAGAATGAAAAAAAGTTAAAGAGAGAAGCAGTAGATAGTCAGGGCTTCCGTTAAGCGGACGTACGGCGTATATTACGCCCTGAGATTGCCACCGGACGTCCAAATTGAACTTCAAAGACGTACCGCGGACTTCCGAAATTTCTTTTGTCCGTCCAAAATCGATACCCGAGACGTCCAAAACTGTCAAAAACCCCGCCCACTTTTAACGAGTTGTATGATGTTTGCCCCGCCTACTTATCGGAAATTCACTACCTGTGTTCACTGAGCTTCTAAGGACGTCCCACTTTCCGCTTGCGGGAGTTTTATTGACAGCCGTCTCACGTGTCGCGGCACTCTTTTGATAGCTGTGTGATCACTGCATGTATTTGTCAATCGTGATGAGTTGATTAATTGATGTTGTATAATTTAACTTTCTCCTGCGACACCCGAAATATTCGTTCACGCGCGTTCAAAACGTTGACCAATGAACCCGAAAATTTTCGGTCGGGAGGAATTTTCCAGGTTGCGCTTTATATTAAAAAACTTCCTGGCAACCTTATCAGTTCCAAAACCTAACAAATACACAAAGAATGCATGAGAAATAAATAAATCTTTCCAGCGCACCAGTTTAGCAGGAAGACGCGTTCAACAGATTATGCAAGTTAAACAAAGACAAGAAGCACTAATAAATTGAATTTAGACGAGCGGATTTTCCTTGTCTGGAAATAGATAAATTCAGAACCAGAAATAAACATCAAAAATGCGTTGACACAAATGATCTTTGGAAGAAAATAATGAAATTATATGAAGTCATTAATTGTTTTAATATTCAGGTCTTAAAATCTTAAATTATTATTTTGCTAAGAAGGTGTGTCGTCTGAACACACCTCAACACTTCCGGGAGTTACCGAGGGAAATTCTATAAATAAATAATTATGCACAAAACGCAAATTGAAATCTATTCAAATTTAGAAGCTTATGCTTGTCTTTCCTACAATGCTATAACAATAAAAGCAATTTTTCAAATGAAAATAAAACATATTTTTCGTCAACGTTTTCGGAAAACCCGTTTCTAAATGCGTAGCCTCGTTCCGGTTGCGCTGTTTACCAGCGCGGAAAAGACGCAAAGTAAGTCTAAATTTAGGAGATTTGTGATGGTTTTGCTTGCTTTTCTCCGCGAACGAACGTTACTGCTGTTGGTATTTCATCAAGAGCTGCATTTTATTTGTTTGTTGTTACACAAGAGTCGGCGCCGTTTTCCCGCAAATTTGTGAAGGACGCAACGTTCGCTCGTGTCGATCAGCTTCTGTCCGAACAAATATTTCATTATAAACATTTCTGCGAAGTAATTTTAGCATACCGGGTAGTTTATTTTTAAGAAAACATGTTTTGGGGCTTTTCTCTCACGTATTTTATTTTATTTTTTCCCTTCTCTGGGCTTTGAAACGAATGCGAAGTTTTACCAATGTTGATGCTTTCTCTAAGGTCCGAAATACAAGTTCAGGCTTTCCAAAAAGATGCGATCGAATTTTAAGCGATAAGGACGTTTTTAAGACACATCTGAAAGAATTATAGATCATGATGATTCTGTGTGACACTGAAATAAGAACCTATGTTTTGCGAAACAAAGGCCAGCCTGCTGCAGCACGGAAAAAGTGGGACTTCCTAGATTTTCCTGTGGGACTTCCAAATCTGTGGTGTAGGAAGTCTGGACTTCCTGAGTCTGAAAGTTAATGGAAGCCCTGGATAGTTATACCAAGCTTTTTATGACCAGTCTGCCTTCCCTGGGGTACCTGGGCACCAGACCAGAAGACACAGCTCAACACCCGTCATTTGGGTTTATGTTTGTGGTGAGGGAGAAATTCCCATTAGACGGTTAAGCATGGGAGCCAGGAAAGCATCTGACAAATGCCATCACCCTCAAGGGCAGATATGTTAAGTTGTCAGAGGTAAAATTAGTGAGATCCTGTGGGAAAAAAAAAAAAAACAAAAAAAAAAAACCCCAGTAATTTCATTATTAGTACAGTAGATAGAGAATGAAATTTCTAATATTGTTTTAGCAGTGTTTAGAGAGACAGCATGTATAACTGTTTTTTTTGGACCAAAACTTTATAGTGAGCCTCAATAAAAATGTAGAATAGCCTGCTCCTGCTGTCTGTACTTCAACATTAATTGAACAAACTGTCATTTTTCTAACATCACCATACACATACTAATTACATTGTTGCCAATGAAGTAATTCTAAGAAGGAAAAAATGTACCTTATGCAGCACTTGAACAGACGAGTCAGCTTGCAGTTCAGTTGCTCTACCAACTGAGTTAACTGGACCTACATTCCTGTCAATCACAGGCATATGATGAAAGGATACAGATTGAAATAAGCCTTTAGACTCCCTCATATATGGCCAAGAGCCCTCATAGTGCAAAGGCGCTTCTAATAAGTACCCACTGCATATGTTTTGATGGAGATTTAAGAAAAACATTATGATTTTATCTGGAGCTATGCTTCCTTCTGAATCCCCATTTGCATCATAAAAACATACCTATATAATTTTGACCACCTTAAACCCCATTTTTATATAGTAATCGCGCGGTCTTTTAATATAGCTTTGGATTTTTATATATGGGAGAGTGTTCGATTAGCTCACAAAGGATTCTTTTATATTTTACGGGATCATCTGTTTTTATACCTGCCGGGATCATCAGAGTGTGACGTTTCACCCACGCATTTAAGTGTTGTATCTGTCGGGAACACCAGTGTCTGACTTTTCATCCAAGCTATTAATTTGTTGATTTTGGTAATGTCTAACTTTGAATGTGCATGTTGAGACACTCAGAGGGGCTAGGGCCTGGTTTTTGGCTGAGAATGCTCGTATGAGCAACTAGCTAAGGTTCTGGCGAGATGGCACAATTGCGCAATGAGTTAGAAGACTTGGCAGGTAACTTCCTATATATGACATAGTATGGATGTGCATGCTGAATAGTCTCCTTTTTTAGCACTGCCAAGTACATGTATATGATTAGCCCTTTTTTCAGGCAAAAATATATGATTGACTCCATTTTTTCTGGATTGGTATATGAAAGGCCCCACCCCCGAGTTAGAAGATCACTCAACGAGCCGCACAAATAATATAAGTGTTCTGAACCACAGAGAAAGATGAGGGCGAGGATTATAACTGACCGTTCCAAGTCGGTTCTTTTGTTGTGGTTTATTACTGTTCTCTGTGTTTATGTTGGTGATTTATTTACTTGGGTCCAACTAAAGTCAACTTCTGGCAAACTATCCTGTCAGGCGATAGGTTTTTATTCATTACAATCTGCTTATAACACAAATTTTAGAATTCAAAGCATAAGCTGTATTATTTGAACAATCTTGTTATATTGAAACAAAAAAAATGTAGATGTTATAAAAAATAACCATTAATCATCAGTTTTGATATAATCTATACATTTTTCGAATCCATCTTTGAACCATGCTATATCTAAAACCATCTTATAACAAACTGTGTTATGAACAGATTAATGTCTATTTTATTTGCATTTCAAGCAAGAAATTTCATAAAGCTTAATAAAAGAATACAGAATAGAATAGAATAGAATTTTATTTACTGCACAACTATACCCTATAAGGGTTAAAGGCAAGCAAATACAAACATGACATAATACATTATACAATGATATGAAAGTAATTTTATCATCATTTGAGTGAAAAAAGAGAGAGAGAAAAAAAAAAGTACACACACACACACACACACACACACACACACACACACACACACACACACACATATATATTACATACACATACATACACACACAAATACATATACACTCACACACAAACACACATATGTGTATGTGTATATATCACATACACATACATACACAAATACATATGCACATGTATATAGCCTTGAATTATAAGATTCATGACATGCTATGATATATTACATTCGCTTGCAAATAATCCAATGGATTTCAAAATAGTATCGTCTGTAGATGCCATTAGTTTGATGAACTGCTCTTTTTTAGATTCAAATGAATGGGTTTTTAGAACAGCCATGTTTTGAAACATTTTATTTCGCAGATCTGTATACTTAGAGCAGTCACAAAAGAAATGAATCTCATCTTCTAAAACATTACAAATATTACACAGTCTGTCTTCCAGCCTTTGCCCTGAATATCTTCCCCTTTCAATTTTGAGATGATGTGCGCTTATTCTAAAGGCAGTTAAAGCTTTCCGCTGTTTCCTATCTGGAAGAATATCCAAATAAATTTCAAATTCAAATTTTCTCTTAAATAATTTATACGTCCTTAACTTATCCATTCCAACTTCAGAATTAAGATTTTTCTTCCAATATGAAATAAACCTTTCTTTTAACTTGGTTTTTATACTTGCAAGTAAAGCAGACACATTAAATGTACAATGATTATCCCATACATGTGAAAATCCTAGATCATTTAATACAGTTTTAATAAAACATAACCATAAACTTTTCAATTCAGGGTTATTACATTGTTCCCAAATATGCTGCTGATATAAGTGACTCGCTATTTGATTGTATAGTATGTAGCCAAAAATTAATGCAACTGGCTATATTAGAGACTATTAAAGGAAGCTGACCTAGCTCGCTAAGAACAGCAAAATTGGAAGCTTTTGAATGTACTCTTAAAACATATTTGGAAAATCTTGTAAATATCTTACCAAATTCATTATGCCCTTTAAATGACATTTCAAACATTTCATCGATAGACTTCTTATGATACTACGTTTTATACCCTGCCCAAATCTCACTATTATAAATGGTTATTGGTTTGATGAGTGAATGGAAAATCCGCAAAACTGCAGAAGGCTTGATATTACTGTCAAAAATACTTTGCTTAATTGAAAACAATGCCCTACTGGCCTTTAAACTTAAGTTCTTTTCTGCTGTCATGAACTTGCCATTAGCAGATATGTTGACTCCTAGATATTTCTATTGGTTCACATTTTCCAAAACTGCATGTCCAATGGTAAATATATATTGATCTTTTGACTTACGCCCACTTTTTGAAAACACCATTACTTTAGACTTGTCTGCATTTACAGAAAGACCCCATTTATTACAGAATTCATTTATTATGGTAACAGTTATATTACGCTGTAATTCATTTTCAGATGTTGACAGTAGTAACAAATCATCTGCATAAAGCAAATGGCTTATCTTATGCCCATTCAAAGTTGGAACATTATTTTCTAACAGATCTTCACCTATGTCATTTATAAATATGTTAAACAGTACGGGACTTAGAATTCTACCTTGATGTACGCCCTGCGTAATTTCAATATGTTCAGACATTGTATGCTTAGATTTAACCCTGGATTGTGAACTGCTATACATAGATTTTATAACCTTGTAGATTTTACCATTGATTCCAGCTTGTTGTAGTTTAAGCAACAATCCATCATGCCATACCATATCAAATGCCTTTCTGAGGTCAATGAAACAGGCGTATAGCTTACTACCATTTTTTGCATTCAAAACATATTTATCAATTATAGTTCTTAGCACAAATATATGGTCAGATGTTGGATGGTTTTTCCGGAAACCAGCCTGTTCTTCTTTTAAGAAAGCCCTGTTCTCTAAATCAGAACAAATTCTGTTATTAATTATATGACAGAATAACTTACCCAAGCAACTACTAAGGGTGATACCTCTGTAATTGTTTGGGTCAAATTGACTTCCATTTTTGTGAACTGGTATAAGAATTCCATTTTTCCAAGACTTTGGAAACTTACCGGTATTTAAAATCATATTAAATGCCTTAGTTATTGGTTTGGAAAGAAATGGAAGTGCTGATTTTATCATCTCATTTTTTAACAAATCATATGCACTTGCTTTATTATTTTTAAGCTTTTTAGAAGCCGCAAAAACTTCTTTTTCAATAATGGTGTAATCAAGGTTACTACTTCGGTTTAATGTCTCGTAGTGATTAAGTTCATTTTTCACTAAATTTTGCCTTGTATTGTCAACAGGATTAAACTGAGTATTTAATAATTTATTAAAATGATCAAACCATGCCTGGTGATTTATTTTCTCTGCTTTGTCCGTGGGGGTTGATTCTCTTTTCAATTCATCAATAATTTTCCATGCATTTTGTGGATCTTTCTCTATCGCATCATTTAGCATGGTCGTTAAGTTTTCTTTAAATTTTCTTCTTTTAAATTTAGTTAATCTTTTATATTCTTTAAATTTTTAAAAAAAAATACTACGTAAAGAAGCATTATCAGTGTTTCTATTAAATGTATTCTTTGCTGCTTTCAATTCCCATAGCAAAGAATGGCAATTCTTTGTCATACCATTTTTTGTGCAGTTTGTGAGTTTTTTTCTTTTTTAATTTAAAAGTTTTCCTAGGAAGTGTTATGTCCCCAGCAGAAACAATTACATATGTTACAGCCTGAATTATACTATCAACATCATCATCACCTTGTCCAGTGATCATGTTAAGACGGTCTATTTTTTCTTTAATTGATGAAGAGGAAAACACATCTTGAAATTTGATTTTAGAATGTTCAGACCATACAAATCTATCAGGTGCTAAGCACTCAAAAGTATCAACTGAGCAAATATTCTCATCATGGCATAAATTTGAAGCTAACAGAAATTTTGCAGTCAACATACAGTGGTCAGAAAGGAAGCTAAAATCGTGAACTTTCATGCTTTGAGTAAAATTTGATAAAGACCTGCTAGCTATAAAGTAATCAACTGTGCTACTTCCACGTGGTGTTTGACAAGTGAACTGTCCTGTTAAATCGCCTACTGTTCACCCATTCAAAACATATAACTGATTATCAACACACTGTTCTATCAGCCATCAGCCACTTTGGTTAACCACTGAATTATCCTGAGAAACGTGCGGTAGAATTATATCAAAAGTATCGTCATGAGGGGTAGGTATATATGGGTCTTCTTCCTTTTGTATTAAATCTGTACAGTCGCCAGTTCTAGCATTCAGGTCACCAGAAATAAGTATTTTCCCTTTACAAGCAAAATATTCTATTTGTTTCTCTAATTTTGACATTATGTGTTTACTGTGGACTTTTCCATAAGTGGAATTTAATGGCGGTAAGTATACAAAAGCTAAAAAGAGATCATTCTTCAGTGATGTGAATTCTTTTAGCATACGCATCCAAATTATATCGCTGTCAGAGACAGGATCAAATTTAAACATATGTCGCAAAGACGATTTTAAAAGAACTGCTATGCCACCAGAAGGTTTACGAGGTTTACGAGGTTTTTGGCCTATCCTTACGGAAGACATAATAACCAGGAAGGCTTATATCTACAGACTTGTCAGCATGTGTTTCTAAAAGACCAATTAAATCAGACCAATTCAGACTATTAACAACTTCAGGATCATTTAGTTTGTTACATTTTAATCCATGACTCTTATGCTCAAGACCATTTATGTTCCAAGAAGTTATGGAAATTAACTGATTTGAAAGTCGTCTTTTCATTTGGAGCATAAGTGCTTAAGTTTCTAATTGAAGATTAGAGTGACTAGAAAGGTAAATCATTTCAAACGAAGAAAAAGAGTCTAAAAATGATCAAAAACATTCATTTGAAGCACGATATTATTACACAACTGCTGTGTTTAACTTAAAAGAATACATTAAAGAATCATATTGTTCTTTTTTACCTGTTACATTGAAAATTTATTAAACTTTGTCCCATATCTCTAAGCAAACATGAACAAAATTTTCACTGGTACTTAGACGTTTACATCTAAATATTTTGTCTTGTTTTTCTTATTTCTGCTCAAAAACATAGATTGTGGGTACGCGTTAGAACGGCCTTGCTGAGGCAGTTCTAACAAGTACCCACAGTCTAACAAGTATCCATACATCTGTAAACTTTTCATTTCCAGATAACTTCTCATACAGTTTACAACTGATCAAGCTGAAACTTGATATATAGTAAGACCATGATGTGGAGCAGTGCATATTGTTTCTAGGTTACAGTCTACCAAATATTAAGAGAGTTATGCCCCTTTGAATTTTTTTGTAAACATTTTGTTTCCAGCAAACTCCTCCTACAGTTCACATCCAATCAAGCTGAAACTTGACATATAAATGCTGTAGTTAGATCATGATATGGAGCAGCCCATACTGTCTAGAGGTGACAGTCCACCAAATATTAAGAGAGTTATGCCCCTTTGAAAATTTTTGTAAACATTTCGTTTCCGGCTAAATCCTCCTATAGATTACATTTGATCAAGCTGAAACTTGATTTATAGTTAGATCATGATGTGGAGCAGTGCATGTTGTTTCAAGGTTGCGATCCACCAAAGGTTAACAGAGTTATGCTCCTTTGAAATTTTCTGTAAACTTTTCGTTTTTAGCTAACTACTATTACAGTTTACATCAGATCAACCTGAAACTTGATTTATAGTTAGACCATGATGTGGAGCAGCACATATTGTTTCACGGTCACAGTCCACCAAATATTAACAGTTATGCCCCTTTGAAAATTTCTGTAAACATTTTGTTTCCAGCTAACTCCTCCTGTTGATTACATTATATCAAGGTGAAACTTTGTAAATAGTTGCACCATGATGTGGAGCAGTGCATATTATTTCCAGTTAACAGTCCACAAATAGTAGCAGAGTTCTGTTCTTTGAAAATTTCTGTAAATATTTTGTTTCTGACTAATTCCGCCTGCAGTTAACATTTGATCGAGCTGAAACTTGATTTATAGTTAGACCATGATGTGGAGCATCAAATATTGTTTTGAGGTTACAGTCCATAAAATATTAGCAGTTATGCCCCTTTGAAAATTTCATAAGCTGAATCCTCCTATAGATTACATTAGATCAAGCTGTAACATTGTAAAACATTACGTCGTGATGTTGAGCAGCGCATACCATTTCAAGGTTACAGTTTACCAATATTCCTCCTACAATTTACAGCCCATCAAGCGGAAAGGTGATTTATAGTTAGACCTTGATGTGAAGCAGCGCAGTTTGTTTTGAGGTCACAGACCACCATATATTAATAGAGTTATGTCTGTCTGTCCATCAGTATAAACTTTTTTTTCGGGATAACCCCCCCCACACACACACACACACACACCCCCCCCCCTTACTCTATTTCAGTATAGGTGTATCATCTGATTATTTGCCATGAGCGTATGATGTCCCACTTGTAGTTAAAATCTGAAATCCAAGATGACCTCCACACAGCCGTCATCTTGAAAATCTATTTTGACCTCCTTTTGAACCCAAAGGTATATTGACTTGAAACTTGTTAGGAAATATCAGGCTAAAATCGGTCAGATGGGGAATCCAAGATGGCATTTGGGCAAGTTGTTCCAGGTGAGGGATCTTTTGTCCTAAGGGCCTCTAGTATAACCAAGTATTAGCTTTCAAAAAAGGCTTAATCTACGCAAAGCTTGTTGTGTATATAAATGAGAACATCCACTGAAAATGACCCATATAATGATTTGAAGACGCTATTGGCCTCCAGTTCACCTTCGTTTTTCCACATTAAATTCATAAAAGAATTTTGTGTCTTTAAATTACTATATGATTAACTAAATGTGACCACCAAGTACATCATTGCTGTGAGTGAACTATTGACAGGCGTAATTTACACAAACTAAATCCTGTATCTATATTTAGAAATTAAATTGATATTTATATTTGCTTTTGTACTGATCAACTATTTTCCAGTATTACCGAAAAATGTTATGGTCCTCTTATGACATCATCAGCTTTAGGCTTACATGATGGTATTCAAGAATAGCAAAATGAATGCCAACAAGGTTATAATGTTAAAAAATGCCTCTTAAAACTAGTTTTATGATTTTCTGCCTGTTGCCAGTAAAGTACTAACCCTTGCCCTGCTGAACCCGGATATACACTGCCTTTACAAACAGTGTAGATCCAGATCAGTTGGCTTCTGAAGAAGCCAACTGATCTGGATCTGTACTGTTTGCCATTATATATGTGAATTAATTGCAACAATCCAGATCAAATCTGATTGGCTGAAAATCAGAAGTGGGTGCAGCATCTTAATTTATTCAGCAGGACAAGGCTTAAGAAATGAATTCTAAATGCTAACCAAAATATCTTTTTTACTTTTGTTAATGAGTGGTACAATTTTCATTGTGCAAGAGCATGAACTGCATGTTCAGAAAAAAAGATGAATTAGACTAAAGACTATTTTGATTTCCAACATTTCTGACCCATTTTCCATACAAATAGTGTAAAATACACAACATAGTGAACATCCTAGTACCTGTAAACTTGTGGTGTATTGACCATTTTTGTGTCTTAATCCTTGTCATGCTGAATAAATTAAGATGCCATGCCCACTTCTAATTGTCAGCCAGTCAGATCACACTTGATCCAGAAAGCACATACTTGTACTTAATGACAAACAGTGCAGATTCAGAAGTCAACTGATCTGTATCTACACTGTATGCAAAGGCAGGGCATATCCAGTTCAGCAGGACTAGGGTTAAAATTGTAACATCATGATTTTGTTTATTTATCAGGTGATAACAACTGCTGCTTTTATTGGAAGCCATGTCTGTGAACAGGTTCTTACTTCGTCATTTATGTTCAAGATCAAACAGCCTAGTATCTGTGTCACTGAGGTATTGTATAGCTCCGGGTAGAAGAGCCCACAATTTAAAAAAGAGGAAATCAGTTCCTTGGTGGATGAAAAAAAGACATGATAAGTCTGAGGTAGTTGTTGGTACAGAAGATACTGGTACTGAGCAAGAAGATGATATACCTATTATTGTGAAGTACCTTCAAGAGTGTAGTAATAAGGTAGATAACAGTCATGCACTTGGCAAAGAAACATCATCTAAAGAAAGCATAGAAAAATCATTGAATGAAATAAAGTTTGATATGGATGCTTTAAAATATACCCGTGAAACATTAGATGATGATGAAGATGCTGATGTTGATACAGAGACTATTGATTTGAAAAGTGATACTGGTGGAATAAAAGTTCATAGAAGTGTATTGTTCGGTACTCCTGATCCTTCAGTCCCCCCTTCAGACATCCCATGTGGAGGTTGTGGAGCAAATTTACATTGTCAGGACACTGGCATCCCAGGGTTTGTGCCGCAAGAAACATATAAGGGTAAAACAAAGGAAGAGCTGCAAGGTGTTCTGTGTCAGCGATGTACGATGTTGAAAGATTCAAATCATCTCATTCATTATGGAGTAGATGAACAAACATACCCTCAAATCGTAAAGAAAATTAAGTCAGAGAAAGCATTAATTATGATGGTAGTTGATGTTACAGATCTAGAAAATAGTGTTATCAAAGAATTTCTAAAAAGAATAGGTGAACGAAGATCTATATACATAGTTGGAAATAAGATTGATCTGATTCCAAAAGATGAGACGGGGTACAAGCACTTAAACAGAATTGGGAAATCCTTAATAGAGGCCTGTCTGAAAGCTAATTTGAACCCTAGAGATAATAATATAAAACATGTTTGTCTTGTTAGTGCTAAAACTGGGTATGGAATTGAAAGGCTGATTACAAAATTGATGAGTGATTGGGAATATAAAGGTATGTGTGGATGTCATGGTTACATATATACATGTACATGTAGTCTACTCTTTTAAAGTAACAGTATTTTTCCTTTTGCAAAATTGAGTTATTGTATTTTGTTGTTTTCTGTCTATAACTAAGAACATTACAGTAAATGTCCTAAAATTTCAAACACTAAGGTTTCTGACAAAATGCCATATGCAAACAGAGCAGACCCAGATCAGACTGCTCCTGAAGGAGCAGTCTGATCAGGGTCTTCACTGTTTGTCATTCCACTAGACATATTAAGAGACAAATGCAGAAAAAAAAACAAAATTTAAGCCAAAAAAGTATGGAATAAAGTGTTCGAAATTTTAGGACATTTACTGTACATTAAATTTGCTTGGTTGGTTGGGTTGGAGTTTAACAGGGGGTCTTGGTGGCTCTCTTGGATGCACGTCTGACTGGTGATCAGGAGGTTGCGGGTTTGACCCCAGCCAGGTCGGCAACATTCTTCCATAGAGATTGATCATGAAATGTATTCTACAGTCATTCTGTCCCTTCATTTAATTCAAGAAGGGCAGTTGTCAGTTTCTGGCGAAAGAATGTGCACAATACTAGTTAACCGCTGAGAAACTAAGCCTGCCCAGAAAAAATGTGGTAAGGTAAACTGACCGCACTCAACATGACCTCATTGGGTTGACTGGGCCATAAAACTTCAACGCAAACAAACAAACAGCCCAGTCGACACTATTAAGGTCATGTTGAGCTGGTCCATTTGCCTAACTACACTTTTCCTGGACAGGCTTAGTCCTTAAAGTGGTTAACCAGTACTTTAGACTGGCTCCAGTCTCCAGTGACTAAATATTTATTCTTATAATCCTATTTGATAATCCAATAACATAAATCCAAAGTAATATGATTATAAGGGCTGGTCACTCAAGTGCCCAGCCTTTATAGTCATGATATTATTTTGTTTTTATTTTAGTGGATCAAACAGGGTTATAAGAATAAATATTTAGTCACTGGAGACTGGAGCCAGTCTACCAGTATTTCTGCACATCCTTTTGCCAGAAATTGACATGTGCCCTTCTTTAATCAGCAGAAGGGAGAGAATGCTTGTAGAAAATATTTCATTATCAATTTGCTAGAATGTAACACATGACACATTTTATATAACTTTCAAGCTTTAATTAACCCTTGTCCTGCTGAACCCGGATATGTCCTGCCTTTGCAAACAGTGTAGATCCAGATCAGTTGGTTTTTTTCAGAAGCCAACTGATCTGGATCTGCACTGTTTGCCATTAAGTATGTGAATTTGTATCAACAATCTGGATCAAGTCATCTGATTGGCTGTAAATTAGAAGTGGGCATGGCATCTTAATTTATTCAGCATGACAAGCTTTGATGCTGTGCTTTCTGCATAGTTATTGACAGAAAGCTTACAATCTAGGAATTCTGTAATCTGGTTCATCCTTATCATGAATATGTACAGTCAACTCTTGTTATATCAAAGTCTTAGGGACTCTCTGAAATACTTCAAGATATCCTTACCTCGACATATCAGGGCCCAGTTGTTCAAAGCTAACGATGTCGTTAGTTAACGATTCGTTAAAATTTACATCAAGTGATACGCAAATAATGCTGAAATTTTTTGCTGAAAAAATGTGAGTAGCTTTTGCAGCTACTCACATTTTTTCAGCAAAAAATATCAGAACATTGTACATTGAATCCGCTAAAATAGTTAACGAAATGACCCTTAACAAGCTCGTTAAGCTAACGACGCTTTGAACAACTGGGCCCAGAATTACAGAATGGAAGAAGAAATAAAATGAACAACAACATTTCACAAATGAATATGTAATTTGACTCCCAAGTTAGAGATATATTGAAAATATTGTAGAAAAGAGGAGATATTGCTTCTTAGGAGCAATTTTTCTTCTTTTCAACAATATTTTATTACCTGTTGTTAGATTTTCATGTTTAAACAGGGACGCGATTTTCACTTCAAGATAAGCAGTTATTTGAGATAAGCAAAGTCAAGATAACAAACAAGAGTCAACTGCTTTTACATGTACTGAATGGGAGATAGCAGTCAATTTACTCCCCTGAGTGCTTTCAGTAAATAAATTGGTCCAATTAATTGGATTCCTCTGCATCTTCCTCTGATTCCATTAGCATCTCCGTTACTATAGCTTCCTTTTCCTTGAGATACCCAGTTAAAACATTACCGTATGCCAAAATATCATAGAGAAACATTTTTTGTTCAGTGCAATATATGATGTTAATAAATCTTTTGTGTGGCTGTGGAAAATTGTCAAGTTAAAAATTAGTTAAATTGTACTGAGGACCAGTGATAAAACAAAGAATTTGAAGTAGGAGGACCTAGTTGGTAGTCCTTCTTGTGCTTAACAAGGATATATATGTTAACCCTTGTCCTGCTGAACCTGGATATATACTGCCTTTGTAAACAGTGAAGATCCAGATCGGTGGACTTCTAAGAAGCCAACTGATCTGGATCTGCACTGTTTGTCATTCAGTATGTAAATTTGTATCAAGAATCTGGATCAAGCAATTTGATTGGTTGAAAATTAGAAGTGGGTGTGACATCTTAATTTATTCAGCATGACAAGGGTTGTCCATGAAAACATGTTGTGGACATTTGTCAGCGTTGCCTCACCAAGGTGCTCTTAACAAGTACCCACAATGTATCAGAGTCTAGGTAAGGGGACTATCTGGAAAAATACTTTTTTATTTCTCCCAAAACTTATTTTGTGTGAGCACCCCAACATAAGTTTCATGGAGAAGCAAGCAAACTGCCAATACTTCTTGTGGAAAGAGGTGCTTTCTCTGTGTGTTCTCATCAAGAAAACTCTTCTTTGATTGAAACAGCACTTGGACCACAGTATGCAAAAACATGTCTTGGGCATATGCGGACAGGGAAGGCTCAGATCAGACTGCACAGATGTGCAGTCTGATCAGAGCCTTCTCTGTCTGTGAACAGAATCATTGGATACTACAGAATGTTTGAATGGAGAGCAAAGACAGGTTTATACATAGGTCTAGATAAGAGTAAGTATCAGGTAAATAGTTTTCTTATTCCTCAATGAAAACATATATTGTGGATACTCATTAGAAGCGCCTCGGCAAGGCGCTTCTAATGAGTACCCACAACGTATGTTTTTGTCGAAAAATAAGAAAAATATAGCTACATTTTGGTTGAAAAAAGCGCCTTATCAAGAGCTATGTTTATACTTTGCACATGCACAGGATGATCTGAATCTGCACATTTTGTACATGGTCAAAGATTCTTTTTCGCTTGACATGGCCCACCTTATCTGGAGTTATGTTTGTTACCCATCTTTATATATTTTTACAGGTAATGTTTACCTAGTTGGCACAACAAATTCTGGTAAATCCACCTTGTTCAACACATTCTTGAGATCTGACTACTGTAAATCTGCATGCAGGGATATTGTTCAAAGGGCTACTGTTTCCCAATGGCCAGGTATGTTGTTTTCTTCTTTGTGTTTCCAAAAGGTGTTTTGACAATTTGATGTATATATATTTTTTGTTATTTCTCAAACAAAGCATAATCTTAGCAAGGTTAAGAGTATTTTAATTTTAACTTGGAAAAAACTTATGAAGTTACTTGGCCAGACGTGGCTCAGCCTTGTGACCTGGTTGATGGACTAGTGGGTCATGAAGTGAAGGTCTGCATAACCTATATTTCATGGTCCATTGATTTTGCCTGATACAATTGTCATAGACTTAAATTATTTTTAGCTCGGCTGTTTTCGAAGAAAACGATGAGGTATTGTCATAGCTCTGGCGTCGTCGTCGTCGTGGTGCAAAAACTTGGACATTTGTAATATCTATGTCATTACTGAAGATATTTACTTGAAACTCGGACTAGTTGTTCATTATGAAAAGGGGAACTCATACCAATAGGAGAGGTAACCCTCAAAATATTTTTGGCACAGTTATGCCCCTTTTTCGACTTAGAATTTTTGTTGAAAAATGGTTTCACTGCGATTTTTCAAGAACTGATGGATGAATTCTGATCATGTTTGGTTTTAGCATTATTGGGAGGGTCTCCATTGCCGAAAGGAATTCAGTGACCTTGACCTAATTTTCAAGGTCATGACAGAACTTTGATCATTCAGAAAATGGGGTTCACTGCTATATCTCCAGAACCACAGGATAGATTATGGTCATGTTTGGTATTTACAATGTAGCATAATTAGGACGGTCTCCATTGCAGAAAGGAATTTGGTGACCTTGACCTAATTTTTAAGGTCAAACAGCAGCCGAGCGTTGGCACCCGCATGCGTTGCTCTTGTTATAATTAAGAAATTGAGCCGACCAGCAGTATTCATGTCCCTCAGGGCACTTGCTCCAGTTGTTTAATCAGCTGGGAACCACAGCGTATAACCATACGGTGGCCTGATCAGAAGCACCAAGATTCTGTACACTCAAACATCACTAGCGAACAAAAAATTCACGACAGAAGCTCTGAGATTTAAGCAACGGATTATCCGATTATAATGTGGTTTTCGACATCGGGGGCAGAAATGAATGTATTTTAGCTGTAACCTTCTCACACCGACAGTGGTCCCTTTTTTGTGTAGACCTTATCACATGCTGCTCAATCAGTGATTTTCCTGGTTTTGTCGCCCATCAATTCAATGAATCCAGGCCGATATACTCTAAATTAAAGCCAGCTTCATGATTATTTGAATGTGAAATCTTTCAAACACATATTATCTTTTTTATGTATGATACCTACCAGGCTCTACATGTTTCAGTTTTGTAAACCATGACCTCTTCAATTGTACCCATCAGTTCTGACTGACTGTACGACTATCGCCAACTGTACTGCGTCAATAGCTCCATCCGAGCTGAATATGACTGTACGACTAGCGCTTATTGTTTAATCAACCTCGGTTCATCATATACTTTGTTTTATTTTGTTTGAATAAGATAGATCAGCTTTAAAGCCCTGAACACTCACTTCCGTTGATTTCCTGTTAACCATATGTCATAATGTCCATATTTATGCCTCATATTTCATGCTGTGTGATTAGAACTAAGAAAGGCCACCTTGCTTAAATATTTAAATGAGAAAATTTACTTAATGTTCACTTTTTGTCCTCTGATAACACTATTTTGGGGATTACTTGTAGTAAACTTAGACAAGGACAGATATTTCCTATACCAAAAGTTGGTACTAAATATCTCGTAACACGCCCCGCAAAAATTTTGAAAATTGGTCCACAAATAAAAATTTATGACCAGAATTAATTTTGAATAGGGATTTTTTCACATTGGCAGGGGAGATAATCCATGATCATAAAGTTTCGATTCTGACAACTTTTGTGGCTTAAATTAAATGTTTTGAACCATGGTAAGTGTTTTGTATCATTTTGTGCCTATTTTGGGTACCTTTGATAAAATACAATGAGTTTTAAATTTTTGCGTGAAAATAATTACTTCCCTTGCTAGCAATTTTACTATAGAAAATTACCTATTCAAAACTATTTTTGGTCATAAACTCCACATCTGTCAGCAGATTTCCGATTTTTTTAAGGCAACAAAATAAGTACCCTTGTCTTAATTAATTAGCATTATAATCCTATGTAGACAGACAAACAAACAGGCAGACAGATAAATAGACAGACTGACTCTTGTTTCTGCCAATGTACTGTACCTGTTATCTTCAAAATGCCAATAAAACAAAAATAAAATCACTACCTTATACCAGTCATAATCGTTTTACGTCTAATATTCACATGAAGTGTTAAATGGCATTCTTTACTAGGATTCTGCTCCGTGGTAAAAACTGACATAATCGGCGCTAGTCGGACAGCATGTTTTTGCAAGCTGGGCGCTAGTCGTACTTTCAGTCGGAACTAATGGGTACTATTCGAGAGGTCATGATTTACAAAATCGAAACATGTAAAGCCTGGCAGGTATCATACATAAAAGATAGAATGTGTTTGAAATACTTCAAGTTTAAATAAGCGTTAAGTTGGCCTTATAATCGGATATTCTGTTGCTTTCTTACCTATTAAAATCTCAGAACTTCTGTCATGAATATTCACTAGTGATGTTTGGGTGTACAGAATCATACATGGCGCTTCAGATTAGTACCACTGTACAGTTATACACTGTGGGAAATGAACCTACAATTGATCTAGCTGTGGTAATGGTCTTAAAATGTGTGGTAATGGTCTGACCCAAGAGACACTATAAGTTGTGACTCTAGGTGCACACTAAAAACTAAGCTTCTGACCCCACTTTCTCACTGGAACATCAATGCATTTAGTCTACCTCTTGAGAACTTAATTTCTTATGACTGTGCGAAATCTTGACTTTGTGCTTTTCTTTGCCTAATGCCTCTGCCAAGGTATCACCTTTTAACCCTTGTCATGCTGAATAAAGATGCCACTCCCATTTCTAATTGTCAGCCACTCAGATTACTTAATTCAGATTGCTGATATATTTCACATACTGAATAGCAAACAGTGCAGATCCAGATCGGTTGGCTTCAAAAGCCTACTGATCTGGATGTCTACTGTTAGCCAAGGCAGGGCATATACAGGTTCAGCAAGACAAGAGTTTATCATCCTGAAATGACTGAACTTCTGTTGGTAGGACATAAAACACAATCATCATATCAAGACATTGGTCATATGACTTAATGCTCAGCATGCTGGGAAAAAAATTCAGCAAATAACATTTTGAAATATTTATAAATACAAATACAAATAATTTTATTGGTCTAAAATCCAATTACATGATTGTCACCAAAAACAGCACAATGTGCAATTATAACTACCACATGCAAATGCAGGAATGCTACCAAACTAGATTAGTTGAGGTTTGAGATTCATTTAACGGTTGTATATACCATAAACATCCTAAAAAGTTGGATGAACCAAAAATATTATTGAAAATATTATGACATATTTAACCCTTAAAACGCCAATCACAACAATTGTCGTCTGCTTTGTCTTCTGCCGGTTACTTTAAAAGTCATTGTTGCAAACAGTGTGGACCCAGATCAGACTGCTCCTTTAGAAGCAGTCTGATCTGGGTCCACACTGTTTGCCTATATGCAAAATGTAAGTTTGAAAAGTTTGCAAGAAGATGCAGCAGACGGCATAAGCAGACGACATTTTCAGATGCAGATTTTCTTGGCGCTTTAAGGGTTAATATACAGTCAAACCTCAATGGCTCCGACAGCTTTGGGACCATAGAAAACTGTTCAAGACAAGGGTAGTTCGAGCCAATGTACCAGGAAGCAAAAAGCGATAATTTAGGGATTTTTTTTTTCCATTTTCTACACAATAATTGTATGTTGAGTGTACTCACTAGAATTGCCTTGATGAGGCAATCCTAATGAGTACATACAACATACAAGTTCATGATAACATAAGAAAAATTGCTAAATATTTGTTTTCTTGAGCTATTGGAAGAATGTCATAGGGACTCAAAAACAAGTTCGAATTAGCCATCATGGTGAACGAACCACCGGTGTTCGAGTTATTGAGGTTCGACGGTATTTTTTCCAGAAAATAGGCTTTGGCAATTTGCATGAAATTTAAAAGCCTATTTGCTGGGAAAAATTATCTGCTAAATTTGCACAGGAAGTGGTAAAGGTTCAAGCATAATTCTAGATCAAGACAACATTAAATTTTATCAGTATGCATTGTGTCTGTAGGTAAGTAGGTTTTAGGTGAATAAGCAAGGTATGTGGAAAATGTCATAAAATTTAGTACAACAAAGTTGCTAACAAAGTGGCATATGCAAACAGTGCAGACCCAGATCAGAATGCTCCTGAAGGAACAGTCTGGTCAGGGTCTACACTACAAAATGTATTTGCCAGTCCACTAAGTATTTTAAGAAATGAAGCAAAATTTCAGCGAAAATAGTATGGAATAAAGTGTTCGAAATTTTAGAACATTTACAATCCTACCCTGCTATTCCAATTTGTCAAGAGGAAAATTTGGCAGTCAGTTGTAAAATGTAACTCCTCCCAATAAAGATAAAAATTAACCTATGCAGTAGATGCAGTAATAAAGAATGTCTTTTTATTACAGGAACTACATTGAACTTGCTGAAATTTCCAATTATCAACCCAAAAGGATGGCGGCTCTATAAAAGAGTTAATAGGTTGAGGGAAATGAAGGAAGCAGATATACAAGAAGACATGCTGAGAAGGTCAAAGCAACAGCAGCAGCAATTTGGGGATATGAAAAATGTCATCCTAAAAGGTAATCCAGTACTCACCTACTGTGCTTTCAACATCTTTCAGAATGTGTTTTTTTTTTTTTTGTTGTTTTTTTTCCGCTTGGCGCTTTACACAGAAGTAAATTTGCAAACTTTTGTTATAATTTAATCCAAAACCATTTGTCATAAGTACATATGCGAAAAAAGTTTTATTCTAGTCATTGTTGTTTTTTTTTTTTTGTTGTTTTTTTTTTTCAAAAATTAATATTGTTAAATGAATTCAAATTATGCAGAAATCTGTAGAGTAAGTAACTTGGAGGCAGATTTTAAACAAGTTTTGCTGTTCATTTTTTCTAAAATTTTCACAATATTGTTGTGAAACAAAAATAATTAAAATTCAGTAAATAAAAATAAAAGTATTTTCTTAAACAAAAATGAAAAAAAAAAAAAAAAAAAATCACTTTACTATAGAAATTGAATAGGTCAGACCAATTTTTGGCCGTAAATTAATTTTTAGGGTATATATTTGAGAACAAAACACAGAAACAGAAAAGACAAATGGTTTCTGATAAAATATGGTTAATCAGAACTAAATATTTTCATTTGAAATAAAATGCCAAGTAAAAAATGTCTTTACGAGTGAAGTTGAAAGGACAATAGAGTGCTAGTGGGCAAATTCAGCTGACCACAAACTGATAACTTTTTTATGCCCCCAACTTTGGAGGGGCATGTTGCTTCTGGGGCATTTGTCCGTCCATTCGTCCATCACACTTTCTGATGCATTGCATAACTTTAGAACTCTGCATGCTACTGTTTTGAAATTTCTTATATAGATTCCTCATGAAAAAATAGCTGAAACATATTTGTTTTCTCAACAGGATTATGTCCTTTTCCTGAGTTATGGCCCTTTGAAGAAATATGGATGCAATCTTGTCAGCAAAATATCTCAAAAACTATTAAAGCTAGAGCCTTGAAACTTGATGAATAGACTGGTAGTGATGAGTGGTTGACCTGAAAAACTTTTGAATAAATTTTTGTAACTTTGGGCATTTTTACCTGTCAGCAAAATATCTCAAAACCTGTTGGAGCTAGAGCTTTGAAACTTGATGAATTGATTGATAATGATGAGTAGATGACCTGATTAACTTTTAAATGAATTCTGAAAAATATTTCATGAGTAATGGCCCTTTGTAAATTTGGGCATTTTCCCTTGTCAGCAAAATATCTCAAAAACCATTGAAGCTGGATTGGTAGTGATGAGTAGATGACCTGATTAACTGTTGAATAAATTCTTAACTGTTGAATAATTTCTGAAAAATGCTTCATGAGTTATGGCCCTTTGTAATTTTGGGCATTTTTACCTTGTCAGCAATATATCTCAAAAACTGTTGGAGCTAGAGCCTTAAAACTTGGTGAATTGATTGATAATGATGAGTAGATGACCTGATTAACTTTTGAACAAATTCTGAAAAATATTTGATGAGAAATGGCCCTTTGTAAATTTCGGCACTTTTATCTTGTCAACAAAATACATGTATCTCAAAAACTATTGAAGCTAGAGTCTTGAAACTTGATGAATAGATTGGTAGTGATGAATAGTTGACCTGATGACTTTTTTAATAAATTCTGAAAATGCTTCATGAGTTATGGCCCTTTGTAATTTTGGGCATTTTTACCTTGTCAGTAAAATATCTCAAAAACTGTTGGAGCTAGAGCCTTGAAACTTGGTGAATTGCTTGGTAATGGCGAGTAGATGATCTGGTTAACTTTTGAATAAAATTCTGAAAAATATTTCATGAGTAATGGCCCTTTATTAATTTGCGCATTTTTTCCCCTTGTCAGCAAAATATCTCAAATACTGTTGAAGCTAGAGCCTTATAACTGGATAAATAGAATAGTAGTGATGAGAAGGAAGTTGGAGGGGCCTATTGCTTCTGGGCATGAATAAGGGCCCTTTGTAAATTTGGGCATATTTCCCTTGTCAGCAAAATATCTAAAAAACTGTTGGAGCTAGAGCCTTATACCTTGATGAATAGATTAGTAGTGATGAGAAGATGACCTAATTAACTTTTGAATAAATTCTGAAAAAAAAAATGTTTAATGAGTTATGGTCCTTTGTAGATTGGGCCATTTTTACCTTGTATTATCTTTAGAGGCAAGTGTATGGTTGGGGGCATAGTGTTTTACAAACACAATTTCTAGTTCTTATTTTTTCTCAGAAAATAGGATTTGATATTGCATGCAAATTTTCTCCAAAGGAGACAATTAGCATGAAATGTTATCCTGTTCTCTAGGAAAAATAAGAAAAAAAATTCTAAACTGTCATCTGCTGAAATTTTTTACCAGTATGTTTAGCTAAGCATAAGTTAAATATTTGGATACCCTAGTTCCTTTTTTCCTATCCTAACATTGGAACATGTGCATTTGGCTACTTGTTGATGTTTCTGTGATGTTTCTGTGAAGGAATGGCAAACACGGTAGCCTCTGATCAAACAGATTTTGCGGCAGTCTCTTTCAGAGCTGTTGTTTATACAAACTATAGGTGCTCTGGCCATATTTAAAAATTATTTTTTCTGTATGTTATTATTCAGTATTATTATACTAGTCAACTACAGTCGACTCTCGTAATCTCGAATTCCAAGGGACTCTATTAAATACTTCGAGATATCCGTACCTCGACATATAAGATTTGCAGAATTGAGGAAAAAATTATTTGAACAACAACATTTAACAAATATATATGTAATTGAACTCTTGAAGGTAGAGATATATTAAAAAATATTGTGGAAAAGAGGAGAAATTGCTCCTTAGGAGCAGTTGCTCCTCTTTTCCACAATATTTTTGCCTGTTGGTAGATGTTCATGTTTTGGCAGGGACCAGATTTTCTCTTCGAGATAAGCGGTTATTCGAGATAAGCGAGCTCGAGATAACGAGAGTCAACTGTATGTCAAAATGATTTAATAACATCACTGTTCACTTATGACATCGTCTTTCATACATTCGACTTTCATGAAGTTATTCAAAAATAACAAAATGGCGTCTAGCAATATAGCATTGACAAAGCCATTCAAAAAATAGTCTGGTAATTTTCTAACTGTCACCAGGAAAGTTTGAAGAAATAGAGGTAAATTAGTTTTTTTTTGTTTTTTTTTCATTTATAGGTGGTAGATGTGTTATAGAGAACTGCATATCTTTTGCATAAGAAACAGAAAAGCATATCCACAAAAACAATGAATCAGACTATACAGTGTCACCTCAGTGACTCAAACACTATCTATCTGTCTATCGATACTGCGTCACCTTCATTACTGAGAATTATGCACAGGGATGCGTGCGTGAGAATAAAAAGTAAAAAAATTTATAGTGAGGGCTAAAAGAGTGAAAGAGAAGAATGATAAAAAAGATGATAATGTTTGAGTGTCAGTATGAATGAGATTTAAAAGCAGATTGAAAACAATATTACTTTCTGTGGCCTTAAGTGATTGATCTTGCTCACTTCTCTCTTGAAGGAGTCAAGATCGCTTAAAAATACAATATCTGCAGGGAGCCTATTCCATAAAACAACAGTCATGGGAAAGAACGAAAACCTGTAGTAATCTGCAGAGGCATATACCTGGCGGAAACTAAGGGGATTATTAAGGCTGTGGCAAGTGATCTTCTTGGGCCGCTCAAAATATGAAGGCATCGGCACTGCAACAAGGCCATACTGTATTTTGTAAAACATCGCGAGGCGTGAGTCATAGCGATGGTTTTCAAGGGAGTGCCAACTGAGGTTGCCCAGCATCACAGAAACACTATCATAGGAGGATCATCTGTTTGTAACCCACCGTGCTGCCCTCCATTGCACCATTTCTATTTGGTCTATATTTTTCTTGGTATAAGGGCTCCACACAGTGGAGACATATTCAACCTTGGGTCTAACAAATGTTTTATAGGCTAATTCTTTGACTGACTGATTTTTGGTTTTTAAATTTCTTTTAATAAATCCTAAGGTTTGATTAGCCTTAGTGACAATTTCATTAATATGTGTATTCCAGGTCAGGTCTTTGGAAATACTTACCCCTAGGTAGCGTGCACTATCAACAGACTGCAATATCTCACCATGGAGGGTATACTGGGAGTGGATAAGCTGTCTAGCTCTGCCAATGTGCAGAACTTGACATTTACTTGGGTTAAATTCCATGTCCCAGGTTCGTTTCCATTCTTGTAGGGTGTTAAGATCATTTTGGAGAATACGACTGTCATTTTGATGTCATTGATGGCTTGTTTACTGTGGTTGATTCGAACTTGTTTTTTAGTCCCTAAAAAATTCTCAAGAAAATGTATATTTAAGGATACAAGTATCCCTAGGAAATTCAAAGAAAACATATGTTTAGGGATACAAGAATTTTAGGGAAATTTTCTTATCTTATCATGAAAATGTATATTGTGTGTGCTCGTTAGGATTGTCTCACCAAGGCAATTCTAATGAGTACATACAACATACCATTATTTTATAGAATATAGAAAAGACATCCCCAAATTATCTCCATTTGCCTCCTGACCTGGTGCTGTGATTAATCCTCAATGGTTTGAACTACCAATGTCTAGAACAAATTTCCATGGTCCCAAGATGTTCAAGCCAGTGAAGTTCGACTTAAGTTGGGGGTGGTTGGGTGTGGCGAAGGTGTCTTGCATCTTACGTCACCGAGGCGTCCAACTGATATTGGCTTACAGTTGGGCAAGGCTTGTTATCCTTGTAGCAGGTAAGGGCAGAGGGAATTTTTTTATTTCTTCTTTATTCCTGTTCCTCTTTCTTCCTTGTCCCTCTCTTTCATCTCCTCAGCTATAACTTCTTTCTCTTTACTCCCTTTCTCTTGGAGACAACAAAAAATGACCCATTAGGGTTGACATGTTGTAAACCCCAACACAATCAATCAAATTGACTGTAATTACTCAGGCCCATCCGTCCAAATCTCTTGAGTTATTAGGGTAAATACAACTACTTTATTGAAGTTTTCCCCTGGGAGAAACTTCCGGCTTTCAAATAATAAAGCAGATTTTGCCCCAGATTCAAAATGCAGTGATTTGTAGATCACACTCCTAACAAGTATGCCTCTCATGTGATCCCATAGCTCCAGGAAAGTTTAAACCAGAAGTAATGCTATTTTTCTAATTTCTTCACAAAACATATGTTGTGGGTACTCATTAGAAGCGCCTTGCCAAGGTGCTTCTAATGAGTACCCACAACATATGTTTTTGTAAAGATATAAGCAAAAATATTATGTTGATACCCCTTCTCTGGAGCTATGAATCCTGTGATCTTGGAACATGCACTCAACATGATACAGCGCATCATCTCCTGCTACCATAGCTATAATATAGGGTTATTGCACTGATATTGGTGAATATTGGTCCAAGTTAAATCGAACCATGTGAGCTTGCAAGCATCCTTTGACATCCCAAACAGAGGCAATATTCACCATTATTACTCAACCTACTATATACAGCTCAATGAAATAGTTTTATCTATTTAGACTGTTTAATACTTAATTTGTGTGCTCCGGAGCTACGTCAACAAAATCACACAATGTTGACATCTCCAGCAATGCAATAGTTTTGATTATACCACAGTTCATGACATTACCCATTTAAACCCAATGCAAAAGCACTGGACAAAAGTTTGACTTTACAATGGTTGGTAACGTCAGCTTTCAAGTGAATGACAGTGATGTGCAGACATCAAGTGCCAATTAAACCAATGCTCATTGGTTAAATCAATAATGTTTTAGCATTAGTTGGGTAATATAACAGTTATTTCATGGTTGTTTTGGTGGAATAGTCAAAACTACTGCCCTCAGTACCGTGGACAGCTCTGTGCACTAATGCCCTTAGCCTCCGGCCTCGGGCAATAGTGCATCGAGCTGTCCACGGCACCTCGGGCAGTAGTTTTGACTATTCCTCAAACAGGCATGAAATAACTGTATAATATCACAGCAATAATCCTTTTATTATATAGCTATGAATATTTTGCGTTATTTTCAGTTATTTGTAGCATCAAAATAGGCAATTTATTATATAAAATTGAGAGCCTGCTCAAATACGTGACAAATTTTGGCATGACATCATTACCATAAGACATCATTTAAAGCAACGTCATCTGAGGAAACATGCAATATCAAGTAAGCATGCAGTCTGTGCAGATATCAGATGATATCAGCACTATCAGATGATATCTGCATGCATGCTACTCGGATTTCATTTGCATATTCTTAATTAATCAGTCAATATTTATAGCTATATAATAAAGTGTATATATTAGGGCCCAATTGTTCAATCTAACGATGTCATTAGTTAACATATTGTTAAAACTTTGATCATTAAATATGGCATATACACTAATATTCTTGCTGAAAATATGTGAGTAGCATTTGCAAAAGTTACTCACATTTTTTCAGCAAAAATACCTGTGAATTTGGTATTGTACTTACTAGAACAGTTAACATTTTGACCACTAACAAGCTCGTTAAGCTAACAACGCTTTGAACAACTGGGCCCTGGTGATTATTTTTTTCATTAGAGACTATGATACATTTTTCAGATTACTCTACCAAAAGCTTACTGTTCTTTTACAGTTAATGACAAAACAAAACTTTTAGGGCACATTCAGCAGACAAAAATTTGGTCTTGGTTTGCTGTTTTTATGCCTTCGCCTGCCGAAGACAGCAGTAGGGCATATAATGTTTTGCCGTGATGATATGTCTATATGTGCATACATGCATATATCACATTAATAACCAGAATCTTACAAATGAATAAGTTTACATTCAAATTTACATTGACACTTACATCTGTGTTTTTTTCTTGGTCCATAGGGTTGACTTGGCCGTAAAATCTCAACACAAACACAATTTTTTCTTGGCAGTCAAAACTTGGGTACCTTTTAGCTAGGAAGTCGAAATTTGATGTGCTACTTACCCAGACCTGAACCTTCAACTCTATAGTTGCTCTTGCATCATGCCCTGGGTTGGGGCTTGGGGTAAGAATGTATAACAGACCAGACTGAGCATTTTGAAAAAAAGTTGTTGAAATTTATGCATTCAGATGTTGTTGCAATATGGGCAAAGCCAAAGGGTGTGGGTACTGGTGTACAATGTACTTGGGACACATGTGTTATTTTTTTTCTTTTTGTTGTTGTTTGTTGTTGTTGTTGTTCTTTTTGAAAATAGGGTTTGATATTTCATACAGATTAAGGAGACTATGTCCATGAAATGTCAAACTCTTTTTTCTGGGGAAAATAAGCAAAACTTTTCATATTTTATCTGCTGAAATTTTAACCGAGCATACTAAGTATAAATTTTATTGTTTTTTTGTCCCCCGCCCTTTCGAAGAAAAGTGGAGGGACACTGTTTTTGGTTTTCCGAGGGGCGTGGTGCGTGACGCGTGGCGCGTGGTGCGTGATGCGTGGTTCCGAGTTTTTAGTAGGTACTTTGTCCCCTTAACTCCTCCCACAGTTTCTGTCCGATCCTTTTGAAACTTTACAGATGTTTTAAGGATGGTCTGAAGATATGCATGTGGTTTTTTCAGAATCCTGAAATAATTTTTTATCACTTTTTCCACATTTTTAACTTAGACATTTTTTGAGTTCTAATATTACAGAAGTCTATAGGGAGTAGGTACCTTGTCTCCTTAACTCCTCCCACAGTTTTTGGCCAATCGTTTTGAAACTTTACATGGGCTTTTAGGATGGCCTGAAGATATGCATGTGGTTTTTCAGAATCCTGAAATAATTTTTTATTACTTTTTCCGCATTTTTAACTTAGACATTTTTTGAGTTCTAATACTACAGAACTGTATAGGGAGCAGGTACCTTGTCCCCTTAACTCCTCCCACAGTTTTTGGCCGATTCTTTTGAAACTTTACAAGTGTTTTAAGGATGGCCTGAAGATATGCATGTGGTTTATCAGAATCCTGAAATAATTTTTTATCACTTTTTCCGCATTTTTAACTTAGTCATTTTTCAAGTTCTAATACTACAGAAGTGTATAGGGAGTAGGTACCTTGTCCCCTTAACTCCTCCCACAGGTTTTGGCCGATCCTTTTGAAACTTAACAGGTGTTTTAAGGATGGTCTGAAGATATGCATGTGTTTTTTTCAGAATCCTGAATTAATCTTTTATCACTTTTTCCGCATTTTTAACTTAGACATTTTTTGAATTCTAATATTACAGAAGTCTATAGGGAGTAGGTACCTTATCTCCTTAACTCCTCCCACAGTTTTTGGCCAATCGTTTTGAAACTTTACATGGGCTTTTACAATGGCCTGAAGATATGCATGTGGTTTTTTCAGAATCCTGAAATAATTTTTTATTACTTTTTCCGCATTTTTAACTTAGACATTTTTTGAGTTCTAATACTACAGAAGTGTATATAGGGAGTAGGTACCTTGTCCCCTTAACTCCTCCCACAGTTTTTGGCCAATCGTTTTGAAACTTTACATGGGCTTTTAGGATGGCCTGAAGATATGCATGTGGTTTTTCAGAATCCTGAAATAATTTTTTATTACTTTTTCCGCATTTTTAACTTAGACATTTTTTGAGTTCTAATACTACAGAAGTGTATAGGGAGCAGGTACCTTGTCCCCTTAACTCCTCCCACAGTTTTTGGCCGATTCTTTTGAAACTTTACAGGTGTTTTAAGGATGGCCTGAAGATATGCATGTGGTTTTTCAGAATCCTGAAATAATTCTTTATCACTTTTTCCGCATTTTTAACTTAGTCATTTTTCAAGTTCTAATACTACAGAAGTGTATAGGGAGCAGGTACCTTGTCCCCTTAACTCCTCCCACAGTTTTTGGCTGATCCTTTTGAAACTTTACATAGGCTTTCAGGATGGCCTGAAGATATGCATGTGGTTTTTTCAGAATCCTGAAATAATTTTTTGTTACTTTTTCCGCATTTTTAACTTAGACATTTTTTGAGTTCTAATACTACAGGAGTATATAGGGAGCAGGTACCTTGTCCCCTTAACTCCTCCCACAGTTTTTGCCCGATACTTTTGAAACTTTACAGGTGCTTTAAGGATGATCTGAAGATATGCATGTGGTTTATTCAGAATCCTGAAATTATTTTTCATCACTTTTTACACGTTTTGAACTTAGACATTTTTTGAGTTCTAATATTACAGAAGTCTATAGGGAGTAGGTACCTTGTCCCCTTAACTCCTCCCACATTTTTTGGCCGATCCTTTTGAAACTTTATGTGGGCTTTTAGGATGGCCTGAAAATATGCAGGTGGATTTTTCAGAATCCTGAAATATTTTTTTATTACTTTTTCCGCATTTTTAACTTAGACATTTTTTGAGTTCTAATATTGCAGAAGTGTATAGGGTGCAGGCACCTTGTCCCCTTAACTCCTCCCACAGTTTTTGTCCGATCCTTTTGAAACTTTACAAGGGCTTTTAGGATGGCCTGAAGATATGCATGTGGTTTTTTCAGAATCCTGAAATAATTTTTTACCACTTTTTCTGCATTTTTAACTTAGACATTTTTTTAGTTCTAATACTACAGAAGCGTATAGGGAGTAGGTACCTTGACCCCGTAACTCCTACCACAGTTTTAAGCCGATCCTTTGAAACTGTACAGGTGCTTTAAGGATGGTCTGAAGATATGCATGTGGTTTTTTTCAGAATCTTGAAATTATTTTTTATCACTGGTTTCCTGCTTCAATACTTAGGTATTTGATACAGGACCAGTGGTCCTCTGGTTAACTTTACCATTTTTAACACCTCAAATAAAAATAAGGCGGGGGACATTAATTCCCCATGGAATTTGCTTGTTTTTTTTTTTGTTAACCCTTAAAGTGCCAATCACAACTGCTGCAGATGACATTTCAAGATATATTTTTTAGCTCACCTGAGCAAAAGCTCAGGATGAGCTATTGTCATCACCCTATGTCCGTCGTCCGACGTCGTCCGTCGTCAACAATTAGTTTGTTAACACTCTAGAGGTCACAGTTTTGACCCAATCTTGATGAAACTTGGTCAGAATGTTTGCCTCTATGAAATCTAGGTCAAGTTCGATACTGGATTACTTGGGGTCAAAAACTAGGTCACCAGGTCAAATCAAAGGAAAAACTTGTTAACACTCTACAGGTCATACTTTTGACCCAATCTTGATGAAACTTGCTCAAAATGTTTGCCTCTATTAAATCTAGGTCAAGTTTGAAACTGGGTCACCTGGGGTCAAAAACTAGGTCACCGGGCCAGATCAGCAGAAAACCTTGTTAACACTCTAGCAGTCACATTTTTGAAGCAATCATCATGAATCTTGCTCAATGTATTTGTCTTGATGATTTCTAGGTCAAGTTCGAAACTGGGTCACCTGGGGTCAAAAACTAGGTCACCTGGCCAGATCAGCAGAAAACCTTGTTAACACTCTAGCAGTCACATTTTTGAAGCAATCATCATGAATCTTGCTCAATATGTTTGTCTTGATGATTTCTAGGTCGAGTTCGAAACTGGGTCAGTTGGGGTCAAAAACTAGGTCACCTGGCCAGATCAGCAGAAAACCTTGTTAACACTCTAGCGGTCACATTATTGAAGCAATCATCATGAATCTTGCTCATTATGTTTGTCTTGATGATTTCTAGGTCGAGTTCGAAACTGGGTCAGTTGGGGTCAAAAACTAGGTCACCTGGCCAGATCAGCAGAAAACCTTGTTAACACTCTAGCGGTCACATTATTGAAGCAATCATCATGAATCTTGCTCATTATGTTTGTCTTGATGATTTCTAGGTGAAGTTCGAAACTGGGTCAGCTGGAGTCAAAAACTAGGTCGCCTGGCCAGATCAGCAGAAAACCTTGTTAACACTCAAGCGGTCACATTTTTGAAACAATCATCATGAATCTGGCTCAAAATGTTTGTCTTGATGATTTTTAGGTCAATTTTGAAACTGGAACACCTTGGGTCAAAAACTAGGTCACCTGGCCAAATCAGCGTAAAATCTTGTTATCACTCTAGCGGTCACATTTTTCAAGCAATCATCATGAATCTTGCACAAAATGTTTGTCTTGATGAGTTCTAGGTCAAGTTCGAAACTGGGTCACTTGGTATCAGAAACTAGGTCACCGGGCCAAATCAGCAGAAAACTTTGTTATAATCATTTTGAACTTTGATCAGAATGTTTGCCTTGATCAGTTCTAGATCAGGCTCTCAAAGTGCTATGTTGCTCAGGTGAGCGTTACAGGGCCATCATGGCCCTCTTGTTTATAATTTTTCAAAGAAAACAAGTCTTGATATTTCATGTGAATCTTCTGCTTGGCAGACGATTCACATGAAATATCAAGACTTGTTTTCTTTGAAAAATTAAGAAAATAAAAATAAATGTCGTCTGCTACAAATTTTGCTTGGCACTTTAAGGGTTAATGAAATAGCCATTGTGTTTTGACAGAATCAGTTGGTAAAACAGATTTCCGTAGTGACAAAGAAATCCAAGCAGAAGAGGAGGCTAACAGACCAACTGGCTCTCAGTTTGCTACATACAAGTTTGGAAAGCAAAATGAAATATTACCAATAAGAAAATGGACACCAGAGGACCAAGTTCAATCAATGCAGATTGTCACTGATGAACATTTTCCTAACTCACATTGGTTGTTTGATACTCCAGGCCTTATCAATGAAAATCAGGTTATTCTCATTTTCCTGTTTGCTGAACAGTATCAGTAGAATGTTTCCTGAACAATATTGGTAGAAGGTTTCCTGAACAATATCAGTAGAATATTTCCAGAACAATATCAACAGAATGGACCCTGACCAGTATCAGTTAAACATTTCTTGAACAATATTAATATAATATTTCTTGTTTCCTGAACAATATCAGTAGAAAGTTCCCTAAACAATATTGGTAGAAAGTGTCTTGAACAATATCAGTAGAATATTTCCAGAAAAATATTGGTAGAAGACTACCTGAATAATATCAGTAGAATATTTCCAAAACAATATCAACAGAATGGTCCCTGAACAGTATTAGTAGAACCTTTCCAGAACAATATCAATAGAATATTTTCTGTTTCCTGAACAATATCAGTAGAGATTTTTCTGAACAATACTGGAAGAAGTTTCCTGAACAATGCCAGTAGAATGTTTCCTGAACAATATCAGTCGAATGTTTCCTGAATAATATCAGTAGAATTGTTCCAGAATGATATCAGTAGAATGTTTCCTGAACAATGTAAATAGAATGTTTCCAGAACAATATAAATAGAATGTTTCCTTAACAATATGAATAGAAAGTTTCCTGAACAATATCAGTTCCTGAACAATATCAGTAGAATATTTCCTGAATACGGTAATATCAGTGGAATATTTCCTCAACAGTATCAGTATAATGTTTCCTGAACAATATCAGTATAATATTCCTCTGAACAATATCAGTACATGTAGAATGTTTCCTGAACAATACCTAAGTAATGTTTCCTGAACAATATTAGTAGACCAAGGTTGGCAACATTCTTTCATGGAGATTGATCATTTTATATGGTTATTCTCTCCCTTCCGCTGGTTCAAGAAGGGCAGTTGTCAGTTTCTGGCAAAAGAATGTGCACAATACTGGTTAACCGCTTAGAGGACTAAGCCTGCCCAGTAAACGTGTGATTAGGAAAACTGACCGCGCTTGACATGACCCCATTGGGTTGACTGGGCCGTAAAACCTTAACACAAACAAATTTCCTGACCAATATTAATAGAATTGTTTCTGAACAATATCAATAGAATGTTTCCTGAAAAAAAAATTATATTTGGGAATGTATAAATATATAAACATATAGACATATAGGTGGCAGTCTGAAGGAGCACTCTGATCATGGTCTACACTGTTTGTCATTCAGTTAGGTATTTTAAGAAACAACTGCATAAGAAGCAAAATTTAGTCCAAAAAAGTATGGAATAAAGTGTTCAAAATTTTAGGACATTTAAGGTAAGTAAGTAAAGTTTTCAAAGATGTATATCTCCTGAGTTGTTGTATGGATTGTTGAAGATTAGACTGATGTGAGATCCTCCACCAAATATTTGTTCAGAGCAAGGTCCTCCAAACTATTCCTGCAGTGACCATGAGGTTAGGGTGACATAGTTATTTTTTTTATTTGATGGACAAGCACAATATCAGGCAAGCTTTCCTGTCTAGTAACAGGTCTTGTTATACCACAGGCATACGAAGTATGCAGTGGGGGTATATAGTTTTTGTCTTTTCTGTGTGTGTGTCTGTCTGTCTGTTAACATTTATTTTGTGTCAAAGATATCTCAGGAACTACTTTACCTACAAACTTGAAATTTTGTACACATGACAAGTATGACTAGTTGTATTGTGGGAAAGAACATAAGGGCCATGGGGCCAGGTCCCTTAGAGTTATTTCCCTTTGTTGTTGTGGCTATACTGACGGCCATGGCATTTATTTGTGTCAAAGATATCTCAGGAACTACTTTACCTACAAACTTGAAATTTTGTACACATAACAAGTATGACTAGTTGTATTGTGGGAAAGAAAATAAGGGCCATTGGGCCAGGTCCCTTAGAGTAATTTCCCTTTGTTGTTCTGGCTATACTCATGGCCATGGCATTTATTTGTGTCAAAGATATCTCAGGAACTACTTTACCTAGAAACTTGAAATTTTGTACACATGACAAGTATGACTAGTTGTATTGTGGGAAAGAAAATAAGGGCCATGGGGCCAGGTCCCTTAGAGTTATTTCCCTTTGTTGTTCTGGCTATACTGATGGCCATGGCCGGGGTAATTAGTGAGCATATGCTCACTTTGTTTGTCTTTTCTTACTCTGGGCCTTCTGTATATGTGCACAAGTACTGGTTAATGGCTTAGAGGACTAAGCCTGCCCAGGAAAAGTGTGAGTAGGTAAAATGACCTGTATGACCTTAATAGTACTGATTTGGCCTTAAAACTTCAACACAAACAATCAAACAAACAATGTTTCTTATGTGCTGGGATCATGCAACATTTCACCAGTTTATAACCGCCCTGTATGGTGGACTGGAGGATCTGCGGTCAAACTTATGAAAATGAAAGGATGTTTGACAATGCAGCATGACTACTTGTTGAAGTTCAAAACAAGCATTATTATTATTTTATTTTCAGATAATAACCAGGTTAACAGTTGATGAATTGAGAGCTGTGTTGCCAGATGAAATCTTATGGCCACGAGTGTACTTGTTGAAAGAAGGCCAAGTGATGTTTATCTCAGGACTGGCGAGAATTGACTGTCTGCAGGTGAACAGATTTACTGGTTGTAAGATGACATATTGATCCTAACCCTTGCCATGCTGAATAAATTAAGATGTCCCGCCCACTTCTAATTTTCAGCCAGTCAAATTACTTGATGGTTTATGTAAATTTGTCATTACATTACGGGGGTATGATATTACTTTATGTGAGTGTGTCTATACGTTATGTGACTTTGTCATTACATTATGTCATAAACGTAAGTGGCACACAAGATTTTCCGACTTATATAAAGATGCTTGATAATCGCCCGTATTTAACACCCTGTATTACCATTTTTGTTGGCAAATGTAGGTAGGAAGATGAACTCAGTCTAAATAAACATTAAAACTTTCAAGAAGACAGTGTTAATAGTTTTGGTGGTTACAGCTTAGAAATAGATTCAGATAGTCAGCATTAATCCCAGTGGTTAATTAACTATTTTTAACCAAATGAGGAAATATTTAAAAGTATAAAAGAAGTTCCCATTGTCCCATCAGAGCAACTCGATAATTCTGATCTTGTTGTGAAAGAGATGATTGCTGGTAGGTTACTATTTGTGATCAATGTGCGATTGGAAAACCCACATTAATCCCCATCAGTTTTTTCGGGAGTTCTTTGACCATATGTTGGTCAGGGCAAAGACCTATAATATAATAGTACTCCTCCAATTACTCTGAACAGACTGCTTAATGGCCAATACTGTACTTTTATATCATAGCTAAATTCAAAATTTATCCACCCAACCAAGTGGGGTAATGGTAATTGATGACATAGATGATCACCTCTTTATAGATCAGACAGACAGATTAGACACAGAGAGAGAGACAGACTGACAGATAGTAGATGACCCACATTCGCCAACACAAATGGTAATAATGGGTGTTAAGTACCAGCGGTTATCAAGCATCTTTATATAAGTTGGAAAATCTTGTTTGTTTCCACCACTTACTGTGTAAGACATAACATAATGACAAAGTCACATAACGTATTGACAAACTCACATAGTGTAAGTTATATCATACTTGCATAACGTAATGACAAACTCATATAACATAATGCCGAACTCACATAATGTAATGACAAACTCACATAGCATAATATCAAACTCAGATAACATAATATCAAACTCATAACATAATGACAAACTTACTTACCTTATTGACAAATCTACTTTCTGTAATGACAAACTCACATAATGTAAGGTGTGCTCCATATAGGACAGTCATGGCAGTCCATAATGACTGCTACAAAAGGTAGAAATTACAGGAAAGTTGGCATTTGGAACCATGGCAATCATATCTAAGAAAGGCTTATTTTATTCTTATTCCTTCAAAGAATATAGTTTTGGATATTTGTTAGAATTGCCTCACTGTGGCAATTCTAACAAATATTCAAAATACATGTTTCTAGAAATAATATGAAATACAATATTCTTGCATAATCTCTGATTAACTGACATCTCTTGAGCATGGTTTAGTGCCAGTCAAATTATCATTATAATAAATTTTGTTGTGTATAAACAGTGTTGACTATATATGTAATACTTTTTAACTCGCCTGGGCTAAAGGCTCCAGGGGAGCTCATAGGATGGTAGGCCATCGGTCCTCCCTCCATCTGTCCGTCCACACCTTTGACCAGTTATATCTATACAGTCTGCAGGCTGATCTCAATTATTTCTCATCTATAGCATGCCTCTGGTGGGGCATTGATGACATAAGCTTTTCATTGAAATCCTATGAAAACTGGTTTCTATGGCAACCACAAGGTCCCATAAACTTACATTGCTTGTCATTACCATAACTCCTTCAGTTTTTCAGTTTTGATTGCTTGTTCCTGTAACTTGCAAATAAAGTTGCAATGGATAAAATCTCAAATGAGTTTGAAAGTTGGCCAGATCGATCATTAATCTTTGAATTATGTCCTCTTGATTGCTGAAAAAGCTTCTGTTTGACTTTGTCATCAGGATAACTCAATCAGTTTTGATTGGATCTTCCTGAAACTTGCAGATAAGGTTAACATGCATGAAATCTCAGATGAGTTCAAAACCTAGACAGACATTAATTTTGGAATTATGTTCCATTGATTGCTGAAAAAGCTTCTGTTTGATTTTGTCATCAGTGTAACTCATTCAGTTTTGATTGGATCTTCCTGAAACTTGCAGATAAAGTGGACATGGATGGATTCTCAGATGAGTTCGAAACCTGGCCTGAGCTGATTATTAATCTTAGAGGTACGTCTCCTTGATTGCTGAGAAATCCTCTGTTTTACTTTGTTGTCAGCATAACCTGTTCAGTTTTGATAAGCTCCCTCAGAAACTTGCAAATAAGGTGGACATGGATGAAATCTTGCATTAGGTTAAAAACTGTTCAGATCGGATCATTAATCTTACAGTTACATCCCAATGATAGCTGAAAAAGTAACATTCAGTTTTGATCAGATCTTCCTGAAACTTGCAGATAAGGTGGACATGGATGGAATTTCGGACAAGTTTGAAATCTGGCCAGATCAAATCATTTGTCAAAGAGTTACATCCCCTTGATTGCTGAAAAAAGCTTATATTTATCATCAGCATAACTCTTTCAGTTTTGATTGGATTATCCTGCAGATAAGGTTGACATGAATGAAGTCTTGGACAAATTCAAAAACTGTCCAGATCAGGTTATTTATTTTTGATCTATGACCTCTGGATTCCTGAATATACCTATTTTTGACCTTGTTATCAGCATAACTCTTTCATTTTTTATCAAATCTTCCTGAATCTTACATATAAGATGGGGTTGAAACTTTGGTGGACAGTTAGACCATGAGGTAATACTGTGCATATTGTTTTGAGGTCAAAGTACTCCACAGTTAAGAGTTGTCACTATTTATTAAATATTTTTAAGACATGATTTAGTTTCAAGATAACTCCTCCTACAGTTTGCATCCAATGAGGTTGAAACTTGGTGGACAGTTAGACTAAGAGATGATAAAGTGCATATTGTTTTCAGGTTACAGGATTACAGTACACCAAAGTTTGACAGTCATTTCTCTTTAAAGATTGTTCAGATATGACTTATTTCCGGCGAACTCCTCTTACATGTACTTTTCATCAGATTGGGTTGAAAATTGGTGGACAGTTAGACCATGATATGATACAGGGCTTATTATTTTAAGTTTACAGTACATCAATTTTTGGTAGAGTTATCACTATTTTTTAAAGATTTGTCAGACATTACTTGGTTTTGGGATAACTCTTCCTGCAGTTTTCATTTTCGAGGAGTGTAAGAGTGGTACAGCGCATATTGTTATAAGGTTAAAGAATACCAAATTTTGGTAGTCATTCATACCCTTTCAAGATTGTTCAGATTGTTTATTTCCAGTTAATTCCTCCTACAGTTTATAAGAAGTATTTCGAGGTAACAGAACACCAAATTTTGATAGACATATTATTCTTTAAAGATAGTTCACACGACTTCATTTTCGGCCAACTCCTTCTACAGTTTTCTTCTATCAAGCTGAAAGTTATTGGATAGTAAGACTATGAGGTGGAACAGCATGTATTCTTTTGCAGTTACAGTACACCAAACATGAAGAAGGTTATAACCCTTTAAAGATTTAAAAAAAAAGATTGTAAACCTACAAAGTCTGATACATAGAGTTATGTCCCTTGATATAATTAACCATATACTTGCTGCATAGCTCCATCTGTTTTAATGGATTTTCCTTAAACTTGCAGATGAGAGCAACATGGATATGTTTAGACTGGCTCCAGTCTCCAGTGACAATTTTTTTCTTATGGTCTGTTCAATAATCCACTAAATAAAATCAAAGTAATGTCAAGACTATAAAGCCTGGTCACTAGAGACTGGTGAATTCCACCCAGTCCTCATGTAATGCATAAAATTGGCTTAAGTTCTTTAATGGTTTATCATGAAGGGTATGAACTCTTAATGGTCTGTGAAAAATTATATTTATATCTTTACAGGAATCAACCTGTGGTTAGCTGCAGTTAAGGTCATCTGATGTGTATTCTTTAATTTCAGAAGGAATGTCTGAAGTTACTACAGGTCTTTATATACATGTATATGAAAACTGTGTAGACATATGCCTGCCTGCCTGCATCTTTGAACAGTCTGGCATATGAAAGCATTTAACTGGTGACAATAGACATTCCAGAAATGACATAATTATTTAACAAGTCACTGATTAGGTAATAAAGTGATTTTGTCCAAGTTTGGATTAATATTATTATAATTATTATATTATTATCACTGTTCTTGTTGTTGTTATTATTGTTGTTTTGCTTTTTTTATAGTATATTTAAAATACCTCTAGATATTTAAACAATGATATTATTTTCCTAGAATTGTCTGTCCAATACTTTGAGTAAAAATGGTATTCTACAGTTTCCATTTGTTAGATGTAAGAATGGATCTGATCTGGGTCTACACAGTTAACTCAGGACTGTCTGTCAAATACTTAGTGTATATACAGTATTCTACAGTATCCATTTATTAGATGTAAGTGGGCATCTGATCTGGGTCTACATTGTTAGATCAGGACTGTCTGTCCAATACTTTGAGTATAAAGACAAACCGGCTGACGTCACAGCCACCATTGTTTTCCCTATATTTCTTGGTTTTTATTGTTGTAGATTTATCATTTATCAATTGACAAAACTTGAAAAATTGACAAGATATTTAAAAATCAATTACTCTTGCTTAGAAGGAATACACTGGTCTTATGCTCATTATTAGGATTTAATGAATTTAAACATATTCTTTTAAAATATTCTAACTTTGGTTATTGTAGTCGAAGAAAACCAAGGTTACACTTCCATTGAATGAGACAAAATGGCTGATTTCATACCCTTCTAGGACTTCTTTTGCCTGAAGAGTTCCATTGTCCCTATAAATGATATTCTACAGTATCCATTAATTAGATGTAAGTAGGCATCTGATCTGCATCTGCACTGTTAGCTAAGGACTGTCTGTCCAATATCTTATAAACGATATTCTATAGTATCTTTTTATCAGGTGTAAGGTGGGCGTCAGATCTGGGTCTACACTGTTAGCTCAGGACTGTCGGTCCAGTTCTTAGGATGTCTTCGGTATTCTACAGTATTCATTTATTAGACGTAAGGTGGCGTTGGATACATGTGGGTTTACACTGTTAGCTCTGGGCTGTCCATCTAATTCTTAAGGTATATGCAGTATTGTACAGTATCCATTTATCAGATATTAGGTGGCATCTAATCTGGGTCTTCACTGTTAGCTCAGGACTATCTGTCCAATACTTGGGGTATATACAATATTCTAGCTCAGGACTGTCTGTCCAATATTTAGGGCATATATGGTTTTGTACAGTATCCATTTATGGGATGATTTAGGTAGCATCTGATCTGTGTCTGCACTGTTAGCTCTGGATTGTCTGTTCAATACTTAGGGTATATATGGTATTGTACAGTAACCATTTTTTAGATGTAAGGTGGTGTCTGATCAGGATCTACACTGTTAGCTCAGGACTATCTAAATCTTAGGGTATATACAGTATTCTAAAGTATCCATTTATTAGATGTAAGTTAGTGTCTGATCTGGCGCTATACTGTTAGCTCAAGACTGTCTATCCAATTCTTAGGTATTCTACAGTATCAGTTTATAAGACGTAAGGTGGCTTCTGATCTGGGTCTACTATATTAGCTGAGGACTGTTTGTCCAATTCTTAAGGTATGTACAGTATATCACAATATCCATTTATTAGATGTAAGGTGGCGTCTTATCTGGGTCTAGTTCTAGTAGTTCAGGAGTGTCTTCCGATTCTTAGGGTATATACGGTAATCTACAATATTCATTTACTAGATGTAAGCTGGCATCTGATCTGGGTCTAAACTGGTAGCTCAAGACTGTCCGTCTAATGCTTAGGTTAAATGGTATTCTATAGTATCCATTTATTAGATGTAAATGGAATGATCTGGGTCTACACTGTTAGCTCAGGACTGTCTGTGCCATACTCATGGTATATACAGTATTCTACAGTATCCATGTATTAGATGTAAGTGGGCATCCAATCTGGGCCTACAGTGTTAGCGCAGGACTATCTGTTCAATACTTAAGGTATATGCAGTATCCATTTATTAGATGTGAAGTCTGATCTGTGTCTACACTGTTATCACAAGACTTTCTGTCAAATACTTAGGGTATATAAGGTATTCTACAGTTTCCATTTTCTAGATGTAAGGTGGCATGAAAGCCCTGAACAGACTGCGTTACATCCACTACCCGTAGGAGAGCAAAACATTACATTCTGTCCTTTTAATTATGCACCGTAAATACTTCTTTGGTTCTTTCTGATTTCTTTGTATGTTAATTGTTGATGTCCAAATGATAATATCTCTTCCATTATAAAATATCTAAAAAAATCCCAATAAGAAAATTTTATAAAAGCTGTATTTTTTTTTTTTTTTTTTCACTATAAATTATGACCAGTATACATAGCACTTAACCCTTAACTGCAGCAGACGACAGTGTTATTTATTTATTTTTTTTTTTTAACACTTTTCATAGAAAATAAGTCTTGACAATTCATGTGAAACAGACAATTTAAATGAACTGTCAAGATTTATTGTCTAAGAAAAAAAAAATAGAATGCCATCTGCTACAAATTTTACTTGATGCTTTCAAGTTAAACACTATCTAATAAAGTGTAATGTTAATCTTATTCACTGGTCAATTCAAGGTGTAAGATTTTTTTGTAAGAAGCACCAAGTTATAAATAAATCAGTGGGATAAATTAATAGCATGTGCCAGTAGTTTGGAGAAACTTGAACTCTGCTAAGAGATTAAACTGATGGAATCTATCATCCCTTGTCAAGCACCAGCCAGCTAGCAGGTTGGGCAAGACTGGAACTCACCAGTCTCTAGTGACCAGCCTTTATAATGATATTTTTTTGGTTTTGTTTTAGTGGATTATCAAACAGGAATATGAGAAAAATATTTAGTCACTGGAGACTGGAGCCAGTCTAGGATATTTTATAACTATGTCTTTCAGATCAATGTAGACATTCTGTGACCTTGACCTACTTTTCAGCACAGGGAGCATTAAGGACCATCATAGTCCTCTTTTTAGAAAGGATTTAACCCTTAAAATGCCAAGAAAATCAGCATCTGAAAATGTCATCTGTTTATGTCGTCTGCTGAATATTCTTGTAAACTTTTCAAACCTATTTTTGGATATAGGCAAACAGTGTGGACCCAGATCAGACTGCTCCTAAAGGAGCAGTCTGATCTGGGTCCACACTGTTTGCAACAATGAATTTTAAAGTAACTGGCAGAAGACAAAGCAGAAGACAATTGTTGTGATTGGCGCTTTAAGGGTTAAATGTGAATGTGTATTTGAATGTAAACTTAAACATTTGTTAGACTCTGGTTACGAATGTGACATACCCATGTAGGCATGTACAGATGTAACCATGGTGAAACACTATATGCCCCTAACATGCTTTCAGCAGGCAGGGACATAAAAAGTATCTTACCTAGAGCTCTGCTATAGACCTTTTTAATGTTATTGTTTTCATCTGGGCTACTGAAGTTGTGATTACAATGTTATGCCACGTGACCAAAAATTGTGGATGGCAAAAACGTTTCCAGTTCCATTGATACCAATGGATTCAAGCCAATTTTTACTATGATAATAAATTCCTTTTGGGTAATAGTCAATCGTAAATTTTATCTAGTAATTTAAAATACAGCTCTAAGAAACAATTTGACTGCTTTTCCTAAAATAAATACAACTGTTTCAATGATATTTTCCAATATCGGCAGGCACACTCACAACCATAATATTGGCTTTATGGTGACCATTTTAAGGCCTAGTTTTAGCTAGTCGAGAGATAAAATTTGTGTTAATATTTGTGTTTATGACATTTAAATGATTAGTCAATGAGAATCTCTTATGAAAATAAACTTTTGATGAAAGAAAGCTGCTTTATTTTTCTGAAAAACATTGGCCATTTCAATGTCCGATAAACGTAAACAACAACATTCTGCCACCCAAATCAGAATGAGGCTCTCCATTAAAGACTGAGAGGTTCCAAATGATTTGATTGCGTGACGTAGTGTTTAAACTGGTCTATAGAGATGAGCATTATAATAAGGCTCCAGTTTATTTACCATGTACAAATTTGTAAGAATAACAGTGTTGTTCAAATTAAACAGGGCCCAGTTGTTCAAAGCTAACGGTGTCGTTAGGTAATGATTTGTTAAAATTTACATTGAGTGATACACAAATATGCTGAAATTTTTTGCTGAAAGTGCAAAAGTACAAAAGCTACTCACATTTTTTCAGCAAAAAATATCGGAATATTGTATATTGACTCCGCTAAAACAGTTAATGAAATGACCCTTAACGACCTCATTAAGCTAACGACGCTTTGAACAACTGGGCCCAAAAATATATAAGTATGCTTTGTTATCTTAGCTCCGGATAAATGGGGTTATAAGAAAAAAAAAGCATATGATGTGTGGTACTCACTAGAAGCACCTCAGTGAGGCACTTCTAATGGCCGGTACCCACAACATACCTTCTCTTAGAGAAATAAGAAAAATTTTCAAACATTTTTTTTTATATTTCAGGGACCATCAGAATTTTGTGTGTGTGTTTTCACAAGCTCTTCTATACCAGTACATATTGTTAGTGCAGCAGAAGCAGATGAGTTTTACAGCAAACATATCGGAACAGAAATACTAGGGGTGAGAAGCTAAATCTTTACCACTGTCTTACTGCTTAGAGGACTAAGCCTGCCCTGGAAAATGTGTGGTTAGGTAAACTGACTGACTCAACATGATTCAAGAAGGGCAGTTGTCAGTTTCTGGCAAAAGAATGTGCACAATACTGGTTAACCACTTAAAGGACAAAGCCTGCCCAGTAAACATGTGGTTAGGTAAACTGACCACGCTTGACATGACCCTATTGGGTTGATTGGGCCGTAAAACCTCAACACAAACAAACAAGACTCAACATGACCCTAATGGCTTGATTAAGCAGTAAAACCTCAACTCAGTCAATCAATTACCACTTTCTGGGCTAATTCAGCAGGTGACAAATTGATGATATTTTTCTTATTTTTCCCAGAAAAAAAAACAAAACAGGATTTGACATTTCATGCAGATTGTCTCCATCGGAGACAGTCACTTGACACTGCTGGGTCCCATTGTCGATTCCTGGCATTGGTATGTGACAGGGTAGTGGTACTGGTTGCCTATCCAAGGTTGGTGGCTTTCTATGGGTACTCTGTTTTCCTCCACCACTTTTGACCACAAAATGCCAACATCCAACTCATTAAGAACGTGTTTATGTGTTCATGTTTAGCTTGCTTTGTATTCAAAGCAAATTAAAGTTCAAACTAAACTAACAAAAATTATTCTAATTTAGCACCGTAAATTTTACCTTACCTTGGGCTATAAATATACAGAAATTTTCAGAACATATAGGGAAATAAGACACATAGCTTCAGATAAGAGGGGTAAGCAGGGCCCAGTTGTTCAAAGCATCCTTAGCTTAACGAGCTCGTTAAGGGTCATTTCGTTAACTGTTTTAGCGGATTCCATGTACCATATTCTGATATTTTTTGCTGAAAAAATGTGAGTAGCTTTTGCACTGCAAAAGCTACTCACATGTTTTCAGCAAAAAATTTCAGCATATTTGCGTATCACTCGATGTAACTTTTAACGAATCGTTAACTAATGACATCATTAGTTTTGAACAACTGGGCCCAGATGAATATCTTTGTTATTTCTCCATAAAACCATATGTAAGTGAGGGTGCTCATTAGAAGTACCTTGTTGAGGTGCTTCTAATGAGTACCCACAACATACATGCATACATATGTTGTGGATACCCATTAGCAATTGGTGAGATGTGTATAAGAGTACACACAATGTCAGTACCTTAGATAAGCTACTTTTAGGTGTATTTACTGAATTGAAATTTCTGACAAAGCAATGTAAATTAAATGTATGTGGTAAATATCCAAATACAAGTATTTCTTGCACCAATTTTGATGACATCACCATTGAGGCCATTGCAAAATATGAATTTATTTCTGTTGTTCTCTGTTTAACTTAGCTTTCTGGGTAAAATTTTCAGCAGATGACGTATTGAAATATTTTTCATATTTTTTCCAGAAAAAAGGTTTTCTACATGCATCAATTTGTCATCTGCTGAATTAGCCCGGAGAGTAATACATTTCACTGATAAAGCATAGGTTAATGAATAATTTGTGTTCATTTGACTGTTCTGCTAGCTCCCTGCCCATAAAACTTTTTCAATGATCTGCCAAGAAGAACTCTCAAAAAAAAAAAAAAAAAAAGAAATGCGCATCAACAAATACATGTAAGCCTGTGGAGATTTTCAACTTGATGACTCACTTTTGACCAATTGCTGTATATTCTTGTACTTATTCATACCTTGTGGGTACTCATTGGAGTTGCCTCACGGGTACTTGTGAAGTTCACATTTGATATGAATGCAGTGAACACATTCTGTTTGTAGGTTCCTATTGGAGATGAGAACAGGCTCAATAAACTTCCCTCACTGTCTGGCCGTGAGTTCAGTATCACCAATGAAACTCATTTAGGAGAAGCAACTGCAGATATACAGCTTTCGTCACTGGGTAAGATTTTATATTCTTTCTATTTAAGGGGACTGGATACTTTAGTAGAAGTTTTACCATTTTTAAACCATTTACATCGAGTGGACTCTTCCACCACAATTCTTTGGACTGGTCTATTTCCAATAGAGGGGTTAGTTTGTTTTTTTATTATTATTATTACTACACTGCAACACCAATATAACGTGGATGCTGGGGTCCAAGGCAGCTGTTATCTCTTAAATTTAATTTATTGTTAATATTGAATAAACAGATTACAGCTAATTATTTTGTTTTCATTTATAATCCCATTGTTTATCTTTTACGTGTTGAAAGCATCCAGGTAAAAAAAATCTCATACTGCTTTCCCACTTTGTTTTTTATTTGCACAGAATGGATATCAGGAATGCGGGTTACTTCCTAACTAACCTAAAAATAATGTGAGGTGTATGATATCATTATTATTGGGGTTCATCTCATTGGTGTTTTGGGGTTTGTCTCAACGGTGTTTTGCATTATCAGCTTAATACTATATTTCGTTTTAGTATTATTAATAATTCAAAGTTGGTTTTTTTTAAATGTTTTTTTGTCATCACTGTCACACTTGAGCTGCAAATGAAATCAGCTCTTAAAGCATGTGACTTTCATGTGACAACCACTTGTGGTAATTTTAAAATGGCGACGCACTCAGATTGATGCAATTGCGACGGCATGTGCGATCACATTTTTGCAGCTAAAGTATAAAATTTCTTCACTTTATTGGTCGCCAGGTAGGCAATAGATCGATAGCGTAACAGTAATTAATGTGTATTACTGTAAATCATCAAATTGTCTTAAAGATTTGTAAAATTAATGAAAACACATGCATTTTTCTTCACATTCTGTATCTTAATAAAAAAAGTGGGAGCCACTGATCAACCACATTATACTAATATCTGCAGTAAAACAATTAGGGTTATACTGGTGTTGCAGTGTATGTTTTATAGAAATTCTTGTAGATAATGCAAACAATGTAGACCCTGATCAGATGCCGTAGAATGGGGCATCTGATTTGGGGCTGCACTGTTTGCCATTTACTGTTTGTGAGGCCTCTAGACAAATGGGTTAAGGAGACAACTTTTGTGACTTCCTGCTTGCTTTTCTGCACACCAAGCCCCTGTTTAAATGAGGTCTGCTCTAAATGAGCAAATTGTTTCCTCTCACAGTAGACCCCTTTTCAGAAAGCAGGAAAAACAATTTTGACAGAATTGCCTGACCTGAAGGTATATCCATTGACCTTAACCTATTTTAGTATGGAGATCCCAAAAAAGGGCAATTGACTCCTCCGTCAAGTCACTTGACCATTTAACTGACAACGGCAACTGACCATTCAAAATAGCTAATAAGGTAATTGTCAATGTTTTTAGTTAGACAAACAAATCAACATGTGCTTTTCACAGGTAAGCACAGTTATATCAATACAAAGTTTGTCTAAGGAAATTCTTGTGGGCGTGGTTATAACTGCCTGACGGAAGAGTCAGTTGGCAAACAATGGTGACCCAGATCAGATGCCGCAGAGTGTGGCAACTGATCAGGGCCTCCAATGTTTGCAAATACCATAGTTTAGCCATTTTTCTCTAATAGCTAATTCACCTAGCCTGGCATACCTAAAATTGAAATTTGACTCTTCCAGTGTATAGTGTGGTGGAGTTTATGCAGTCTGAAATGGGTTAACCCATTGTAGTCCGTAGACCTCTAAAAGGGTAATTGGCTAACAGTGCAGACCCAGATCAGATGCTGCAGAATGCATTGTCTTATCAGGGTCTCCTCTGTTTGGAAATAGTTTAGCCATTTTTCTGTAGGAATATCAAAATCTCATAGCTGGATGTTCCTAAAATTGAAATTGGAATCTTCCAATATATATTATAGGTTGGGGGAGTCTATTCAGTCTACAATGTGTTTATATATATGAGATGCAACATGATAAAATATACCTTATGTTTACTGACCTTTTGATAAGACTTTTGCTGTCTGCCTGGAGAAGCCCATGATCTTTGAGTACCCACAAGTGTTGCCACTGATGGTCGATTATAATCGATATCAGTCATTTTTGCCTCATGTGACTGATGATTGGAAAGATGTTTATAGTCTACTAATCAGAAAAATTTGTTTTTAGAAAAAAAAATTTCTCACTTTTTATTTTTATAGTCAAGTTATATAGAAATGAAATTCAAAGCTGTCTATTTAGGTCATTCTAGATTTGTGGTCAATAAAAGTGAAGAAATTTGATAAAATAGCCTTAAACAAGTCAACCCAAAGTACAGGGCCCAGTTGTTCAAAGCTAACGACGTCGTTAGTTAACGATTCACTAAAATTTACATCAACTGATATGCAAATATGCTGAAATTTTTTGCTGAAAAAAATGTAAGCTACTCACATTTTTTCAGCAAAAAATATCAGAATATTGTATATTGAATCTGCTAAAACAGTTAATGAAATGACCCTTAACGAGCTCGTTAAGCTAATGATGCTTTGACCAACTGGGCCTTGATATTTTTCTTATTTCTCCCTGAAAACATATGTGTGGGTACTCATTAGAAGTGCTTTGTGGAGGTGCTTCTAATGAGTACACATAACATATGTTTTCATGGAGAAGTTAGAAGAATCTGAAGACTCCTCTTACTGATCTGGAGCTATGAATAAGTACCTGAAAAAGGGTTTAATCAAGAGTGAATATATCTTTTTACAACACAATTATTAATCGATGATCAGTAAGTTTTACAAAACAGATAATTGACTATGAAATTCTGGCTGATTTCCAACACAAGTACCCACAGGGCCCAGTGAAGACTCTTATCAGACTGTGCAGGCATAGACAATCCTTACTTGGCACATATGGCAGACGCACAGCAGCATACTGAAATGGTCATAATTATGGTGGAATGTGGAAAACTGAAAATGGCCCATAGCCATACCAGAGTTGCAGTCTTGTTATTGATTCTCGTCATTGACATTTGGGTGGATTTCTTTATACCCTCTGAAAACTCTAGTTCTGTTTTTATCTCTGGTGGCCATCTTGTTCAACAGAGCAGAACTCTGCTCTGTTGAACAAGATGGCCACCAGAGATAAATTTTGGTACCGGTCTGTAACAGAATTATTTGGCAAGTTTACTTCTTTTGTGTAAAATGCCAAGCAAAAAACGACTTTCTGAAAGATGTCGAAAGCATAGTAGGCCAAGGAAAATTGATTATTAGATTTTCATACTGATTTCAGAAAAAAAAAAATAGAGTGGGCAGGTGGACTTTATTTTTTGTTCCGGGGCCATCCAGTGAAGAGGTAAATCACAGCAAAGAAAGATAACTGACACTGTCATACTGTCATGTGCAAAAAGAAGTAACCTTGTTTTAAAACTCTTTTCACAACAATAATTTATTTTCAATTGTTACAAGTGCTATAAAATCAGTTTTCAGCTTGAGTTTTCAGCATGTCCCTTTGCCTCTGAAAAAGTTTTCCAACTTCCCCTCAGTTTTTTTATTTGGTCAGATTTTTTAGGGACAGGTGGGAATGTGAATTAAATAATCAATTATCACTTTCCTTCTGTTTGTTCTCTATATTTTCTAGGATGGATAACTTTAATGTTACGAATAAAGAGAAGTGTTCAACTGAGGGTGTACACACCAGGTGGTTATGGGATTCACCTTCGTCAACCATGTATACTTCCTTTGGCTAAAGCATTTAAAGGTAAAAGAGTTAGAGGTACACAAGAGTATAAAAGGAAAAAACTGCTTGCTTGATGGAGCTTAATCTAAGCAGCAAGAGATTATGACAGATAATAGCAACGGAACACCCCAGCGTTTAAAGAAGCCAAAGATTTTATTAGACGAGTCTCTGACACCAAAGGAGATAATACAAAAACTACTGAGATCTCATTAAGTGTGTGTCTTATGCAAGGCCTGTGCATCTAAGTCTGATTGAGGTACTTCCAGTTTAGGGCTATACCAAAAAAAAAAAGAACATCGGGGTGTGTGTGCGGGGGGGTGGGGGGGTGGGAAGGAAATTGCTATCCTTTTCAGCTCACCTGAGCAAATGTTCAGGGTGAGCTATTGTGATCACTCTCTGTCAGAGTAGCATATTGCAGTTTGTTTAATAAGGAAGGATGGGCATCAGACATGTTTGTCACATCAACATTCAGTGTAATAAGTCAAGGTCATTGTTACCAAATTTTTATGGTCCAGTGATTTTGCCTATTTCATGGATTAATGTGATATTTGGGATATTGGATCTGTGTGACACCATGTTTAAAATCATAATAAATGTAGGTCACCTTGACCTATATTTCATGGTCCAGTGATTTTGCCTTGTATCTTGAATGTTATTTGATGTATGACTATCATCATTTGGGATTATGAATCAGTATGAGCCAACAGTTGACCTAAAAGTAAATGTAGGTTGCTATAAACTATGTTTCATAGTCCAGTGATTTTATGTTACATCTTGAAGATAACTTGATGTTTGGGATTATGTGTCAGTATGACACAGCTTTTTACCTCAAAATAAATGTAGGTCTTTGTGACCTATATTTTATAGCCCAGTGATTTTGTCTTATATCTTCCACTATTTACATAGTGTCATATTTACAGATAATGACACACTGTGACCTAAACTTTGACCTCAAAGTAAAGTGGTTTAGGAGGAGATAGTGTGACAGACAAATGGATGGACAGACGGATGCACAGAAAAATAATACTGCTTTTGCACACCCTTACCATGAGGGGAAGTGATGTAGCAAGTTTGGTAGAATTCTGCCCAGTGGTTTAGGAGGAGATAGCATGACGGACAGACAGTCGATCAGTCAGATGGATGGATGGAGGCATTAGCAATATCCCCATCACTTTTTTAAAAAAGTGTTGCGATAATTAAGAAATGGCATCTGCCTGGGTAATTTGTGATCCTCTGGGCACTTACTCTAGATGTGCGTGATTCACGTGGAAAACAAAAAAAATCATGCAAATTCTTTTTGCCGAGGATGTGAATTGCATGTGATTTTGTTTGTTTTGTTGTTGTTGTTTTTTTTTTTCAAAAAAATAAATAATAAATATAAAGGTGTTGTAATTAATTGCTTTGACTGTCAGTTTGATTTGTCATTATAAGTTTTCATTCTGCTTTCTGTTTTGTTTTTGTTTTGTTTCCATTTTAAAAGTGTTTCTGATTTTCAATCTGTTAATAGACTCAATTTTTGTTTATGCATGGCTAAATGCCAGATATCTGGTTTATTGATTATTTTTTATTTATAAACAGTATTTACTAGGGTAAAAGCCAGCGTGCTTCATACTTGTATTGTATACTCAAAAAAATAATTAAAGGATCACCAGTTTCAGTGTCCCTTTGATTAACATTTAAATACGTTGTTAAAATTATTCTGTGGGAAATACTGCTGTTTGCAAGCCCATTTCAATAAGCTCAACATGTTAGCAATATGGTCAGCGACCAACATGTCAGTGGTGCGAACATTGTCAGCCTAGAAGATTCTGAGAAAAATGGGAATTTCTGAAAATGACTTTTTACCCCAAAATGGTGTGGGTTTTTTTTTCAGAATATCTGAAATTTTCTATTTTTAGTCAAAACAATGATTAGCCCCAAACAAAATCTTGCAAATTTCACTTTCTTAGGGGTAAAAGACACACAGATATGCCAGAAAAAAGAGGTAAACCCTTTAAGAGGCTAAAATTGCCTCGATGATTCTCCATAGACCATGAATAATCTATAGAGGGTACTTGTAGAAAAATGTGCGTTTCTTGATTGAAATTTAAGCTTTGTCTATGATTTATTCACATTTTGAAGTCAAGACATTACTTATCATGTTTAAATGTCAATTTTCCATTTTGGGGTAAAAAGTAGCATTTTTATGAATTTTAAAATGAAAATTTTCATTTCAAAATTTGTTGTTGGAAACACTCTTTTTCAGGTTCTACTTTAAGAAACAACAATATTTCAGTATCTTCTGTGGTTTTGCCCACAGACTTGGTCAAAGTTTGCATATATGGAAAATTGCACTAAGTGACCCTTAAATTATTTTGTTGAGTATAATACGCCACAATCTGTTCATACGAGGGTGGATCAAAAAATACGTGAACTTTCGTTACAGTAATTTTGTTTTTACAGATAATGAGATCAAATATACATAGTAATTATATATCGGCATTTTTCTATATGTCTGAAAACTTTGGGTACGATAGGTCCAGTGGGTCTCCCATAGCAACCATTCTTAAATGGTTAGTGTAGTGGTACCGGCGCACGGTAACGACGTCAAGATGACGTTTCGACGTTGACTACTTAAGTTGCAAGTCAGCGCTTTTCAAAGTACTCGCCTCTACACTCAACACACTTCCTGTGTCGCTCCACCCACTTGCTAAACACCTTCTGATACCACGCTGAGTCGAACTGACGAATGATGCCATGTGTTGAGTATGTAAGCTCCTCCAGCGACGTAAATCTTCGTCCCTTGAGCTGTGCTTTAATTTCCGGGAAAACGGCAAAGTCCATGGGAGCCAGGTCCGGGGAATAAGGGCTGTGGTTGATAGTCTTTAATCCCATCAGGTCGAGTTCAAGCCGGGTGGTGTCCGCCCTGTGTGCCGGGGCATTATCCTGGTGAAGAATATATCTCTCGATCGGAATGCCGGGCCTCTTCTTCTGCAGTGCATGTATCAGGTCACGTCTGAGAACCTGAAAAACATGAAATCGAATACCCAGATTTATTCATTTGAAAACAAACCTGCCGGCCCTGAAAAGAAGAACATTTATTAGAAATGTTAAATGTTTTAATTATAGTTCATTTGTTAATAATAATAGTAAGGAAAATGTTTTTTACCTTAGAATAGTAGTCGGCATTCACCGTCTGGTCCTTAGGCACGGAATGGCACAGCAGCATACCCAGTCTGTCCATAAACATGATAAACATGTACTTCCCTCCAGACCGGCTGACCCTGGCCTTCTGTGGGGGTGGGGATGAATTTCTCTTCCACACAGAGGACTGCTGCTTCGTCTCTGGGTCGTAAAACCAGAGCCACGTCTCGTCTGTAGTTATAATTCTGTCGAGGAAAGCGTCTCCGTGCCTCTCATACTGCCGTAGGAAAGACAGAGAATCTTGAACACGTCGTTCCTTTTCTGCATTTTTTAGTAATCTCGGCACCCAGCGCGCATGAACCTTTGACATCTTCAGCTGGTTTCTCAAAATCGAGTGGACGCTGCCATAACTAACGCCTCCTTTTGTTGAAATGTCACTAACAGTCAATCTACGGTCCTCCTCGATAAGGCTCTTCACTGCCGCTACTGTCCCAGCGTTCACGATTCGTTTCCGTCCTCTCCCAGCGTCGTCTTTTAGAGACTCCCTACCCTCCGAAAATCTTTTATGCCACTTAAAAACAAGAGATCTGCTTACATTTGAAGATCGATTAGCATCCTTCATCATTTTCATCGTCTCTGTTGGTGTTTTTCCTAGGTCCACACAAAACTTTATTATTGCAAGGGTCTCTTCCTGCGCTGGTGCCGCCATTTTGACCTTACGATTTCCACGTACGCCTTAAGTTTACTGGTTGTATATTCTAAAGTACCCAACGGAGGACGCTCAAATTTGCAACGACGTTAAATATGACGTCAACACATAAGCAGACGACGTTTAGTGTAGTTTGGCGCTAATTTAGGGAGTCAAGAGAGATATTAACACTACGCAGTGCAGTCAAGAAATGGGTTGCGCCGGGGGTACCTACCCAGGACTATTAAAACTTGAATTTTGTTAAACACAAGTATAATACATCAAGGTAAACCCTATGATCCTTTTAACATTTAATTGTTTAATACGTGTGCAAAATTTTATCGATTTACGTTGAGTAGTTTTAAAGTTATAATAAAAGTCCACGTATTTTTTGATACACCCTCGTACAGCCATTTCTGTGAGTCCTACCAAAAATATACTGATAAATAATCTGTATGGACTGGGTAGTTGATTTGAATGACAATACTTATTATACACTTAACTTTGTCATTGTTTTATTTTGTCACCAAAAGTTATACCCCCTAATTTTCAGTTCATACCCGCAGATTTCAAATGGGTTACAAAAAAAAAACCAAATTTGAATATTGAGTGGCAACACCGTCATACAATGTACCAATGACCAGATATCAATGGAATGTCATAGAAAATTTTTTTTCATGGCCTTGCACCAATATTGCTTTAATGGTTTAACTTCACTGAACAAGATGGCCATCAGAGCTAAAAGTTGAAACATCATAACTCAGGTGAGTGATTTAGGTCCCATCATGGACCTGTTCTTAAGTAATCATCATGGATCTTGCTCAAAATGTTTAAGATATCAGAATCTATGAGTAATTGGTTTGTGACTAATCTAATTCTATAGGAGGTCGGGTAGAAACAAAATGCTTTCTTCTCCACCCATGTCTTTTTTTTTCTGGAACAGCCCTTTCTTAGAAGAAATAATGGATATCAAGGATAGACGTATAGCTATAAGGCAATAATTTTAGGATAACAGGAAATGTCAGTAAGCAGGGCTTATTAGATACCTCCGGCTCAGAAAGCAAAATGTGATGGATGGACAACGTGAAAATAGTATACCCCTCTCCCCACAAACACAGTTTGTACAGTGGGGTGGGGTACATTTGACTTAAAACAACTAGTGCAGTTGTTGTAAAATGGCTATATTAAAAATCCTGCATTTTTGTCAGAAAAAGAATTTTCAGCCTCAAACTTGCACATGCACATCTTCAGTATGTCTGTAACATACGAGGGTCACGCAAAAAGCTCTGTCACTAAAAGGCATCTTTATTTTTTATCCCAGGTATATTTTAAAATGCTACACTGCACTTGAATGGTGTGTTGAATAGCTAACGATACCCGTTTATTTCGTTCAAATTGCTTTCCAGCTGACCGATTTATTTCAAATTGAAATAGATGCAGTCATATACACTGACTAATTTACTTGTTACATTTGGAACATGGACCAGAAGACTGAAATTCATAGCTGTATTAAATGCCACATTAGGCTTAATATAGATTCAAAGCAGATATTTAATGAATTGTGTGGTATATACGGACCTCAGACCATTTCAATGTGCACAGTTTTTAGGTGGGTTAAAGCTTTTAAAGCTGGGAAATTTTCTGTTGAAGATGATACCCGTCCTGGAAGGCCTAAAACCTCTTTTACCAAGACTAACATTGCTGCTGTAACGATTGTGGTTGAAAAGGATGCGCGATTGTCTGTCAAAGATATAGCTAGTTGTACTGGCATATCAGAAGGCAGGGTGCAAACAATTCTGAAAAAGCGTTTGGACCTGAGAAAGGTTTGTGCTAGGTAGGTACCTCATTTGCTCACTGAGGAGCAAAAGACACAAGGCCTTAAATGTGCCCGGGAACTTTTGAAAACATACAAAGGCTGTAATAGTCAGGTTATTTCTAACTTGCTAACAGGTGATGAAACCAGGGTGCACATGTTTGAGCCACAAAGAAGGGCTGATAATAAGCAATGGAAGCAAAAAGATCAAAAACGCACATATATTGCCAAGAGAACCATAAGTTCTAAAAAGATGTTGTAAACAATTTTCTTTAATTCAAGTGGGCCAGTCGTTCAAGTGCCTTGTCCATCTGGTCATACAGTCACTGGCCGATTCTACAAGAATTCTGTGGTGAAGAAAGTGATAGAGTTTTACAATAAGAAACGACTAAGCAAAGGATGGTCTGGAGTTCACCTTTTACATAACAACGCCTATTCTCATAAGTGTGAGATTGTTAAGTCTTTTTTGGCTTCTGAAAAGGTGAAAGTTTTAAACCACCCACCTTAATGACCTGACCTGAGTCAATATGACTTTTTTTATTTCCAAGGCTTAAGAAAGTGCTTTCTGGAAATAAGTATATTTCTAGAAGTTCTCTTGGCAGCGCTATTTATCAGTGTCTCCAAAAGATACCAAAAGAAGACTATTTATCTGCTTTTCGCGACTGGGTAAAAAGGTTACAAAAATGTGTTTCAGTAAAGGGGGAATACTTTGAAGTTTGTAATAAAAATATGTTTGATAAAACATAGCACTGAAGTAATCCGAACCCAGTGACAAAACTTTTTGCAGGACCCTCGTATATGCAATGTTTCGGAAAGATCCTATGAAAAGTTGATTTCACAAAGTATACACTATTAACCATCATTGACAAGGTGCAGTTGTCGTAAAATGACTAAGTTAAAATGCTGTCATTTTGTCAAGAACTATTTTTTCACATCAAAGTTTCACAGGCACATCTTCAATATGATCGTAATGCATTACGAAAACACGCCTATTCAAATATACTGAAAATTTTACCACCAAAAAATGATAATTTTTAGATAAAAAATTCTGATATTTTTCATGTTTCTGCTCAAAACATAGATTGTGGGTACTCGTTAGAACTGCCTTGGCGAGGCAGTTCTAATGAGTACCCACAATCTATGATTTGAGCAGAAATAAGAAAAATAATGTATACCCCTGTAAACCCCAGTTTTACTATATAAAAGTGGGGTTTAAGGGGGTCAAAATTATATAGGCATGTTTTCGTAATGTATGTGTAAAGTTTTGATAATATCCAACAAAAGTTCTAAGAGGTTGATTTTACAAGTGTGCACTATTAACCATCACTGACTAAGTGCAGTTGTCATGAAATGGCTAAGTTAAAAATCCTGCCATTATTGTCAAAAAAAAAAAAAAAAAAAAAAAGAGAGAAAAGAATTTTTAGCATTGAACTTGCACATGCACATCTTCAGTTTTTGTTGTAAAATGACTAAGTTAAAAACACTGTTTTTTTGTGAAGAACTATTTTTTCAGCATCAAAGTTTCACAGGCACATTTTCAATATGTCTGTAATGTATGTGTAAAGTTAAGATAAGATCCAACAAAAGCTGTAAGAGGAATTGATTTTGCTAAGTATGAACTATTAACTACCTTTGACTAGGTGCAAATGTTGTAAAATGGCTATTAAGTTAAAAACCTGCCATTTTGTCAAAAAGTTTTGTTGTCTTTTTTTCAGCATCAATCTCCCAAATACACGTCTTGACTATGTCTGTAATATATGTGCAGAGTTTTGAAAAGATCCAATGAAAGCTGTAAGAAGAGTTGATGTCACAAAGTATGCACTATCAGTCATATTATAAAGTATTATTCAAAGAATTACTAAGAGGCATAACTGTTGTGATACTGACCCTTCTGCACTTATTTTCCTGTCGAGTGCATTGTCTGATGATCAAGTTATTATGAAAATTTGAACAAAGTCGGACTAAGGCTGGTGAAGTTATAAAGCAGAGCAAAACCTTAATTGTTGAAGGAATGATGGAATCACAGAATGACAGAAATGCTGAAAAAAGTATACCCAACTAAAATATGGTTTTGGAGGGGTGTACTTATTCATGACTCTAGCTCAGAGCTGGTATCAGGTAAATATTTTTTTACTTCTCCTTGAAAAGGTAGGGTACTTGTTAGAAGCAGCTCAATGAAGCGCTTTTAAGTAGTACTCATGTTTTCCTGGATAAATAAAAAAAAGGTTGAATTTTTGTCCCCCCCCCCCAAAAAAAAATGCCTTATCTGGAGCTATGAATATACTGCAAGCTCCAGTTAGTGCAATAACTGTGGCAAAAATTTGTAGATTTTGCACAAAATATAGTTGACTCTCATTATCTCAAATACTGATAAGTCAAATTCCTGCTTAAGTCAAACTATATAAAGTGCAATAAAAAATGTGTTACATTTTTGCAGCAAAATATTAATGTATTTGAAAATAGTCTAGCTACAACAGTTAATGAGTTTGTCATTAACAAGCTCATTAAGCTGACAGTGCTTTGAATGACTAGGCCCTGGTTAGCTGGACTATGATTATAACATCATGAAAACATACCTATATAATTTTGACCCCCTTAAACCCCACTTTTATATAACGAAACTGAGGTTTAAAAGGGTAAACATTATTTTTCTTATTTCTGCTCAAAAACATAGATTATGGGTACTCATTAGAACCACCTTGGTGAGGCAGTTCTAACTAGTACCCACAATCTATGTTTTGAGCAGAAATATGAAAAATACAAGAATACCATGCCCAACTTGTCCAAGTTGTCCAATTTCCATGAGGACAAATAAGAGATTTCAATTTACTTGTCCTGGGACAATGACTTCACAACCCCAGCTAAGAATTCAGATTATGAGATATATTTTTTTTTCTTATTTCTGGAAGAAAACATATCTTGTGGGTGCTCATTAGAAGCACCTCACCAAGGCGCTTCTAATGAGTACCCACAACAGATATTTTCTTCAAGAAATAAGAAAAATGTCAGTTTTACGGGCATGTAAATCTTGGTTGGTTAGACAAGTGAATTTTGACTATTTACTTGTTCGTGGACAAGTAATAAGATTTGATAATTCCACAACCCTTATTCTGTAATGGTTGCTCTTAGAAACAACAAAATATATTGAGAAATGAAAATCAGAGTAAGCCTTCTGGAAAGGGGTCTGCTCCATCATGAAAATATATCATGAAAATATACCTATATAATTTTGACCCCATTAAACCCCACTTTTGTATAGAAAAACTGGGGTCTACAGGGGTATACATTAATTTTCTTATTACTGTTCCAAAACATATATTGTCCCTTCCGCTGATTCAAGAAGGGCAGTTGTCAGTTTCTGGCAAAAGAATGTGCACAATACTGGTTAACCGCTTAGAGGACTAAGCCTGCCCAGTAAATGTGTGGTTAGGTAAACTGATCACGCTCGACATGACCCCATTGGGTTGACTGGGCCGTAAAACCTCAACACAAACAAACAAAACATATATTGTGGGTTCTCATTGGAACCAACTGCCTTGTTGAGGCAGTTCTAATGAGTACCTACAATCTATGTTTTGAATAGAAATTTGAAAAATATCAGAATTTTTTATCTGAAAATTTTCATTTTTTGGTGGTAAAATTTTCAGTATATTTGAATAGGCATGTTTTCGTAATGATTCTGTTTGTGCTCATGCATAAAAATAAAATTACAGAGAATCACAAATGTTATGTACTTTTTTGTCCCATGTAACATCATAGCTCCAGGTAAGAGAGTGTATCCACATATTTTTGTAATTTCTCCTCAAAAATATATGTTGTGGAGATTCATTAGACTTGCCTTGGCGATGCGCTTCTAGTGAATACCCACAACATATGTTTTTTTTTTGAAATAACAAAAAAACCAAAAAAAAACTACTTTTTGGCTGAAAAATAACACTTTACCTGGAGTCTATGAACATCATTGCTGCCCAACACCATCAAAGTCCTGTTTTGGTAAAGCTGTCTAAAATGATATGCCAGTAGGACATTAGGTTTTGAAAACGTTTCAGGCCCATAGATTTAGCCAGTCGAGAATAAGTGACATAGCATACATCATGTGTGTTTGACGCCTAGAAGTTTTTGCAGATCACTTTGAAACATTTTTCTGAAGTAACAAATCCTAGTAGATGAAGAGATTTTGGACTGAGTAGGGTTATGAATTTTTCTTTTCATTTTTTTGTGGGGCGGTAAACCGCCCCCAGATTTAGCATACCGCATTTCGACAATCTGTTTTGCTGATGTGACCTACCTAATAACTACCTAAAATGCCCCCAAAATAGTTCCCTACTAATGCTGATAATGCTAAATTCTGAATTTAAACATATTGGCATTATACACTGATGCTTATTAATAGCGAAAAAATAAACAAAACCAAAGAAAACGTCAAACTTTGAAGAAAAATGATTTTGATCATATATACAAGATCGGTGGACAAATATGAATGGCCCAGTAAACATGCCAAATCTACTGTGTAGGGTAACAAGCAGAGATGAATTTAAGATTTTTCAATAGAGGGCCAGCTCCTCCAATGGCATACAAAGTGGGAATGAGGATGGTCAAAACCCACAAGGGGTGATGCTATAACTCAGCAAATATCCTGTGTGTCTTCTTTTCTTTCCACTTATGATCTGTATTCCTCATTTCGTACCGTTATGACAGTTCAATAAAGTTCTGCTTCAAGACATGCAAAAAATAACAAAATAGGCCGCCTTACTTTCTACGATTATTATCAGAATCATATAACTCGAGAATATGAACAGCATTCCAACCAAAATAATGATAAAGTATGCTCAGAACGATGCGCCAAAGTACGACCTTGTCTTGGCGAATGCTGCTATCTGGTGGTTTTGTTTGAGTTGTTTCCTTGTATATCTGCAGTCGTTTATATGTACTGGAACACAGTTAAGAAGATTTAGATGAGAGCTAGACAGTCTTCAGAGACAACATTCACTCTTCAGCAATGGATTTCCTAGGACCAGTATCTTGCAAACACCAAGACTGATTTGATGAGAATGACAAAGAAATCCAGGGACTCTTTGAAGAGAAACACAAAAAACACAAGGCATACCTCAGTGATACCAGCTCAGTATCTAGTAAGACTGCCAATCCAAACATATGTAAGACAGTCCAGACTAGGCTCAGAGATATGCAAGACTCCTGACTGAGCAAAAAGGCCGATGAAATCCAGTCCTTTGCAGACAGAAATGATATGAAGAAGTTTTTTAATGAACTTAATACAGTATATGGTCCTCAGAGCTCAGGAACCACCCCACTCCTTAGTGCAGATGGAACTAGTCTTCTGACTGACAAGGAAGCTATCTTGAAAAGATGGGCTGAACACTTTGATGGTGTCTTTAATCGGCCATCATCTATCAGTGATGAAGCTATCAACAGACCATCTCAGGTGGAATGTAATCCGCTGCTTGATGAGTTCCCAACCGTCTCTGAAACAGTGAAAGCAATAAAACTCCTGTCATGTGGCAAGGCTTCAGGATCTGATGCAATTAGAAAAGGTTTTTTTAGAAAAAAAAAACAACAAATTTCCCCCCCAATCCCACCAGAGTTGTCATTCTTGTACGCAACATGTCATCTCGTCCTGTTCTACATTTGTACCAAGCATCATCAAAATATTCCATAGGGTATTAGTTTTACAGAGCAGAGAAAAGAAATCAAATTCAAACACAAGAAGGGGAGATAACTCCAAAAGTAAAGGAAGCTGAAGTTGTCATTCTTGTATGTGATGTGTCGTCTGGTCCTGTTCTTCATTACTACCTTATCATCAAACTATTTCAAAGAGTGTTCGACTTACATTGCGGACACTAAATCAATGCATAATCAGTGTCAAATATAACAAAGGAAGATAACAGCAAAAGTAAGAAAGGCAGAGTTGTCATTCTTGTAAGGAACATGTCGTCTTGTCCTATTCTACTGTTCCTCAAGGTACCATCAAAATATTCTGAAGGGTATTCCAGTTACAGAGCAGACGAAAAATCTATTTCAAACAAAACAAAGGGAGATGACTCCAAAAGTAAGAAAGGCAGGGTTGTCATTTTTGTACGCGACACATCGTCTGCAGGGTCCTGTTCTACATTTCTACCAAGTATCATAAAAATATTCCAAAGGGTGGACACAAAATCAATGGATAATCACTGTCAGACATAAGAAAAGGAGATAAAGCTAAAAGTAAGAAAGGCAAAGTTGTCATTTTGTACGTGACACGTCGCCTGGTCCCTTTCTACATTTCTACAAAGTATCATAAAAATATTCCAAAGGGTCTTTGACTTACAGACCTGACACGAAATCAATGGATAATCACTGTTAGACATTAGAAAGGGAGATAATGCCAAAAGTAAGAAAGGCAGAGTTGTCTTTTTTGTACATGACACATCGTCTAGTCCTATTCTACATTTCTACCAAGTACCATCGAAATATTTCTAATGGTATTCCAGTTACAGAGCAGACGAGAAATCTATTTCAAACAAAACAGGGAGATCACTCCAAAAGTAAGAAAGCCAGAGTTGCCATTCGTGTACGCAACACGTCATCTGGTCCTATTCTACATTTCTACCAAGTATCATAAAAATATTCCAAAGGGTCTTTGACTTACAGAGCGGACACAATACTGTCAAATATAACAAAGGGAGATAATGCTAAAAGTAAGAAAGGCAGAGTTGCCATTCTTGTACGCGACACATCGTCTGGTCCTGTTCTACATTTCTGCCAAGTACCATCGAAATATTCCAAAGGGCATTTGAGTTATAGAGAAGACACAAAATCTTTTTCAAATAAAACAAAGGGTGCTAACTCCAAAAGTAACTGTCAAATATAACAAAGGGAGATAATGCCAAAAGTAAGAAAGGCAGAGTTGCCATTCTTGTACGCGACACATCGTCTTGTCCTGTTCTACATTTCTACCAAGTATCATCAAAATATTCCAAACGGTATTTAAGTTACAGAGCTGACAAGAAGTCACCACCTCCTTTGGTAGACATAGTACCTGCAGAAATCTACAAAGCAGGCGGTCCTCCAGTTGCAGAGAAACTGACAGAGTTATTTCACATTTTGTGGAGAAAAGAAGCCATCCCTCGAGAGTTCAAGGATGCAACAATTATCCACCTAATCAAAAGGAAAGGGAATCCTCAAGTCTGTGACAACCATCGAGGCATCTTATGATTATCAATTGCTTGGAAGATCCTTGCTAGTGTCCTACTGAATCGATTGAATGAACACCTTGAACAGTCAGAGCTTCTACCAGGAAGCCAGAGTGGATTCAGGAAAGACAGAGGAACAATATACATTATCTTTACAGCAAGACGGCTTCAAAAGAAATGCCAGGAACAAAATGTGGACCTCTACATGACATTTATCGACCTTACCAAAGCATTTGTAACATCAGTCGTGAGGGACTTTGGAAAATTATGGTAAAGTTTGGCTGTCCTGCCAAAATCATAGCTATGGTGCGGCAGTTCCACGATGGTATGCTTGCAAGGGTCCAAAATGACGACGAGTTTTCTGATCCATTCCTTGTGACAAATGGAGTTAAGCAAGACTGTGTACTAGCTTCAACACTATTTAGCATGATGTTTTCTGCCATGCTTACAGATGCTCTCCAGGATGGTAACAATGGTATACCTATTAGGTATCGCTTTGATGGAAAACTTTTCAACCTAAGAAGGTTGCAAGCTAAATCCAAAGTGCAGACGGAGGTGCTAGATGAGTTCCTCTTTGCTGATGGCATGGCAAAGGGTGCTCCAACAGAAGAGAAAATGCAAAAAGAGTCGTTCAAGTATCCGACTCATGTGACAGCGATGCTCTCACAATAGGCATCAAAAAGACTGAGGCAGTATATCAACCAGTACCTGGAAAGCCTCACAAGGGGCCTACCATCACAGTGAAAGGTCAATGGTTGCAAGTGGTAGACAAGTTCACCTACCTTGGAAGCACATTGTCTAGAGTTCATCATCGCCAAAGCTAGTGCAGCATTTGGCCGACTACGTGGAAGTATTTGGGATCGAAGTGGGACCAGACTTGACACAAAGTGAAAGTATACAGATCCATGGTGCTGCCAACACTATTATACGCATGCGAAACTTGGACAGTTTATCAGCGGCAAGCCAAAAGGCTGAACCACTTCCATACAAGCTGTCTTAGAAAACTTCTAAAGATCAAGTGGCGAGACAGGATTCCAGACACAAAAGTCCTGAAAAGGGCAGGGATGCAGAGTGTACATACTTTTCTGAAATTGACACAGTTAAGATGGACAGGCCATGTTACAAGAATGCCTGAGGAACGTTTGCCAAAGAAAATCCTCTATGGAGAACTACAAATAGGAAAACGCTCCCATGGTGGTCAGAAGAAGTGATACAATGACATCCTCAAAAACCTACCTTAAAGACTTCAACATACCAACAGAGTCGTGGGAACAGATTGCGCAGGATCGAAAAAAAGAGGTGAGACCTCATAAGAAGGGGTGCTAGCGAATACGAAGCAAAAAGAATCAGCGAAGCCAAGCAGAAACGTGCCAAGCGAAAAGCCAGGGCTAAGGCATCACCAACTTCCTCATACCTCTCTTGTGCTATCTGCAACAGGCAGTTTAGAGCTAAGATTGGTCTCATCAGCCATCTAAGAACACACAAATAATAACACTTCACGCATTTGATTAGGATTGGTCATTGTCAGTAATGACAGACGAATTTATATATAGGCCCAGTCAACCCAATCGGCTCGTGTCGAGCGCGGTCAGTTTACCTAACCACACCTTTACTGGGCAGGCTTTTATAGTCCTCAAAGCGGTTAACCAGTATTGTGCACATTCTGTCGCCAGAAACTGACAACTGCCATTTTGAATCAGCGGAAAGGAGAGAATGACCGTAGAAAATATTTCATGATCAATCTCCACGAAAGAATGTTGCCGACCTCGGCGGGGGTTGAACCCGCGACGTCCTGGTCTCGTGTCGGACGGCGCATCCAACTGAGCCACCGAGGCCGTAGAAGCTGAGCTGTTTCCCTTGGATAGCCTCAGTAACGTGTAACGCACTTTCTGACGTGTGCGCCCAACGAAGACTCAAATCAGCCTGCGCATCCGCGCAGTCTGATCAGAGTCTTTGTTGTCCGCATGAAGAAACCTTGCATCCTTGGCTATCCAAAATGTGCCCAGTGAAGATTCTGATCAGGCTGTGCAAATGATTACAAACATTTTCTGGTTCCAGTTTAGCATCTTTAGTGCATAATAACATTGACGCCATAGAATTACTGTTCAATGAGTGTGAACCAAATCTGCATGAAATGTCAAAGCCTGTTGTCTGAAAAAAAAAAAAAGACAAATATCATCAATTTGTCGTCTACTAAATTAGCTCAGAGAGTGGTAAATGTTAAACTTAGTCATTTATCGACACCTTCGTTCTTTAGGATAATGCACCTATTAGTGTTTTCCCCAAAAGAGGGGTTGGGCAGCGGGATGAACCCAGGGGAATTAGACATTTTAAAAATGTCCCTGTCTAATTTTCTAATCAGAGAGTTGGGAATGTTGTCTAATATCCCCTGCCATCCCAGCAGACACGACGTCTATACAACGTCGCCTCAACGTTGTATAAACGTCATGTGCCCGCTGGGATGTCTGTGACACTGTCTAAATTCCCCAGTATTGGGCACAAATAATTTCTAGATGATCATCAAAAGCATGTTATTTGAAAGAATTAAACTGTTTTGATGTTCTTTTGTGACTTTTTGAAGCAACAGAATTCAACCTTGCACATCTAATTGAGGTTTCTTTGCTCATCTCAACTCCTTTACTACTGCAGTTGAGGTGTCTCCCAAGGCCTGCCTTACAACACCCACCACACTCTAACCTACACTAGCATGTCAACCTACCATGTAAACCTACCAAGCCACCACTTCCCTGGATATTTTGACCCAAAGGCATTCTTGCCAAAGACGTTTTGGTCCTACTAGTAGATATTTTGGCCACCAATACGCATAGACGTTTAGGTCATCATGGGCAGAATGTATGGCAAGCCGTTTTACTATTTATTCTATGAAACAGATATCTGATTTAATATATCAGATATCTTATATAATATATAAGATATCTGATATATTTTATCGTATATCTTATATAAATAAGATATCTTATATGTCAATTAAGATATGCTATATAAGATATCTCATATAGGATATTAGATATCTTATTTACTAAAGAAGATATCTCGTTTATTCAACTAAATAAGATATCTCATTTTGTATATCAGATATCTTATTTAGTATATCAGATATCTATATTAATATATTAGATATCTTATTTAACAAATAAGATATCTTATATGGTTAATAAGATATCTTATATGTGAAATTAAATAAGATATCTAATATGATATATCAGATATCTTATACAGGATATAAGATATCTTATATAGGTTATAAGATATCTGATATACTAATTCAGATATCTTATATCCTATATTAGATATCTTATATCCTATATAAGACATCTGACATAACGCATAATAAATAGTAAAACGGCTTGCCAGCAAGCCGTTTTACTATTTATTCTATAAATCAGATATCTGATTTATTATCTGATTTAATATATCAGATATCATATAATATTTAAGATATCTGATATACTATATCAGATATCTTATATAAGATAGACATCTTATATGTCAATTAAGATATCTAATATGCTAAATAAGATATCTGAATTGACATATAAGATATCTAATATGCTATATAAGATATCTGATATGCTATATAAGATATCTGATATGCTATATAAGATTACTCATATAGGATATAAGATATCTTATTTACTAAAGAAGATATTTCATTTATTCAATCAAATAAGATATCTCATTTAGTATATCAGATATCTTATTTAGTATATTAGATATCTATATTGATAAATAAGATATCTTATTTAACAAATAAGATAACTTATATGGTAAATTAGATATCTTATATGCAGAAATAAGTAAGATATCTTATATATTATATCAGATATCTTATATAGGATATAAAATATCTAATATTGGATATAAGATATCTGAATTAGTATATCAGATATCTTATATCCTATATTAGATATCGTATATCCTATATAAGATATCTGATATAATATATAAGATATCTATTTTGCTTAATAATAGTAAAACGGCTTGCCATAAAAATCGTCAAGAGGAATTTTAAGTTTAGGTGCCAAAACGTGCAGGGTCAAAACATTTGGGTGCTAAAACATCCATTAGACCAGAGTACAAAATACAGGGTAGGGTATGGTTGTGCATGATCAGGCTTGTATGAAAATGGAGAGAAACCTGTTATCAGGGTAGGGTTAAACTCGTGAAGTTGATATGTACGTGGGCTAGGTTCAATGTATATGGTTCGTTAACAATTCTTCTCTACATTATCCATAACAATGACCATATCTATCCTGCTCTAACCCTGATAGACAAGTCACCTTGTAATATTCCTCCCTACCCGAGCCTCCATCTCTTTCTTTATACCTTCCCTGTCCTAAACCGGTATCACATGCTACGCTATTTTACCGTACCACCTACCTATTGTTCAAAAGGTAATCGGGCGTTTTGGTCCCTAGATATTTTGACCCAAAGGCATTTTTGCCCAAGACGTTTTGGCCCTACTAGTAGATATTTTGGCCACGAATATGCCCACGCGTTTAGGTCGTCATGGACAAAATCCTCAAGAGGAATTTTAAGTTTAGGTGCCAAAACGTGCAGGGTCAAAACGTTTGGGTGCTAAAACATTCATAATATTAAACCAGAATGCAAACTCCAGGGTAGAGTATGGTTGCGCATGATCAGGCTGGTTTGAAAAATGGAGAGAACCCTGTTATCAGGATGACGTTAAGCTCATGAGGTTGATATGTACGTAAGCTAGGTTCAACGTATATGGCTCGTTAACCCTTGTCCTGCTGAATAAATTAAGAAGCCATACCCATTTCTAATTTTCAGCAAATCAGATTACTTGATCAAGGTTGTTGATATAGATTCACATACTTAATGGCAAACAGTGCAGATCCAGATCAGTTGGCTTCTTCAGAAGCCAACTGATCTAGATCTACACTGTTTGCAAAGGCATGGTATATCCGGGTTCAGCAGGACAAGGGTTAACCTGGATAGGGTGCTTACTCTTCTCTGCATTACCCATAACAGTGATCACATTTACCCCACTCTAACCCTGATAGACAAGTCAACTTCTGATATTCCACCCTCCCATAGCCTCCATCTCATTTTTTATACATTGTACCTTCCCTATCCTACATCGGCATCACATGCTGCACTGCTTTACCCTACCACCTACCTACACCTTTCCATCCGATTCAAATCGGACCGAAAAGACCCAGAGCAAAACGGCTCATCTAATTATAGGTCGAATCAACCTACCTTCAAATAAGACCGAAATGACCTAGGACTAAATGACTTGACCGAAACGCGTTCTTGTAGAGGCCAACGAGACGAGATTTAATACAGTTAGACCTTTTGAATTATAACTGGGATCCTGTTATATGGACAACAGGTAGTGCTTTGATCTCATTGGTCGTCAGGTTCCATTGGTACAGCTTTAGTTGCGACAATGGCCTAAACGTCTAAGAGCCGAAACGGCCAGGAATCAGGTTTTCTACATCGACCAGTACAACTAGCTAAATCTTTGACAGACAATCACGCATCCAGTTCGGCCACGTATACCACGTTGAGCCCCCATGGGGGGTTGGGGTATTCTGAATTCTATCTGCTACATAGGCTGGGACCCAGCATCTAGGGTTTACTAAAAAATATCCTGAATATCAGCCATACCCGAAAAAATTTCTGCAGATATTAGTTTACCCCCAAAAATATTCCCCTTGCTTTCTTTTTATAAAAGTTTGTTTTTCATATATGTTTCCTGTATAATAATTGTATTAGTAATATAAGCTAGTGCTTTAAATAGTTTCCAACAGTAGCTCCGTTTTCACTTTAATGGCATTCATCACGAAAATATACCTATTTTTATACACTCCAAAAAATAATCAGTTTTAAAAGTTAACCCCAAAAAATGCATGCAAATAGCCAATACCTCAGACCATTTCAATGCGCACAGTTTTTAGGTGGGTTAAAACTTTTAAAGCCGGGAAATTTTCTGTTGAAGATGATACCCGTCCTGGAACGCCTAAAACCTCTGTTACCAAGGCTAACTCGCTGCTGTAAAGATTGTGGCCGAACAGGATGCGTGATTGTCTGTCAAAGATATAGCTAGTTGTACTGGCATATCAGAAGGCAGTGTGCAAACAATTCTGAAAATGCGTTTGGACCTGAGAAACATTTCAACATGTCCATTTCACTGTCGATGAAAGTGTCTAAAACTGCTGGATGAGTGGCAAACAGTATAGGCCCTGATCAGACGCTGCGTTCTGCGTTATCTGATCTGGGTCTACCCCGTTTTCCTGTCTGTCTCAGTACTTAGGGTATGTACCAAGTTTTGACCATCCTATAAACCAATCCTGGATCCGTTCCTGTTTACATTCTAAATTTTATGATTCAAAGATAATCGATTTTCAAAGAGACAGACAGTCAAACGTCGGTTCTTTGAGAACTATATACAGGCCCATGTTCGTATTTTTCTTTGATATATTTTAGGAATTTGAATTATTCTTGGTCGAATTGAATTACGCTTTCTGTGATATAAACTCCAAATGAGCGACCAATGATCTGTGACCTTAATTGAAGCTCCAGTTTCAGGCATTGTGTTGAAAGAATAAGAAGTGGGGTGGGGATCAGATATCATTCTTTTCTTTGCAATAAAATAAACTATCAAGTTCTCAGTTTAAAAATAATTGTGATTTTGAAAAGAATCCAGTGAAACAGAAACTGCGAAGTTTGACATAGTGAGAGACTGAATATAATTTCTGGTCATTCAGGCTGCTGATCTCATAAAAATCAAACAAGAATCTCGCTTAAAGCGCTGCAAGGGCGGCGTGAGGGATGTTGCATTTTTGGGTCGACTGTTTACAATCGAGTCGTGGTATACATACACCAAAATTTCCTTAAGGTTGTCCAAGTGATTATCATTTATCTAGAGGCCGAAGATGATGAGCATAGTGCGGGGGCAAAGACATAATATGAATATTTTCATCTTTTGCGGCAAAAGTAGATCTAATACTTCATGCGAACCGTGACTGTCGAGAAGGAGCAAATGAGGTCTTTCATATGGCAGCCGTTTTACTATTTATTAAGCAAAATAGATATCTTATATATTATATCAGATATCTTATATAGGATATAAGATATCTAATATAGGATATAAGATATCTGATATACTAATTCAGATATCTTCTATCCTATATTAGATAACTTATATCCTATATAGGACATCTGATATGATATATGAGATGTTTATTTCTGCATATAAGATATCTTATTTACCATATTATTTACCAATATAGATATCTAATATACTAAATAAGATATCTGATATACTAAATGAGATATCTTATTTGATTGAATAAATGAGATATCTTCTTTAGTAAATAAGATATCTTATATCCCATATGAGATATCTTATATAGCATACAGATATCTTATATAGCATATCAGATATCTTATATACCATATTAGATATCTTATATGATTCAGATATCTTATTTAGCATATTAGATATCTTAATTGACATATATTATATCTATTTTATATGATATCTGATATAGTATATCAGATATCTTATATATTAATTATACATTATATCAGATATCTTATATAGGATATAAGATATCTAATATAGGATATAAGATATCTGAATTAGTATATCAGATATCTTATATCCTATATAAGATATCATATCCTATATAAGATATCATATATCATATTAGATATCTTATTTAATTTCACACATAAGATATTTTATTTACCATATAAGATATCTTATTTGTATATATTAATTAATTATTAATATAGATATCTGATATACTAAATAAGATATCTGATATACTAAATGAGATATCTTATTTAATTGGATATATGAGATATCTTCTTTAGTAAATAAGATATCTTATATCCTATATCTTATATAGCATATCATATATCTTATATAGCATGTAAGGTATCTTATATGCCAATTAAGATATCTTATATAGCGTATCAGATATCTTATATAGCATATAAGATATCTTAATTGACATATAAGATATCTTATTTATATAAGATATCTGATAAAATATATCAGATATCTTATATATCATAAATAAGATATCTAATATACTAAATCAGATATCTGATTTATAGAATAAATAGTAAAACGGCTTGCCATACTTTCAGGTCCAAAATGTTTCATTCATTGTAAAATCGAACAAATCCATGATACGGTTACGTTGTCGCTGTGACGTCAGAGTGTCGTGTAAAGAGGGGTATCTATAAATAGAAAGGAAAGCAATGATCAGGAATCGATACAGTTACCCAAACACATTCCATTCCAAGACACGAAACGGGAAAGTAGGACGCACTAAAGCAACGGCACCACAATCAAAACACTATAAACAGAAAGCCAAAAGGACAGTATCTTTCCCAAAAATTGTCCTAATGGCTATCCAAAATGAAAATTCCTCCAGGACATACATGCAAAGACATATGAAAGAAATAGTAAATACAACAGAAGCATCGCCTTGGAACGGTGAGTAAAAATATTACTGGTGTGTGTGTGTGTTGGGGGGGGGGAGGGGGGGTCAGTAAAAATATTACTGGTGTGTGTTGGGTGTGGGGGAGGGGGGCGGGGGGGGGGGCGGCGCAGTTTAATCGATTTATTTCTAGGAAAATTTACAATCTCTAAATCAAAATCAATTCATTTATCATAAATTTTGCATGACATAAACCCATCTAAAATAGACAAATGCAAAATTAAAAACGGGGCTTCATGCAGTTGCAGAAGAATTTGCTTTATTTCATTGAAGCTGTGAAGGATAAATTTGACTAATCAAACCATCGAAGTACTTATTGTTAATATCTAGTAAATCGTCCAAATATCTAGACGTCGAGCTGAAAGCTTCAACAACTTCAGATTGCTTTTCTTCAGAAAGAGACATCATGAAGTTTCTTTCATAACAGAGCAAGAACAAAACAGCCACCTGATGTAAAACCTGGATTGGAACATCGGGAACAGTGCAGACCCAGATTAGATGCCACAGAACGCTGCGTCTGATCATGGTCTACACTGTTTGCTTAAATAACAAGCAGTTTAGGATCAAATCATATGATTTTAACTCCCCGCTCCCCACCCCTTACTCATATTTTATATAGTAAAACTGGGATTTACAGGGTATACATTATTTTTCTTATTTTGATCTATTTTGCTAAAAAAAAAAAAACAACAGATTGTGGATACTCGTTATCTGTCATTTCTTGCCGATTTTGACGAGTGAAAAAAAATGTTGACATAAGAGGAAATTGTACAATTCGAGCAGTTTCTTCATTTGACAACATATTTTCATCATATATTTCCTTATATTGCACATTGTTTGTGAAAAAAAAAATCCTTTTGCTTTTCTATGATCTTTCAATAACTGTATTGCAATTAAGTCAAACATTTCTTGTAATAAAACATATTAATCTGCCAAGCAATTATATATTAGGTAATTAATGAAAATGTTGTGGTATAACAAACAAAATATACACCAGTTCTTTGATCTATGAAAACTTTTATAGCAATTAAACGTTGTCATTGATGAATTTAAAAAAAAAATCACAAAATCTATACAATCAAAGGGGTGATAAGAGTTTGTTTCTTCTAGAAATTGAAGTTGGAAGGTGGACTAGACCCAACAGGACACCAGTTGATGAAAAAAAATGTAGATACTGTAATAAACTTGAAGATGAGTTTCATTTTTTATTAGAATGCACACTATATGAAGATTTGAGGAAACAGTATATAAAAAAGTATTTTTGGCATAGACCAAATATGTTGAAACTTAGGGAATTAATGTCTGCTAAAAATAGAAATATTATAAAAAACACAGCAATATACATTGAAAAGGCTTTCAAGTTTAGATATGGTCAAACGAATGTATAGGCACAATGAAAATGATGAATGTATTATTTTCTACTTTTTGGTTTTCATCACTTGTGTTTCTCCCATTTGTCAGTATTTTGAAATGATATTGTCAGTTTACTATGATGTTGCCAATACTTTGAAATGATATTTGTTAGTTTGAACGTATTATGACTTTGCCATTTGAACCCACATTGTATTTATAAAATCATATGTATTTCATATGTATGTATATTTATACATGTACTACACATAACCATGTCTTGGTTAAAGTAGAAAATAAATTACATATATTATATATTACATATTATTATTATTTCTTCAAAACAAAGGGCAATATGGAAAGCAAGGAATCAACAAATCAATAAGCCAATCAACAATGCATACAAAATATATATTCATTAATCTTGTTTTCCAATAAATGTGAACAAAAAACTCATTAATCTTGTTTTCCAATAAATGTAAACAAAATCATTAAATTTATCCTTTTTATTATCAATATTTTCTAATTTGCTGCTAAAGGGTTTTGGCTGGCTAGATTATCTCTGGCCAAAAGTAGTAAAATTAAAAAAAATCTAATTAATTAAATTCTTCTCTAAAAAGTCAGTCAATAATGTATATTAGAAACAAACCCCAAAACATTAAATTGTCCTTTTAAACTAGCCATCTGGCCAAATTGTCCTATCCAATATTTTTGGCTTGCAAATTGTCCTAGGCCAAATTATCCTAGGCCAAATCGTCCGGTCCAAATCGTCCGCTGGCCAAACTGTCCTCGATTCGGTCTGGACATAAACTTCGATGAGGAAAACTCGATCTTTCCAAATATGCAAAGCATACATGATGAGTACCCGAGTGATTCGAACATGCTAGAGAGACTGAACCATGCAGATACGACCACGCAGAAGCACATGCTGACTGATCTGAGTTTGCATGCCGTCGACAGATGAATATTTTCTATTTTCAGACAGAAACGATAAGCCTGAAGGAAGATGAAAACAAAACTCAATCCGTTCGAGAAAGTCCCGACAGAAGATCTCGTTGTCTCCAGATGGTTTTCTCCAGGTAAATAAACATCAGTCATGATTGCATATTATATACAGTTGACTCACGTTATTTCATACACTGATAACTCAAACTACTGCTTAAGTCAAGCAAAATAAAGGGCAATAGCAGTTTAGTTTGCATTAGTTCTTTACATTTAAATTTCATCTCAAACTACCGTTATCTAAAACCAAAAACAAATGGTCCCTTGTAATTTGAGATAACGAGAGTTGAGCGAGAACACATCTGTAATTTTGTATCATAACTATTTTTTATTATTATAATTATTATAGCTATTTTTTTTATTATTATAATTATCAATGTTGTTGTTTGTTGTTGTTTTTGATGTTGTTGATTTGATAGTGATTATTATCCAGCTATTATAACTATATAATAGTAACTCTTTCACTGTCACAGGCGATAATAATAGGCTTTTGCAAACAGCATAGATCCAGACGAGACGGCTCATTGAGCCGTCTCGTCTGGATCTATGATGTTTATTTATTATATTGACATTCAGTCTTTCAGCTTAACATATAAACTTCTTTCCAAACGATAGTTTGTTAAAATGTCGTCTGAAATTTGGCGCCGAAAGAGTTAAAAGAAAGATACTTTAAGATATCTGTTCGTAATTACGGAACACTGATATTGTCCTTTGCGTGTTCCGACACATGTACGTTTTAAGTTTTAGCATTCTGAAGGCTAAACCATTACATGAAAAGTGTTTTTCTCAATTTTTACAGAAAATAACACTTGATATTTCATTCAATTGTCATCCAATTTATTTGACTAGTTAAACCTTTTTTTCCGAGAAAATAATATTTTTAAATGTCTGCTTTTATTATAATCAGCAGGTCATAGGTTAATCTATCAACTTTGGAACCTCTCAAATATGCTTGTGCAAAGTATGTTCTATCCATTTTTAGTGGACAGACTAAACAAATCAGCTTAATGAATTACTTCTGAGGTTTATAACGCTTCCATTTATTCAGTACTGAGTCAAATTCTTGCACATTAATACGTTATATACCAAAAACGGTGAATTGGGCAACTGGGGAGCGGGGTAGAGGAGGAAGTGTCTCAGTAATTATGAAGAAGATAAGGTGATGCGTAATTACGAGATATTATCTCATAATTATGAGAAAATCACATTAAGCCATTTATGCTTGCGTCCCATAAAGATGACATCGGCATACAGTGCAGGTCCAGATCAGACGCCGCAGAACGCGGTAATAATAATGAAAACCTAAACGGACACTCTCTCAGTTGGAAATAGACCAGTCCAAACAACTGAGGTAGGAGAGTTAACCCGACATACCTTAAACTATTTCAAAACTACTAAACAAAGCTCTAATGGGCCGATACCTAATCATTAAAACTACGAAATCACGAGGTAATAATGATATAGTTTCTTTAGTTTCCTTTTTTATTTTTAGTAAGCATATCGACGTTGCGTAAGAATTAATTTTAACTTTTACTTATATCTCTGGGCAGATTCAGCAATTGACAAAATAGCTACACTTTTTTTTATTTTTCCCAGAAAATTGTGTTTGACATTTCATACAGTTTGAAACTGCGTGAACAGCTTTACATCAGCATATTACATACAGTTGACTCTCGTTATTTCATACACTGGTAACTCAAACTACTGCTTAAGTCAAGCAAAATAAAGGGCAATAGCGGTTTAGTTTGCGATATATTCTTTACATTTAAACCCTTTTTATCTCAAACTACGGTTATCTAAAACCAAAAAGTTCATGAACATCAATCTTGATAAAACCTTGTCTACTGTTTCCATTTCTTTGGTGTGTTTCTTGCTTTCGAAGGATAAATCCCCTCAGAACCTATTCATCTTCACTACACATTACGAAAACACGCCTATTCAAATATATAGCAAAATTTCACCTCCAAAAACTGAAAATTTTCAGTTAAAAACTCTGATATTTTTCATATTTTTGCTCAAAACATAGATTGTGGGTACTCGTTAGAACCGCCTCGCCGAGGCGGTTCTAACGAGTACCCACAATCTATGTTTTTGAGCAGAAATAAGAAAAAAATGTATACCCCTATAAACCCCAGTTTTACTATATAAAAGTTGGGTTTAAGGGGGGGTCAAAATTATATAGGCACGTTTTCGTGATGAGCTGGTATGTATTAAGAGCTGTGTGGCGACCAAAAAAGTCTTCCCGTACTTTACTGTTAAATGAATGCTTGGCATGCTGAGTAAAATTTTCTGCAGAGGACATTTTCTTATTTTTCCAAAAAAAATAAACAGGGTTGACAATTCATGCCAATTGAAACAAACTGCATGACTTATGAGCAATCAATCTCAAAAAAATCTTGTCTGCTGTTTTCAATTCTTTGGTTCCTTACCTCGTCTCAGAACATATTTTTCTACACTAACTGCTGTGTGTCGGCCGTAAAATGTCGTACCGTACTTTAATGTAATTGAGCCGGCACACACAGCATTTCCTACAAGATAACATGTGCGCATGACGAGAACATCCTGCGCATCAACACAGGCTGATCATAGTATTCGCTGTCCGCCCGAAGACGCTTAGGATACTTGGCTACACATAGAGCGCCCTAAGAAGACTGATCAGACTGCACGGATGCGCAGGCTGATCTGAGTCTTCGTTGGGCGCACGTGCAATTTTGTAGGAAATGCTGTCCCCCGGCTCAGTTTATAGTTTCTGATCCTCAGGATAACTGTTCATTTTTCACTAAGCCAACTCTAGAGGATATGAGCAGCTTTACATAATTTTATCTTCTTAACGCTCAGCACACTGGGTAAAAGTCTACAGACGACATTTTGAAATAATTTCTTTTTTTTTTCCAGAAAATAGACCATGACATTTCATGCAAATCGTCTCCTAGGGAGGCAATTTGCATAAAATTTCAAAGCCTATTTCATGAGTAAGGTAAGAAAAATGTCGTCAGTTTGTCGTCTGCTGAATAAGCCCAGACAGTGGTAACGGATATAGTATTTTATTGTTCTTTTTTTTTTAGAATAACAAATGCATTTGTACGGAGAGACCGTGATGTCACTCAAGCGGAAACCATCAGAAAGGTTGATTGTGAGACAGAGAACACACTTCCCTCCACTATCCCTGCTGGAAGGTTGTCACGGAAAGATATATTTGAAGATCAAAAACTCAAGGAAATACCGTCTAGAAGAGACCTGTTTGAAGCAATAGAGGAACACTGTAAGTTCACATGGATCGGGAACCAACAAAATGTCATTAGAGCAGTGATGAGCCACGTCAGCCTGCTCACATATGCAAGCTCCATTTGAACATTCAAACAATCTATGCAGTAGAAAACGGCCCTAGAGCCTGAGCGGCATGCGAACTTGCCGCACCACACACACTTCCTCCGACCTCAACAACACACACAGCCCCACGCACTCGTCTGTTGTGATAGCTGTTACAAGCACCTCGTCGACACGCTGATATGTCTTTCTCCACACACACACACACACACACACACACACACACACACACACACACACAAACACACACACAACAACAACAACAACAACAGCAACAACAACAACAAATAAAAAAAGTAGTACTCGTGGACAAATAAGAAAAATATTAAATATTTACCTGATACCCTCTCTTGTCCAGAGTTATCCCAGCTAGCATTCTACATAAATCTACATCGGGCCGTCATCGGCCCGTCAGCTACCCTGACGGGCCGATGACGGCCCGATATAGATTTACGCAAAATGCTGACTGGGATGGCGAAGGCACGGATTATACTTTAGGATTGCACAAGGTGTTCTGGGGCTTCGCTGTTCGCATATTCCCCGGACACTTTATCGGACATAAATTACCATAGGATAATTTTTTCAAGGCAAGCATAAATATTCTTCCTACAATTAGGCAATTGTCTGGTCATAATGCTAGGCACCAAATTCAGCGAGTTTTATGGCTTCTATGGCCTATCTACTGGTTACAGTGCCTGGACCCATGGAAGACGAGGTCGAATTCCGCTCCATTGTACCAGGAAAACTTTCAGGCCATTAGTACAAAAAGACCATATTGGTCATGCCCTGGGTTGAGTACAAATTGGACAAAATAACATTTGAACAGCTCTTCTATATATGCATGGAAGACTCGTGTGAAAAAAGGCTGATTGTGTAAAGGCGTGCAAATCTACACAACACCGGTCCGATATAACCGAAAAGTTGAAAGGGCCTAAAACATACAAAAAAGTAAAAAAAAAAATCTATTAGCTTTGTTTGTTTACATCTACAAGTATTGGTAATTTTCTTTCGAAACTTATTTGGGTTTAAGGGATATACCTGGTCCAATATCTAGTGGTACACGACTTTTCGCCTGTTATCACTAAAAAAAATGTGGATCATTTAAGTTAATTTAATTAACCCTTGTCCTGCTGAATTAATTAAGCTGCCACTCCCTCTTCTAATTCTCAGCCAATCAGATCACTTGATCCAGGTTGTTGATACAAATACACATACATAATGGCAAACAGTATAGATCCAGACTGATCTGGATCTACACTGTTTGCAATGACAGGATATATGCTGATTCAGCAGGACAAGGGTTAAGTAAAAACTCACTTCGAGATTTTCTAAATAGTTCAGTCTACTTGTATACCGTGTTTATTTGTACAGAGAGATGATGCAGCGGGTAAATGGTCCGTAACATGAGATGACGTACTTTCTGACACGTGCGCCCAACGAAGACGCATAGCACCTGCTCATCCGCACAGTCTCATCAGTCCCCGTTGTCACATAACAAAATTTACATCCTCGACTATTCAAAGTGCGCCCAATGACGATTCTGATCAGCCCGCGAATGTGCAGGCTGATCTGAATCTTCGCTGGGCGAACATGTCCGAAGGTACGTTTTCTTTCGTTGCCGCTAAAATGTTTACGAAAGATGTGGCAGTGTGCTTAAAGTAAGCGAAAAAGATATTTTTTATTATTTTGTATTAACCCCTACGATGCCAAGAAAAACTACATCTGAAAATGTCATCTGTGTCGTCTGCTGCATCTTCTTGCAAACTTTTCAAACATATTTTTGCATATAAGTAAACAGTATGGACCCTGATCAGACTGATCCTAGAGGAGCAGTCTGATCTAGGAGCAGTCTGATCTGGGTCCACACTGTTTGCAACAATGACTTTTAGAGTAACCGGCAGATGACAAAGCAGACGACAAATATTGTATTTGGCATCCTAAGGTTTACGGAGAATACAACCGGTAGATTTCTGGATTTCACAAGGGAGACAACGTTGTGAGTTCCTGCCCGGCCCTTCTGAAATGGGTCTACTCTAAAGAGAAAACATGCTCCCAAGGGGAGAAAACATTTTCTTTTCGGAACAGACCTTTTCAGAAGGAAGCAAACCAAATTTGACAAAGTTGCCTCCCGTGAATGTGTATCCATTCTCCTTAACAGGCAAATCTAAACTGAGACCCTACATCAAGCTGAAATGCAGATAACGAAGTGTTTATATCAGGATGTCGACCACTACGTCACTTCCGTCCTCATAGAACTCTTCAACAATGAGCCCAATCTTGCTAAAGGCAGTCCCATTATGAGAGAACTTCTAAACCACATTATTAACAGAGAACAAATTTGTTCCAAGAATGTTCAATTTACTCGGAAAGGACAAAACCGAAGATATTCACACAAGAAAAAAGATATTATCAAAGAGTCAGACTGCACGGTTTTACAAATCCTTGACAGAACAAGATTTCCGAAATTCCTCAGCCATCTTCCATTTGCCCTGTGTCGCAGTTTGAGAACAACACCAGGAGGAACAACAACAGATACAAGTGAGAAAAACGTGGATGTCTCTGGAGGGCCAAAGGATTGGGTGGAAGCTTTGACCACCTTTAGGAAGAAAAGATCAATCAAAACTGTCTGAAGATCATTAGCATGAAGAATAGTGATTTGAGTTGCAAAAACCAAGCCCACTGGAAGAATATTGGAGTTCCATACTGGTTATCTTTATAGTATAGACGACATTATTCCAATGGCAACCTCATATTTGGATCATGCAATAGACAGAACGCTGCAATATGCGATGGTTAAGACGAATCGGATGTATTATAGAATATCTTTTGCCATAGGAAGGAAGACATATACTTTCTTCATGTATATGACGGCTATAGAGTCATTCTGGAGGCTAGTACAAAGGCTGGTCAGAAGTTTCAAAGAACTCCGATCAGCTACCCAAGGGTTAGAATATTCAAGAGCATCGGTGCTGTTGTTCAATACAGACCAAACGAACGAATGACCAATTTTACAGTGGGTTTTCTGGAGATGGAAGTTTGACTGTTACATCAGTTCCGATTTCAGTACTAAAACTACTCTTGCACATGGTTAGTCGAAAGTTTACAGCTGTCTGTGGTCCACGTGTCGTCGTCGGTAGATACCAAGTTTCAGAACTTTGTAGAGATCGATCAACACCACCGAAACTACTGCACCTGAGAAAGAAAACCTACGAACCTATGACGAAAATCTAAGAGCCACCTTGCATCACATGAATAGCTTCTTATTTTGGCGACATTTTCCTCGCGCAAGAGACATTCATATAGTCGTGAAAAGTAACTCAGCTGTTGTAGATAATGACACGGCCTTAGCAAAAGAGGAAGATTCCAAGATTGCAGATGAAGTATTTAAACCTGAAGTGGATAGAACTAATGAACCTTTCCTCGAAGATGGATTTGCTGAAGAATACGATGCATTTTATATGTCTGAACCTTGCAATAAACAGGAAACTGATGAATGGGTCCACTCAGGCGGCGCTTTAGCTAGGGATTATGAAACCTTCGGCGACAAGGCTCCTGACAACCTGTTTCATATAAAGATCCCATTTATAGATGTAACAGAGCTTGATTTTGAAACAGTTATGGACGGTAACAGAGCGAGCTTCGTTTCTGGTGGGTTTGGTGACATATTTCAGGCCCGTCTGTCAACTATGGAAGAAGAGGTCATAGTGAAAATTGTCAAAAACATGACATTTGAAGATATAAGAGAGACCAGAATACAAACATATCTGATGACAAGCGTATGCGTTCCCAGGTTATTTGGAATAATCGGAGGACCTGAGAAACCCGAAACAATGATCATACAACAGTTGTGTGCTAAAGGTAAACAATTTTCTTGTATTTATATAATTGATTGCTGAGATATTGTAAAGTCGATACAAGACATTACTTTCTGGCCCTTTTGTGATCACTGAGCCCTTTCCGGGATTTTTGAAAAATTATAATAGAGCAAATGATTAGGCCTAATTGGCCGAAACTGGCTTGTTTGGCCCAGAAATCTTGACACTTCAGCTGTTTCATTCTTGTGCGTATGATCCTTGCTCTCAAGGGTCATTCGGTTTAGAAACTATACTGTGACGCATTTAAATATTGCCATATTGGAAGCCTGAAGGAATGGATTACATAATTTATAAGCCGGCATTGCAGGCAGACCTCAGCAAATTGCAGGTTTCTATCTGATTTTAAATGATCAATGCTTCCACAACAAGGCACTAACGCTATACTGTAAACCAATTCGCAGGCGCTGTAATTTATTTCTCTATTTTTTTTATCGCACTGGCGTTTTAAATCTAATTTATAACTTTACGAGATCCATTGTACTATTTACCTGTCGATAGGGTAAATACAAAACGCATATATCGATTTTGGTTTGTCTGTGAAAAGAGCTGTATTTACAAAGCATGCTTTGGTTTTGTTTCAGGAAGAACCCTCTATGACCTCATCGAAGATTGCCTGGCCGAGTCAGTTTTTCTCTTAAATAAATACTGGCTAGAATTGTGCTATCAACTCGCCATTAATCTAGAGAATATGCACGACAAAGGCATCCTGCATAACAACATTAAAACAGACAACATCCTAGTCGAAATAAGACCGAACGATATCCGTATATATTTCATTGGCTTTGACCAGGCAACTTTTCGCTCTGGGGGTATTTTACATTTTGATGAAGGTGACGACTCTGATGACACAGATGATTACTTAGCGCCAGACGTGCGCAGCGGTTTGCGGTCCTCGCCTAAAAGCGACATATACTCCTTAGGTGTGATCTTTGCTGATATTGCAGATGAATTATGTGAATGTTTAGGACAGCTGGCGGATGATATGTGTGAAGTGGAGCCAGCTAAATGCCCGACACTTGAGGATGTAACAGAAACAGTGGAAGAACTAATTATGGAGCACGAATAATCTTAACCTCCATTCATTTATCAACTGTAATTGTCTAGCGAATTTTTTTCTATTTTGAAGAACATTAAGGTGAATCAATAAACAGAAAGGAGATCATTCTGACCAGAAGTATGTGCTTCCCTCCTCAGAGAAACAGCACTTTAAGGATAGAACTTGCTCTCCAATAGTCGCAAATTATTTCCTTCCTTTTAACCCTTAGAGCGCGGCATAAATCGTTGATCAGGCCTGTTAGAGGGGGTACCCCTACTTGAGGCCATTACTCCCTTCATTTGCCTCGATTTCCATGACATTTTCACACACATTTTGCCGATTGTATGTGGCCATTTTACGGGAGAACTAACGATCACATGTCTTCCAGTCGCGTGGCAACCGGGAACCTTTTAAGACAAAAAAGTTACAAGAGACCAGCTTTTACTGCGTGCTATTTAGAAAGAAACGGGGGACTTACGTAGGTTATACTGTTCTTCCTACATCTTCCTCACTGTAAATGATTTAGATGTTATAAGATTTTTTCCCAGAAAAGTGTGATAAAACTGACGAAGTAGGTGCCAAAATTGCTGACAGATTGAAATTCGGTATGCTCGGTCTTTATTAGCGTGGGTAAAAATCTAGCACCTGGCTTTCTAATGAAGAGCGGCATGCTTGTATGAACGTAGGTTCCGTCCTGTATGGGAGCACTTGCTCTGAATGATTGCGTCTGCTGTAAAGTAAGTATGACAGGCTTTAGAGTCGGCCCCTCCAAATTGACAATATTTAGTTGTCCATAACGCTTTAAGGATTAAAGTGGGTTAATATACCAGAGAAGCAAGTTATTTTCTGTTGGAATAGTCTCCCTTCAAAAAAGCGAACTCTTTCAGCTTGGAGGGCCCTTTTGTTGCTTGTATTTGTTTTAGACTTTTAAAGTTAAAGTTCGCATTTTTCTTTCTTAGAACAGGATGAAGTATGATTAAAAGTTAACATCACATTATTCTTTAAGCCGGAGCACAGCATTTCCTACAAGACTGCACGTGCACCCAGCGCACTCAGATCAAAGTCTGCATCCACAGTCTGATCAGCCTTCGCTAAGTGTTATGTTGATACCTAAGGGCTCAAACCGTCTTCATGCGGCAAGCGGAGACTCTGATAAGACTGTGCGGATGCGCAGGCTGATATGAGTCTTCACTGGGCGCACATGTAAAATTATATATATATATATAGAGAGAGAGAGCTACGGAATTAACGAATTGTGTTGTTTTACTTTGTAAACATGAATGCAATTCAAATGGAAATGAATCAAACAGTTAATGTTGGGCCAAGGGAAAAGAAGACCATGCATTTACTGTCGCTCACCGCATCACGTGATATTTTAGTCTGGCTACCAGTCACTGCCCGTCCGCTTGACTGATGTGGTCAGAAAATACTGTTGAATAAGGGATGTCCTTTCTGTCATTGATTGCCCCTTTATAACATCCTGGGCAGTCATAGTTATCTTTGGTCCAGTAGAGAGACTTTGTTTCATGTGACCCTGCTAGATTCCAACTACGGACATGAGAGATTAAGTATAGTAACTCCCATGACATAATCAAGAACAGTGCCCTTAATTGATGTGAGGATGCTAATTTCCTAATATTAGCTCTGTATGAATGTAACCTAATTTCTAGAAAAAAAAAAACCGCAGTGAATTATAAATTTACGTGATGCTGTTAAAAATCATATCAAGGACCCTTCACCATGTCTACGGTCTAAGATATGATTGTGATCCAGTTCCTAAAAAAAAATAGTAGGTCACTGTTACTGATCATCTGACACAGTGACCCTGTCTCAGACAACGATCTTAGATTCTAAATATCTTTGAGGTCAAAGATATGAATGTGGCCCAAAATCTCAAAACGAAAAGTCTGATGTAATGACCTATGGCCTGACCTAGAGAGCTTGGTTTGTAGTATGATGATAAAACCTGAGATCTGAGATAGCAAAGTTTTCTATATCTAACAATAGTAGGTCACAATGACTTTGCACAACTGGGCTCTGAAGTATGAGTGTGACACAGTGTCTCAAAGCAAGTGGATCATAGTGAGCTGTGTTCTGACACCGTGACCTTGACTGATATGACGATATTAAATTAAACGTGTTAACCCTCAAACATGTCTGAGATCTGAGACACAAATTTGGATTTTTTTTAAGTATTGCATACAGTCTGACATATTAACCTTGTTTTGTGCTTTGATAAGTTCCAAGTATGAACACTTAGTATACCAGGGGTCCGAGATATCGATACCACCCAATTTCTAGAAATAGTAGGTCACAGTGACTTATTTTCTGGCACATCGACATGATCCCATTGTGTTGACTGATGGACTTTTTGAAGAGAGGTATAAGGTGAAAGGTGTGAATATTTAGGGAAAATACTGTATTCCAAATTTATCAAATTTATCCAAAATTTCCTATGAAAATAAAATTTTGAGCTAAAGTGGCGGTTCGACCGAACCCCCCCTCTGAATCCGCCCCTGTTGAATGATGTTAGTTCCCAAGTATGAACCCTCAGCACGTCTGACATCTGAGATGTGAATGAGTAATATAAGTAGGGCACAGTTTTGTGTAAAAAAACAAAAACAAAAAAACATGAAAACTCAGAGCAAACTGCTCTAAGAGAACCGTTTGATTTGGGTCTGCACTTTTTTCCATTCATATAGTATTTTTGCACGCATTTTTAGGTAGTCAAACAGGGGAATAAATACACCCTCGGCGGAGGTAACTCTGTCCAACCTGATTTAGCCCCCTTTTGGAAAGGGATCTAACCTAACAGGCTCAACACCATTGAAAGCAAATTCCTTTTAGGGTAGATCCCTTTTCAGAATGAGATTCTTGCTCAACAAAGCAAAGATGAAGCCATAAAAGTTCTTTCCCTTGTGCAAAATGACTAAAAATCCACCACGTGTATGACGTCCCCTTAAAGATAAGGTAAGGAGTTACGGTGTCCGAATAGTCAGGATAATTACGACATGGACCCGGGTATGAACCGCAAAAACTTATCTTCAGACATGTGTACCCAGCGAAGATTCAGATCAGCCTGCGCATTCGCAGTCTGATCAGAATCTTCACGTGGCACATTTTAGAGTTCAAAGGATGCAAAACAAAATTTCTTCATTCGGACAAAGACTCTAATCAGACCACGAATGCGCAGGTTGATTTCAATCTGCATTGGGCGCACATGTCAGAAGATATGTTTTCTCACGTTACGGCTCATATTCCCAGTGCTTATGTCATAAATAGTTTTGTGCTGTGTACTTGCATATTTCATAGAATTCTGAACTGTTGCTAACCATAATTTATTTTCTATGTTCAGTGTATATGGCAAGCCGTTTTAATATTTATTCTATAAAACAGATATCTGATTTAACATCAGATATCTTATATAATATATAAGATATCTGATATATTATATCAGACATCTTATATAAATCAGATATCTTATATGTCAATTAAGATATCTTATATGCTTTATAAGATATCTTATATGTTATATAGATATCTTAATTAGAATACAAGATATCTTATATGCTATATAAGATATCTGATATGCTATATAAGATTAAACAGGAAATAGGATATCTTATTTACTAAAGAAGATATCTCATTTATTCAATTAAATAAGACATCTCATTTAATATATCAGATATCTTATTAAGTATATTAGATATCTATATTAATAGATTAGATATCTTATTTAACAAAGATATCTTATATAGTAAATATCTTATATGTGGAATTAAATAAGTTATCTAATATGATATATCAGATATCTTATATAGGATATAAGATATCTTATATAGGATATAAGATATCTGATATACTTATTCAGATATCTTCTATCCTATATTAGATATCCTATATAAGATATCTGATATAATGCATAATAAATAGTAAAACGGCTTGCCAGCAAGCCGTTTTACTATCTATTATATAAATCATATATCTAATTTATTATATCAGATATCTTATATAATATATAAGATATCTGATATAATATATCAGATATCTTATATAAAATATACATCTTATATTTCAATTAAGATATATGATAATATAAATAATATATATAATATATATAAATATATGATATCTATTTTGCTTAATAAATAGTAAAACAGCTTGCCATAAGTGTAAGTTTATTCTACTTCTCTGTCTGATTGTTACGTTTTCCATGATTGTCTTGTCATATACTGACCCAAAAAAGAAATGCAGTATTTCTGAACTGCAAAGAAAAGTAAGATTATTATTATTATTATTTTATACTTTTTTTTATGTTTTTAAATACAACTTTATCTGTAGCTGTTGGCCCTATAATTTCTTGTTTGATTCTTTATTTTGAGACATGATTATTCAAATACGCTCGTATACCACCCCACCACCCCTTTTACAAATGTTACGTGTAATGTCTATACAAACATAAGGATAAGCTCGTTTCTCTAGCCACTTCGCGATATTGCGTTTTTTTCTTGCTCCAGTATATATATTTATCAAATTGTATTAGTTCCGGCATTTTATTTCTAGAAAGTTGTAATTTATGTTATAGAAAGCGGACTGTAGCATGAAAACATTGTAAATATTCTGTATTCAATATTTTGTTCAATCTTTTATACTCTTTTTCTGAAACATAAAATATTTGTTCAGTACTAAAAAATATGTATTCTTTCCGAAAAATACATTTATGGATCCAAATATTTATTTTAGAATAAAATCATTTATTCTATATAATAGTTTGTTGTTATTGTTTTGTTTTTTTTTTTTTGTTTTTTGTTTTTTGTTTTTTGTTTTTTTTTTATCCCGATAATAAAAATGTTGGTATAATATCTATTTAATGTAAAATAGTTGTCCTATAAAATTAATAGTTGTTCCATCCGATGATATAACTTTAGATAATAAAAAAATATTTTCAGTAGGAAGAAAATATATATTGATAATCTTGTAAAAATCTAACTGATATATGATACATAATTAACATTGTGATATATTACTTGTATTTTGAGCTCAGTGGCTCTGTGCTCGCTTTGCATTCTGGAAGGGGTTGTAAGTTCAATACCCCCTCGGAGCACAGTTGTCACACTAATCAGTTGAATTCTGCCTCCTTGGGATTCGAAACCGGGACTTTGTGATCCCGACGTCGACAGTGCTAAGCATTGGGCTTTTCGCCTATTTCAGTCATTTTCTTTATATTGATATTCGTTGTAGAGTATCCCATAATCCTGATTACTGTTGTTTTTCTATAACCCATTTATGCCGAGTGAACTCGGTACTTTTCCATTAAAAGGGGTGTCTGGTTGTTTTTTATTATAACCATGTTTTATAGAAATTCCTGAATTTATTGCAAAAAGTGTAGACCCTGATCAGATGCCGCATTTATGGGCGCTAGGCAAAAATGGGTTAGTGAATAACTACATCTATTCACAAAATAAATGTTTGTATAACAAATAAACATTTTATCAACAATCATATGCTATACAAGTATCTTTTAGAATAAATAGTTTTTATGATAAATGAATATTTTACCAACAAATTTATTCTTGGGTAGAACAACTATCATTTTCTTAGAATATTTTACACTCAATAAACATTTTTATCATTAAGTATATTATCGAATAGAACAACTCTTGTAAATGTCGGGAAAAAAAGTTTCAAACTAAATTTATAAAATAAGAGATAAAAAGTAACACTACAAAACGTCAGATATTTTTGCAACGTTAATCATGCCATAGCGGACTATCTTGTTATGATTTGTGTCCAATTACTTTGTGTGTTATGGATCAAAATATAATGAATCGAATCAATTTGTGGATTTTAATTCCATTTGTAGAGCACAATTATCAGCAAATTCTATGCCTAATTAAACGGCGAATCTTTACAGACTCCAAGAACGCTAAAATTGGATGCATACTTAATTTAATTGTCACAAAGTAACCGTAACTGTAACATTGAGCCTGAGGTCAACATACAATCAAAACACTGACAGCACTGCTGAGTCGACTGTCTCTTGAGTGTAGGCTGGGAAAATGGGACTAAAGGGGGAAAAGACTGTATCATTTTACCCATTATTTGATGTAAGCAAACAGTGCAGACGCTGCGTTCAGATGCTAAAGGTATCTCCAAGCATTCAAGTTAGGACCTCTTCTGTTTATCATTTTATTACTGGTAGTTTTACGAAAAGGAGTATTCACTCAATAACTGTACATAGGACATTACGTTTTTTTAATCACTGAAGAGTGATGTACTAAAGGGATTCTTAGTCCAGGAAAGTTTATGTGATTGGTTAAATGGTTTGAAAACAATTTTATGAAAGCAAACCGAGACAAATCTCTATAGATTTAATGAATAACTAAATACAAATTCAGATAAATAACAATTATAGACTGTGAAACCAATATCACCATCTTGTGTGTGAATATTGATTTCACGTATAATTTCAATAACCGTATTTTTTAAATTTTTAATAAAATGCTTTTAAATAATTTACTGGTTTAAAGATATAAGTGAAGATACCCAGGAAATGTAACAATCACGAAACCTTCCTGAGGCTGAAGCACTAAAGAAGGATAAGGAACAAATAATGACAAAACAAACGCTACATATAAAACCACAAACGCGCAAATAAAGAGCCATGGTAAATTTTATCATCAAAGTTTCAAAGTTGTCAATTACTGCATGGCATTTCTGTAGTCAGGCTAATACAACGCAAAGGAAATGATCCTGGAGAGGGCACCGAGATTCATCAATGAGGATTTTTCATCCCCTCTCCGGAACTAACAAACAACAACAGAGCTCATGCACATAGAAAGAATGAAAATAATGGCTAAGACGGTATATAAAATTTACACAAATTGTCTCCTATGTACTTACAGGATTTAATCAGCTTTTAAAAATCTAATTATAATTTTGGGAACGAAATCTTACATGTATCCAATGTTCCAAGGGTAAGAAGTACCGGATATAAAGTTAGGACATCCACGTGGATATGAAATAGGAACAAATAGCCTTCCAAACGAAATTCAAACTGCTTAATCATATCCACAATTTCGGAGGCAGCTGCATGGCTGGAACAGCTTTATATGTGCATGTTTTATGCGTTCTCCTAGATAATTTCTCTTTTTTTTTTTTATTTGCGTTTTCTGTCATTTGGGGGAGGGGGTAGAGGGCGGTTGCCAAACCGCTACAAGATTTAACATACCACATTTCAAAATCCGTTTTCCTCTGACTAGCAACTTAGTAACTTCCTAGCAAATAGTTCCCTGCTTATGCTGATAACGTTAAATTCTGCATTCAAACACATAAGCCTTATTCACTCTGGTGCTTATTAATTGTGAGTGAATATACAAACCCAAAGGAGACATCAAACTATTGTAGAAATAAGATTTTAATCATATTGAGTACAATATTGGCGGACAAATATGAATACTCCAAAAAAAAAATGCGCTTACAGCATTGGGTAAAATATGTAATGAGAGTCCTGGTCCTACTAAACACCAAAAAGGATCTTTTCAACCGAAAAGGGGCTATAGGGTACCGAAAAGGAGTTTAATTTCAGCGTTAAACCCGAATCAGTTCAAGAGGCTACAAAACTTCATGTCGCCACCGCCCCATCAGCACGTTCTGTGCTTTGATTTTCAAAATGACACCGCTCGATACACACAGGTATTCTACTTTTAGTACACGATATAATATACTTTATATAAGTCAGGTTAGGAACACAATGGTTTAATCACATATACGAATGGTTTAATAATGACTGCACAAGATTATATAGAGTTATAAGAAAACTATATGGATTATACAAGTATCACTCTATATAGAGTAATACTTCTATAATCCATACAGTTTTCTAATTTCTCCACAAAACATATATTGGGGTACTTGTATTTCCCCGCAAAACAAGTTACGGGTACTCATTAGATTTTAAGAAGTATCTTAGAGAGGCACTTCTAATGAATATCCTAAGCCAATATTTCTAGGTTAAACAAGGGGGACTGCGTAGCTTGCCTGAATTGAATCTTGCCTCTAAAAATTTCAAAGTCTGTGACCTTGACCACAAGGTCACTGACGTAGGTTGGCATGGCACAGCATAAAACTGCAGACAAGTATGGCATTGTAACATAAGGCCAAGAATGAACTAGTTACATCTATAGGTTTAGGTTTTTTTTGTTGTTGTTGTTGAAAACTTTAACCAAAACCTCTAATGTAAAATTTCAAAGTCTGTGGCATCGACCTCAAGATTAGTAACGGGTTGGGGATGGTGCAGCATAAAATTTTAGAGTAGTATCATATATCAGGCAAAGTATCAATAAGATCAGGTTCAAACGTAAGAAAATATTAGTTCCTAGAAACTTTAACCAAAAACTTGCACGTTTTTTTTTTCTTTTTTTTTTTCTTTTTTTTTTAATGTTGTTTTTTTCTGACCTTGACCTTAAGGTCACTCACGAAGTTGGGGATTGTGCAGCATAAAACTTCAGACCAGTATCTAACATCAGTGAAAGTATGATCTACTTCCCTCCGGAGGTTCAGGAGATATAGCCTTTTAAACTCACTTCAACCAAAACTTTAACGAACGCCGACACCGAAGCCATAGTGACTACAGTAGCTCTTCCTGTATTATCGTACAGACAAGCTAAAATGCACATTATCCAGAGCCGTGTACAAACTGGCATGGCTCTGTACACACAACCTATCAAGGCACTCTGCATTTGCTTACAGAACCTTTCGTTATTATAGAATCTACAAATAGAAAGCAAAGGCCCTGACCCATATATTTACGCCCCGCAGTAAGCTAGATAGACCTAGTTCTACCAATGTTAAGAGCATAGGTTTTCGCTCCAGACATGCATAGGCTAATGCCAGATAAGCTGTTTTCTTATTTCACTATAAAAAAAAAACCTACATTGTGGGTACTCATTAGAAGTGCCTAACTGACGTAGGTCGTCATAGAGAAGAAAAGAAAATAATTATCTGGTTACGCTTTTTGCCTGAAGCTATGGTTTGGTGGCAGATGAGGCGATAATTTAGGATAATTTTCTGGGCCCAGTTGTTCAAAGTGTCATTAGCTTAACAAGCTTATTAGTGGTCAAAATGTTAACTGTTCTATAGTAAGTACAATATCTAATTCACAAGTGTTTTTGCTGAAAAAATATGAGTAGCTTTTGCAGATGCTACTCACATTTTTGCAGCAAAAATATTAGCAAATATGCCATATTTAATGATCAAAGTTTTTAACGATATGTTAACTAACGACATCGTTAGTTTTGAACAACTGGGCCCTGATATTTTTGCACTAAAACATACATTTTCTCATCAGGGTCCCTCAAGTTTGTTTGATCTGGAGTTTTATGGCCGTCAACACTGTTAAGGTCATGTCGAGTCAGTCAGTTAAGCTACGATCTTTTTCTGGGCAGGCATAGTCTTCTAAGCAGTTAACTAGTACTTTGTGCAAATACTTATGCCAGTAACTGACAATTGCCCTTCTTCGATCAGCAGAAAGGGGATAATGTAGAAATTATTCCAAGATCGAGCTCCACAAAAGTAATGTGGTGGAATTGGGACGAACTTGCAACCCCTTGATTTGTAGTCAGATGTGATATCAACTGTGTTCTGGAGCCTGGTTGAATCCCCTCAGTGATGTGATTTCACTGCATTTCCATGAAGTATGTATTGGTGCAAAACACATCCTTGAACACTCCTCTTTATTTGGAGCTCTGGCATAGGCCTCATTCAAGACATTACCAAAACACACCTATTCAAGTATATAGCAAATTTCACCTCTAAAAACTGAAATTTTCAGATAAAAAACTCTGATACTTTTCATATTTCTGCTCAAAAGAGAGATTGTGTGTACTTGTTAGAACCGCCTCGCCAAGTCAGTTCTAACGAGTACCCACAATCTATGTTTTTGAGCAAAAATAAGAAAAATAATGTATACCACTGTTACTGTACACCCCAGTTTTACTATATAAAAGTGGGGTTTAAGGGGGGGCAAAATTATATAGGTTTGTTTTCGTGGTGGCATTCTAATACTGCAGTTATAATTAAATCAATGTTAAAAACCTTCCACAACATATAAAAGGTCAATCAAGAAAGGCAACTTTATAGCAAACAACACCTATGGCATTTTAGTTTATTTTATTTGAGTGTTACATTATATGTGAGTTTGATTATAGGAATTCATTAACATTTTTATAGATCAGATGTCACATTCACACATGTTCATATTAATGGGAAAGAACATATTGCTGCTAACTTAATCATTCTCTTTTGAGGTCATCTTTAAAAAATAAAAATTGTTTGCCTTGGCCCAACCTTACCAGAAAAACCTGGATAGGTAGGTAGGGGAATTTTTTTAATGAAAAGAAAAAAAGAATGAAATTCTGACTGGAATAGAAGTAAACAAAATTTGAATAGGCATGATTTTTTTTTTTCATTTTTTTTTTTTTTTTTTTTATTTTTTTTTTTTTTGAGAGGAGCAGTTACTTAAGGAGAGGGCAAACATCCTTTTTTCTTTTTTTTTTTTTTCTTTTTTTTTATTTGGTTCAATGCAGTATACCAATAGCTACAACAATCATGTTATCCCATTTTAGACTCAACAAACTCCCACACACTATATATTGGAAAAGTTGATTTCCAAATTTAGGTATGTCAGACTAAGTGATTTAGATATTCCTAGAGACAAATGGCTAGACTATTTGCAAACAATGAAGACTGATCAGACATACCATTTTGTGTCATCTGATCTGAGTTTGAATTGTTTACCGGTTACCCATTGGGGGAAGGGGGTCTCCGGATGATGCTGATTTGGTGTTTTACATCCCTTTCAACATTATTTAAGTCAAACTGAGATGATGGAAGGCCAGGAAGGATGATCATGAAATACTGTGCAATGAAGCAGCGTAGTCACAAGTTGAATTCTGCCTCCAGCGGGATTCAAACCAGAGACCTGGTGATCCAAAGTCGGGAGCGGTAACCACTCGGCCATACAGACACTTCTGGGTGTCCTCAGAATAAAATAAAATTGTCCTGCTGAATAAATTTAGATGCCACGCCCACTTCAAATTGTTAACCAATCAGATCACTTGATCCAGATTGTTGGTATAAATTCACATACTGAATGACAAACAGTGTAGATCATGATCAGGTGGCTTCTGAAGAAGCCAAATGATCTGGATTCACAGTTTGCAAAAGTAGGGCATATCAGGGTTCAGCAGGACAAGGGTTAAAATGGTGATATGGGCATACATGTAGCTGTAACTTTATCATTGGTTCAGATTTATGACAAACAATATGAAATATGCAATTTCCATACATATTCTCATTAATGTAGGTACTGTGACCAACTAACCCCAACTAAATATTACACAGATGATCCCAGTGTCAGTATATTCAGTATGTTTCAAAGTTTGACTTTTAAAAAAACAGAGTCAATATTATAGTGAATTTGATGTCCTACATGAATATTCTGAATTTCATAAAATCATAGTTCTTTAACAAAATTCACAAAAAATAGTTACTGACATAGGTTGAAAGGGGTGTTTAAGGGTTAACCATTGTATACTACTCATTTTATGTCCCGCCACAAAAAGGGACAAGGGTATTATATTATACTCTCCGAAATTTTGAGTGTCCCTCCAGCCATCAGTGCTTCCATCATTCTTGTCTGCTCCATAACTAATACCATCTGTGATATTTTCATGAAACTTCACACAAATGTATAGCTCTATGAGATGACATGCAGAACACATGAACCATAACTCTGTTTTGCCTGCTTTTGGAGTTAATGCCCTTTGAACATTGAACAAAGCCATTTCTACCATGTATTTATTTTCGCTCTGTAAGTTATAAACCCTTCGAGATATTAACATGAAATTTCTCACAAATGTAAAGCACCATGAGACAATGTGCAGAACACAAAAGACATAATTCTGTTTAACCTACTTTTGGAGTTGCAGCCCTTTTAACATAGTAGATATTGGTATTTCTACTATGTACCAGTGTCCGCTCTATATTTTCACAAAACTTAATGTAAAGCACTATGTGAAGACTTGCAGAACACATGAACCGTAACTCTGGTTTGCCTACTTTTGGAGTTATTGCCCTTTGAACATAGCCATTTCTACTATGTACTTGTGTCTGCTCTGTAAGTTGAAAAACATCCGAGATATTATTATGAAAATTCTCACAAAATGTAAAGCACCATGAGACAACATGCAGAACACAAAAACTGTAACTCTGGTTAGCCTACTTTTGGAGTTGTGGCCCTTTGAACATAGAAGATATTGAAAATAGCCATTCTACTATGTATAAAGAAAGGACGAAATTTGCCCATTAGCAATCCCAAACCAGATCTCCACAATATCAATGCACACACCAAATTTGGTGAAAATCAAATATGTTTACACAAGTTATCATCCACAAACGAAATATGGGCGTACGTAAGACTGACGGACAGACACACAGACGTCCAATGTGAAACCATAATACCCTGCCACTATCGTGTGGCGGGATATAAAAAAATGACAAGTCTGAAACTAACATAGTATCCCACAAAATTTCTTGAAATGATAAACATCTACAAAAACATTATCTGCTCAGGTGCTTCATTACTTACACAAAATACCTGATCACACTTTCTATCACCACAAAAATATACATTCTTGCCTGATGATTTGGTGTTGTACATTTCTTTCAGTAATATTTAAGCCATACCGAGATGACCGTAGGTGGTGATAATGAAAGGTTTTGTGCAATGAAGTGCCATACAGTCATGAGCTGAATTCTGCATTAATATCAAAACCATTGCAAACAGGCCCGCAATTAACCCTTGTCCTGCTGAACCTGGATATACCAAGCCTTTGCAAACAGTGTAGATCCAGATCAGTTGGCTTCTGAAGAAGCCAACTGATCTGGATCTGCACTGTTTGTCATTCAGTATGTGAATTTATATCAACAACCTGGATCAAGTAATCTGATTGGCTGAAAATTGTAAGTGGGAGTGGCATCTTAATTTATTCAGCAGGACAAGGGTTGAACACCATAAGAGCAACTAAAAACACTTGTACACATTTTTAGTTTTAAAAATACTTTTGAATTTTTCTTTTTGTAACTACGCATTTAAACTTCTACTCTCTTGGCTAATTCAGCAGACAACAAATTGATATTTTTTTTTTTTTTTTTTTTTTTTTCCCTAAGAAAACTGGTTTTCACATTTCATGCAAATTGTCTACAATTTGCATGAAATGTCAAACCTATTTTCTGGAAAAATTAGAAAAATATTTCAAAATCCTGTCTGCTGAAAACTTTACCCAAAGTTCCAGAAAAAAGTGATACCCAAAGATTTTTCTTTTTTCTCAAAGAAAAATATATTATGAAGCACCTCACTAAGGCACTTGTAATGTTTACTCATAACATAAGTTTTTCTGGAGTAAGAATAAAAAAATATTAGTATGTTTAAGTTGCAAAAAAAAGCCTAATATCTTGAGCTGCTCCCTAAGTGGATAATACAGAAATTTCCACCATAATTTCCTAAATACTTAGACAGTGTAACTCTTTACTGTACTTCTGAAAACTGGCCCAAAGGTTATAAAACTTTTTTTTTGTGTGCTCAACTCAGCTGAGCATGAAATTTTCTCTGCTGATAAATATGATGAGGGCGAAGATTTGTTTGTGTGGAGGTTTTACAGCCCAGTCAACCCAATGGGGTCATGTCGAGTGTGGTCAGTTTACCTAACCACACATTTACTAGGCAGGCTTAGTCCTCTAAGCGGTTAACCAGTATTGTGCACATTCTTTCGCCAGAAACTGACAACTGCCCTTCTTGAATCAGCGGAAGGGAGACCGTAGAAAATATTTCACAATCTCCACGAAAGAATGTTTCCAACCTCAGCGGGGGTTGAACCTGTGATCTCCTGGTCATCAGTCGAATGGTGCATCCAAATGAGCCACTGAGGCCGGCTCAAGGGCGAAGATGGCCCTGTTATCTTGGCCCTGTATGGCTCACCTGATTACCAAACAAAGTTCGAGTCAATTGGCCTTACAGTTAAAAGAAGTCCAATATAGATTTTCAAGATGGCAGACGTCTTGGATTTACAATCAGAACGATTTTAGCTATTTTTATCAACATGTCATCTCGATACGTCCCATGATAATGAAGTTTCCTATCAACTGGCCTTTCCATTAAGGAGAAGAAAATCAAAAAAGATTGGAATGATTGTAGCTATTTTTGATCTTCAAGTGTCCCCGACACTTCCTATCAAGTTTTGAGTCAACTGGCCTATTAGAATTTCAAAACAGATTTTCAAGATGGCAGCCATGGCGTCCTTCTTGGATTTCCAATCAGAATGACTTTAACTATTTTTTATCTACAAGTCACCATAATACTTTGAACCTACATGTACCAAGTTACGTGTCAGTTGGCCGTTTAGTTCAGGAGAAAAGGATTAAAATAAATTTTCCAACATGGCGGCTATGGCGACCATTTTGGATTTCTGATCTGAAAAATTTTAGCTATTCTGGATCTACAAGTCACCCTGATACTTTCTATCATTTCTAGTCAACTGGCTTTCAGTTCAGAAGAAGTCAAAATAGATTATAAAGATGGCGACAGGCAACAATCTTGGATTTCCTATTCAGAACAATTTTAGCTATTTTCGCTCTACAAGTCTTCCTTATAAAATTTCGAGTCAATTGGCATTTCAGTTCAGGTGCAGCAGTTCAAAATAGAGGCCATGGCGGCGATCTTGGATTTCCATTTGGAACAATTTTAGCTATTTTTTTATCTGCAAGTAACCCGAATACTTCCTACCAAGTTTCAAGTCAATTGGCTTTTCTATTCAGGTGAAAAAAGTCAAAATGGATCTTCAAGATGGCTGCCATAGTGAGGTGCTATGATTGAGTGCCCACAACATTTTCCTGAAGAAATAAGAAAAGAATCAATACTTTTAGGATGAACAAGAAATTGCCAGTAAGCAGTACTTATTAGCTGCTCCCCAGCAAGAACTATACATAACAGACGGTTAACATGAACAAAGCATACCCCTCACATAGCAGCCCACAATTAGTCCCCCCACAAACACGGCAGGGGAGGGAGACGGGTATAAAATCAAGCCTTATCTATAGCTATGGCTGTTCCTGGTTATTTCTAATAAAGATAATGAAAGGTTCAAGATGAAAAGGGTAAATAAAGTTAACTTTTGCTCTTAAACATGCCTTGGGTGTAATCACCTGACCTGTTTCACAAAGGCTAATTTAATGACTACAAACAATATAATTTTTTTTTTATACAAAAAAAGTGATAAAAACTGTCTTATACATGTATTTTCTCATTACACTACAACCTCTTTATACATGTAACACGATTTTGGATATAACACAGTTCAAAGATGGATCTCAAAAATGTATAGATTATATTGAAAAATGACCATAAATGGTCATTTTTCAATATAATCTATACATTTTTGTTTGGATATACATATGTAACACGGATGTTTAACTAACACGGTTTATGCTATGGACCCCAAGAATAGTGTTATAAAGCGGTTGTGGCGCATCTGGAGCTACGTTAAACCTATCAGAAAAATTTAACACCCTCATTTCCATCAAACATGATCAGTTCAGCTTTTCCTTCCGACTCCAATGTTTTTAGAGCCCTGAGCAGTAACCAGTTCTCCATTCCATGGAACTCCTGTCCCTCTGTATCCTCTCCATTGGTTAGCTCATACAGGGTACACACTGAATTTGTCATACTATTTGTTGTGATGTACTTGTAGATCAACTTGCCCCACTCCTCTGGGGACCTCCACATTATCAGACACTCCTTCTGCACCTTGGCATCCTTCCATTCTAGATTACCTCTCTTTCTGAGCTCCTCCAGAACCATATGAATTCCATCCACAGATAATTTACGATTGATATCTCGATTATGGAAGATATCATTTTGAGCCTCGTTTACATCTAGAGTATAGCTCTTTTTCCTCTTTTGATAATTAAGAACTAACTCACACCATGCTTCCAATTGTTTTTTTCTTGTATCAATATTTGGCTGGATGGTAAAGAATGGAGGGAAATTATACTGCCAAGGTAGCTCTGCAACAGCCATCTTTGTTCCTATTTCTTTTTCTGACTGAATTACTGTTTCCGCTTACTTGTGATTCACAAAACTTGTACAAAATGTAAATAAGAAAATACTTCAGCTTATAACAACTCTAATGTTGTAACTTCTTCACAAAACCTTTTCACTTCGATTCACTTAAAGAAATATATGACAGTGGACAAACAAAAATAACTATCTAGTCTACACACACAAATTCATTGAAAGTTAACTTTCTTTGTGTTACACAAAAAGTATATGAAAATACTAAAGTGTTTGTTAAGTAAACAAAAACAAATACTATTGTTCAATATATATTATATGGGTCATCATTTTGAGCTTCTTTCTCTTGTTGTTTAACAATTTCCTGAGCTTCTCTCTGCATTTTCTCCATTTTTTCCAAAGATACTGATTTTAGAGGAAGAAGTTTTGGCTTGCAAAGTACTACTGTTGGCATATCTTCATGGTAGCTTAAACCCTGCTTCGGCAGAACTTCCTTCACTAGAGGCTTAGACTCTGGCATCTTGATAGGTTGTGATCATCTAACTCAAACCTGGAAAAAGAAGATATTAAGGCAGACTCATCAGAGCTGAAAAGATAATCGATTAACAGCCCTGCCATTGCGATCAATAATCGATTAGTAATCACTGAAGATTTGGTCATAATTTTACCTGTCTGTCAAAGCATGACTCTTACCATGTGTTATACTTTACTGTATGCATTTGATCTGACAGGCCTGAGCAAACAGTGTAGACCCAGATTAGATGCCGCAAAATACGGTGTCTCATCAGGGTCTACACTGATTGCCACTCATCAAGCTTATTTTATATACAACATTGAGTAGTAAGTTGTACATGTTCAAATTTTAGATTAAGTATGGTAGGAGTTGAGGTGTTTCAATACTAAGGGTAAATACGGTAAAGTAAGAGACACAGAAATTAAATGATCGATTATTAGCAAATCTGTAATGATAATCATTTTTTGTGGAACTTATCGATCAATTAACCGATCATCCGATTAATTGTGTCAGCCTTAGACGATACATGTACACCATATTTACCCAAATAAACTCGACAATGTAATGCCACCAAATCCTAAAATATGAACCAGTCCATTTTTATCTTGTACAGATAAGCGGGAGTATCCACATAATAGTTTTCTCATTTCTCCATAAAAAACATATGTTCTAGGTACTCATCAGAAAAGCCTCACAACATTATTTTTATGGAGAAATAAACATAGGAGTAATTTTCAGTTGAAAAAAGTGCCTTATCTGAATGAATGCTTGTACATTTGTATTTAACCCTTAAAATGCCAAGAAAACCTGCATCTGAAAATGTCGTCTGTTTATGTCTGCTGAATATTCTTGCAAACTTTTCAAACCTACTTTTGCATACAGGCAAACTGTGTGGACCCTGATTGGACTGTCTGCAAAAATGACTTTTAAAATCTCAAGTAGAGGACAAAGCAGACGGCAATTGTTGTGACTGGCAGTTTTTAAAAGGGTTAAAAATAAGAGCTGTCACAGGACAGGATAGCTCGCCTGAATCACGCTTTGCTAATACATGTAACATGAAAAACATTTCAGTGCAAAATCAGTTGAAATCGCTAACCCATGTAATTTAGGTGCCAGTGACTCAGTATAAAAAATGTTTGATGCTTATCCATCAAATAGTCTTCAAGATATGCCAAAATCACTGGACCATGAAATATGAGTCATAGTGACCTAAATTTATTTTGAGGTCAAAGATTGTGTCCTTCTGACTCATTATCAAAAAGTCTGATGTTGATCCATCAAAAGGTCTTCAAGATATAAGGCAAAATCACTGGACCATTAAATATAGGTCACAGTGATCTACATTTAATGAGGTCAAAGGCTGCTCATCCATAAAAATGGTCTTCAAAATATAAAACAAAATCAATGGACCATGAAATATAGGTCACAGTGACCTACATTTATATTGAGGTCAACAGTTGGGTCCCACCGGCTTATGATCAAAACTGATGATGCTCTTTCATCATTTTTTTTTTTTCAAGATATAAGGCAAAATCATTCAACCATGAAATATAAAGTCATGTGTCCTGCATTTATTTTGAGGTCAAAGGTTGTAACCCCTGACTGATTTTAAACTAAAGCAAGTGCCCAGAGGGTCACAAATACCCCCGGCGGGCGCAATTTTTTAATTATAAAATAATTTAAAGTCAATGAAAATGATATAAGCAAAACAATGGACCATGAAATATAGGTCACTAACCTACATACAGTTTACAAGGTCAGTCTCTGAGTGACACAGATCATTCATCAAAGGTGCACTTTTTCTGGAGTAAATAGTCTTCAAGACATGAAGCTAAATTGCTGGACCATAAAATATAGGTCAATGACCTACATAAACTTAACAGGTCAATCTGATGGTCACACTGATCCGTTATACTACCTTTGATGTTAATCCATTAAATAATCTAGAAGATATTAAATGTAAGATACACGACACCTTCGCCACACCAAGCTAGCATGCAGCACCCATTCCAAAGCTCTGACAATCTTCAATCATTTAAAAACACTGGTGTCACATATGCATGCCATAAGCTTTGGACTAGAATCTTGAGATATGGCAAAATTTTAAGGGAGATTTGACAAAATTCTGTGAGATTTTCTTATACATCACTTTGGTGCTCCCCTAATATAGTCTAAAGTCCTTTCTCTTCATGTACATGTAAGAAGCTTGTGAAAACCACAATAGTGCATGATTTATGTTTATTTCTTCATAAAATCTGTTATAAAATGGTCTGAAAATTCTGTGAAATTTGAATTTTTTATGGGAATTGCCTTCCAGATGGCCCGAATTCAATCAGATTTCATCTCACAGTGTGAGATATGGCAGTTATGGTGTCATTTCACCCTCAAAACGTAACACCAGAAAAGCTTGCCACACTGAGAAAAGAAAGAACAACAAAGAGCTGTAGAGAAATTTTAATCTCATCAGCCCATAATGGAAAACAAATCAACATCACTCTTGATAAGGTGTTTTTTGTTGTTTCTTTTTCAACCAAAAAAGTATCTGTATTTTTCTTCTTTCTTGACAAAAACATATGTTGTGGGTACTCGCAACATACATGTATGTTTTCATCGAGAAATAAGAAAACTATTTATCTAATACCCACTATTATCTAGACCTATGAATCAATAAGAAAACAAAACATTTAATCACAGTTGCACATTTTTTTTTTTTTTTTCATTTTTCAGAGAAAAAAAGACATTTCATGTGAACAAGGCACCTACCAGACAATTCGCATGAAAGGTCAAGTATTAGTTTCTCTGAAAATTAATCCTTGTCCTGCTGAACCCGGATATACCCTGCCTTTGCAAACAGTGTAAAACCAGATCAGTTGGCTTCTGAAGAAGAAGCCAACTGATCTGGATCTGCACTGTTTGCCATTAAATATGTGAATTTATATCAACAACCTGGCTCAAGTAATCTGATTGGCTGAAAATTAGAAGTGGGCGTGGCTTCTTAATTTATTCAGCAGGACAAGGGTTAATAAAAACAATTTTAGAATGCCATCTGCTACAAGTTTGCTCATGTTAAATACTGTAACAAAGAAGAACTGGAGTGTCAAGAATACCCACAATCACAGAACACAGCCTACCAAAGACACTTAACCCTTAAAGCACCAAGCAAAATTTGTAGCAGACAACAATCTAAAATTTTTATTTTTTTATTTTTCAGAGAAAACAAGTATTGATATTTCATGTGAATCATCTGTTTGGCAGACGATTCACATGAAATATCAGGACTTGTTTTCTTCTGAAAATAAGAAAAAATTGAAGTTTGTTGTCTGCTTTAGTTGTGACTGGCACTGTAAGGGTTAATAAAGAACAAAAAGCAAAGCAATCCCCATCAAACACTAGAGGCCCAAGTGGGCAGAATTGCTCACCTGGATTAGGTTAATCTTGATATGTTACATTGTGCCATGGTGCCCATCTTGGCTATCAGATCAGATTGCCTTCAGCAAGCCCGAATCTGATGTTATTTGAAGAGTGTCAAGATTGGCTGTCCTCTTGAACATCAGAACTGAATGATTTAGCTATTCTGAATCTCAATGTCACCCCCATGCCTCCAATCAAGTTCCAGCGCAATCTGACTTACTGTTTGGGAGGAGATGTGGTTTAAAGAATCTCAAGATGGCGGCCATCTTGGACTTTGGAACAGAATGATTTTAGCAATTCTGAATTTCCATAACACCCCAATGCCTCCTATCATGTTTAAGCTCAATCAGATTTACCGTTCAGAAGCAGAATACTGATGTGATTTGAAGAATTTCTATGTGGCTACCATGGTGGCCATCTTTTTATGTCATAACGGAACCATTTTATAATTCTAAATCTCCATGCTGCCCCAATGCCTTCCACCAAGTTTGTGCTCCATCCGACTTACTGTTCGGGAGCAGATAACAACTGAAGATTTTCAAGACGGCTGCCATGGTGGCTATCATGGATATGATTCTGATGGAGATGTCACAAATGTGAAAAGTTACTGAAGGACATACCAATGAGGGACGGACCATGGTAAACAGACCATTGCATAAGTTGACCAGGAGCAAAGCTCCAGGTGAGCTAGCAATAGAAGATCTTCGAGATGGCCATGGTGGCCATAATGGATATTATTGTAACAAAATATTTTTAGCATTTCTGAATTTCCATTTCACCCCAATGCCTCCCACCAAGTTTTGGTTCAATCTGACTTACCATTCAGGAGCAGATAACATTTGAAGATTTTCAGATATTGGACCAGAACTATTTCAGCTAGTCTGAATCTCTATGTCGCTCTGATACCTCCCACTGAGTTTGGATTGAATCCGCATTACGGTTGGGGAGGAGATATCATTTGAAGAATTTCAAGATTGCCCCCAGATGGCAGCAATCTTGGATGTCGGAATGGAACAAATTTAGCAGTTCTGAATGTCCATGTCTCCCCAATGCCTCCAACCAAGTTTCAGCTTAATCTGACTAACCATTCCAGAGCAGATGTTGTTTCAAGATTTTGAAGCTGGCCACCATGGACCAGTTTAGCAATTCTAAATCTCCATGTCACCCCTATGCCTCCCACCAAGTTTGGGCTCAATCTGACTTGCGGTTTGGGAGCATTTTCAAGACGGCCACCATCTTGGACATTGGAACGGAATGATTTCAGCAATTCTGAATCTCTATGTTGCTCCGATTGTTGCTCCATTGTTTCAGCTCAATCCAACTTACAGTTTAGGAGGAGGTGTCATTTGAAGATTTTCAAAATGGCCAAAATGGTGGACATCTTGGATATCCGAACGGAATGATTTTAGCAGTTCTAAATCCCCAAGTGGCCCCAATGCCTCCGAATAAGTTTGGGCTCAGTCTGACTTAGGGTTCGGGAGCAGATGTGGTTTCAAGATTTCCAAGAAGGCCATCTTGGATAGCCAAATGGAACAATTCAAGCAATTCTGTGGCGGCATCTGGGATATCAGAATGGATCAATTTTAGCAATTCTAAATCTCCATGTCTCTCCAATGCCTCCCATCAAGTTTTGGCTCAGTCTTACTTATGATTTGGGAGATGTCATTTAAAGAATTACAAGATGGTCGCCATGGCCATCTTGGATATCGGAACGGAACAATTTTAGCAATTCTGAATCTCTATAAGGCTCCAATGCCTACCATCAAGTTTCGGCTCAATCTGACTTATGTTTTGGGAGGCGATGTCTATTGAGGAATTTCAAGACGACTTCCGTGTCGACCAACTTGGAAATTGGAACGGAACTATTTTAGCAATTCTGAATCTCTGTGTCACTGTGATGCCTATCATTAAGTTTGGCTCAATCCGCTTTATGGTTTGGGAGATGACATTTGAAGAATTTCAAGATGGCCATCATGATAATATGCTGAAAATCACAATACATTACTGATTCTGTTGATAAAACTCCATAGTCCAGAAAAATATTTGAATTGTATGTATGTATGTATGTATCGATATTGAATCACACCCTCATGTGGATAACATGCAGGTGTGCATCAGTACAATGATAGAAAAAGAAGTTCCCATAAATATGTTCGTGAAGGCAGCCTTTTCATTAAGTTTTGAAGTAGGAGACTAAAATCTGTAAATAGAGGGCAGGTTTTAAAAAGATTTACAAAGGATTTATTTAGAGAAGGCTTAAAAGTAGGTCATGCTGAAAGACTAAATTCAATTTAGCCTCTAACTGAAAAAGCTGTGGTGGACTAAAACATGACAGGGTTAAAATTAAGGCTGGCACAATTAATCAGATAATGGATTAATTGATCGATAAATTCCACAAAAGTAACTATCATTACAGATTTGCTTATAATTGATCGATTTGATTTCTGTGTTTGTAACTTTACCGTATTTACCCTTAGTATTCAGACACCTCGGCTCCTTACCACACTTTATCTAAAATTTGAACAAGTACAATTTAATACCCACTGTTGCGTCTAAAATAGCTGGACCAGTGGCAAACAGTATAGACCCTGACGAGACACCGCATTTGCGGCATCTCAGATCTGGGTCTACACTGTTTGCTTACGCTTGTCTTACCGAATGCACACAGTAAAGTATAACATATGGTAAGAATCAATCAGATACAGTACAGCTCAGGTAAAAGAACCAAAAAACTCTTTATTCCGAATATCGGCGTTTCGCGAACTTGCCAAAAACACTCGGAATCAAACCGAGTAAACGTTATATTCGGCGGACACCACTCGCAAGTCCGCCGAATGTATGCGTTATGCGAAGTTATGCGAAGTTACTCGGAATGGAAATATTATACCCCGGAGGCAATATTTCTCGCGAAGCGATGCGAAATTCCTCGGAGTAATTTGACTAAATACCTGTCCGATTTTTTATATATTTATTTATTTATTTAATAAAGTTATTTAGATATTTCTTTAATAAAAATATTTTTTATTTATTTTTATCTTTATTTTTCCATCATATAGTACAGTCTGCGTGAAGGTTATATTGTCCGCGCTCATGCGGATGCGCAGGTTGATCTGAGTGTGCACTGATCACAAAGGTCTTATTGTCCCAAAAGTGTTTTCCAAATTTCCGCATTCCGATCCCCCAAAATTAGATCCATTCCCTTGTTTTCTTAAAATATCAACCAATGCTGCCTTGTTCCCTAATATATTTGGGTGCTCCCTAGGTCCAAAGATAACCCCGGTAGCCCCCTTCATTGTTCGAGCACGTAACATGGGCCTCAACAAAGCTCCATATGAAAATGTACCGGATTCTTTGGCTTAGTCTAGTCCGGCCACACAAGTGGGTCCGGCATGGTCATTTTTATTTAATGTGCCGTAGAAAACAAAACAAACACACAAAGATCACAAAGAGAATCAAACATCTTCCCCCAATCGACGAATTACGTATGTATATTTGGTATTCCTGTAACGACCTTTTCCCATACAACAACCGTACGCGCTCAATATAAATGACGTACTGTGGAAAAAGACCGGGAAATTCTCACTCGCGTGTAGCAACCGCACGTGTCAATATGAATTTACTTAAAGGGGCGCTTCTGCTATTAAAGAGGCATTGAATCAACAAGACAGCTCATGTGAAAAGAGTGTCTGTCACACAAAAACACACTTTACGCACACGAGGCTAATGACAATTCAAACGAGTGAGTGAGTTTATTACGTCCTACTAACAGCTAGGTCATACGGAGATGTGAATCTTGATTTAAAGTCCAATATGAAAGGCTTGAGAAGCTTGGGATCGAACTCATGACCCCTGGGTGACAAGACGAGAAGCTTCACACTACACCACCGAGGCACAATTTCCCAATATTTCATACTGATAAATATCTAATAAAAGGGCTGCAGACATTTCACCATGCCCCGCCACTGCACTTAAATCAAGCAAGTGCCATGACTCTGTTAATAAACTAATAACGTTTCAAGAAAATATCTCAAATAGTTTTCAAGTTACAGAGCGGACAAAAAAAAAATAAAAATAAAAAAAAGAAAAAAGAAAGAAAGAAAAGAAATATTACAGAAACCACTAAAATAGTTTCCCTTTTCAAAGGGCCATAACTCCAAAATAAGCTCTATCGTCAAAATGAAAGAAAAGAAGGGCCGTTATCAGTTTCTGCTGAAATGATTAACAGCTTATGAATAAGCCAACCCTGGAAAAGTGTGCGTGCTCGACAAGACCGAAATAGTGTAGACTGGGCCGTTTAACTGCAGTTCAAACCAAAATTACGTCGGTACTAAGTTCTCATGTCTGAAGTATGATTTACAATGTACTTTCACTGAATCGGACAAAACGTACAATACTACAATGTACGTGCGACCAGCAAAGACTCGGGTCGGTCTCTGCATCGACCCACTAGATAAAACAAGCTTCTTGGATAGCTCGGAGTCCAAAGAAGGTGCATACTGTACGATCAACGAAGGGTCTGATCAGAATGTGCTGTTGCAGTCGCACTGTTTATCCCGCTTTGGATAGCCCGGCTATCGGAGGTAAATACAACCAGTGAATGCTTTTATCAGAATGTGCGGTTGGCAGGTTGACACGAGTCTTCGCTCGTCGCACAAGACGTTTTGTTAAACCTAGAGATTGTAGGAGGTACATACGATTAGCGAAGGCTCAGATCAGACTACTGATGTGCAGGCTCAGAGTGTGTGGGCTGATCCGTCTCTTCGTACAAGTTTTATTGTAGGTTTTGCCATGTACAGATCAATGCGCGACCATAACGCCTAACACTCTGGGTAAAATTTTCAACTGACGACATTTTGAAACATTTTTCTCATTCTTCCAAGAAAACAGGATTTGCATTTCATGCAAATTATCTCCATTGCATGACTGTCAAACCCTGTTTTCTTGGTATATAAAAAAAAAAAAAAAAAAAAAAAAGATTTTTTTTTTTTTTTTTTTGTCGTCTGCTGAAATAGCCCAGATAGTGGTAATTCGATACCTGCGAGCACCAAGTGTTATAACTTAAGATTGGTTTATAACCAGGAAGACTCTGCCTAGAATGTCCGCGAGGGCATATGAAAATATTATGGACAAATGTCATTTTGAAGATTATTTCCCGCCAATGCTAGGTTTATACATGCGTCTCTTTTAGTCGTTTAATAAATTACGGCCTTGGTTTTGCATATCGCATGTTGAAGACACAAAAACAGAACACTTTACATGGAAACAAAAGTTTTGAAGATTGCTCTATAAACCAATAAAGATAATGTTATTAATGTATATACTGTAAGAGAATAACATAACATAATAATCATTTGTACTCTGATAAATGCGGGGTAATGTCTTCACATCGCAGGTTTTTTACTCTTTTAAGGGAGCTAACTGCTGCAACTGACTATCAGAAGGGAGTTAACTGCAATTGCTTTACTAGTATGGACCATGCGAAATGGGATTGGGAACAGCATATTTCTATGAATCGCGCCAGTAAAGAGGGGGACATGCTTATACAATAAGCGGTTAACCAGTACACTGAACCCCATTCCGCCAGAAACTTGAAACTGCCAATCTTGAAGCAGTGGAAGGAGCGAATGACCGTAGCAAATACATGTGTTTCATGATAAGTGGGGATCGAATCGCGTTCGATTCCCGCCGGTGCGATATCATTTTTCCAATAAAGTCAGTGCAAACAACTTCTACCTCGAAAGGAGACATGTCATATTTGCAAGAGGGTAAAAGAAAGCAAAAGAAAGAGCTTTCCAGAGAGAGAGAGAGAGAGAAAGAGAGAGAGAGAGTTCGCAAAACTTGTAAGATTCTGGCTCGTCCATTTTAGGTACATCCGGCTATAAGATTTAGATATTCCTAGAGAAAAACGGCTAAACTGTTTTTGCAAACAGTGAATACCCTGACCAGACGCCGCGTTCTACCATCTCAATATGACAAAGAATTTCTTTTATTTTATTTTTTGTTATTGTTGAAAGAGACATAAGACATCAAGTCACCGTCATCATTAAGTGGTGATTTGAATGGACAGTCTTAATCCTGGTCCAGTCATCAACCGTCCAGACCTCGATCCGAGCAGTGTAGATACATTCCAGCGTCTTCGTTTCTGTCTCCCTTGTCAAATGAAATGTATCCCTACTTTAACCCTCGAAGCGCTTAGCATATTCAGCAGACGGCATTTTCATTTTCTTTTTCTTCTTATTTTCCTGTGTAAATTAAGCGTGGCGTAACATGTGAATCGTCTGCTAGACAGACGATTCACATGAAATGTTCAGCCTTATTTTCACTGTAAAATACTAAAACAGTTAGATCGACGTCTCCTCTAGAATTTTCAGCAGTGCTTCAGGGGTTCAAACTATTTTCTTGGCAGCCGCAGCACGTGCAAAGTGACACGGGGAAAAATGGGCCAGCCTGGATAAAAGTGCTTGTCACATGAAAATGAATGTAGGAAGATTCAGGCGACCACCACCCTTAATCCAAAACTAAAACTGGGCGATTAGAAATCATCCGAGGCTTTGGGCCAAATACGTCGCCGGCCTTGCGTATTGGGGCTACCAGCTGTTGTTCGGCCATACCCTTTGACATTCCGCAGCTGAAACATAAAAAAATCAGTCGCAGAGTTGGTTGTCGGAAGCATTTTATGTAAGTGGATATTGCAGTCTGATCCTGCTGCCGCCAGCACTAGTAAACGAGGGTAAGTATTATAATCGCAGTTGTAACAATTTTTGTTTGATTATCGTCGTGTGAGAGAATGATCTGAGTGGTCAAACTTACCTGTACAGAATAATCTGTCGCCACTCGCAAATACTCGTAAACACTCCGAATATCATGGGTACACTGAGGTCCGCTAATGTCCTCGGAATATCGAGCGCATAACTTCGAGTAAATTTTTTTCACTCGGAATGGTTTACTCCAAACCACTCGGCGGAAAATCGCGGATTGTAAAATTGGTCCGCGAAATGAAAAAAAAAATTGGTTCTTTTACCTGAGCCCTACTGTAGGTAAAATTATTACCAAATCTTCAGAGATTACTAATCGATTATTGATCACAATGGCAGGACTGATACTCGATTATCTTTTAATAGTCTGATTAGCCAGCCTTAGATAAAATGTTAAAAGTCAGAGACAAGCTGAAAGCGTGAGGTTAAAAGCAATGCGCTGGCATTTATAGCATGGTATGACTGACCTTGTACTTCAAGTCAAAAGTGGGCAGTAACCCAATGATTTGCAGCAACCATTCCATTGCACAATTGTGAGGGAGTATCTATCAAAATCAACACTTGTATGGATCTGGCAGAAGCAGAAGTCATGGGATTGGGAATTTTGGATTTTCCTGTGGCCCACAAGGTAAGACGGTAGAATGTTGAAGGACACTTTGCTTCTGATTACTACAACAAAATACTTTGATTTAGTCAGTTCTTCTTTTACACCCAAGAACAATATATGAAAGTTGACTGATGAAGGGGTATCTATAAAAATCATAATAATAATTGTAAATAAAGTTCTGGAAGTAACTATGGGAATTATGTTTTTATCAGCACCATTAACAAGTGGTGACAGGCCTTTTTTCATGGAATGGAACTGTAAAGTGTCGTGAAAAACGAGAACGAAGTCTATCACAAATTATGTCCAACTACTGGTACTGGCATCTGTCCGAATAAAGGGCACTTTGGGTACAGAAACGTTTAGAAACGGTAAATTATCTTGCGAAAAAAAAAAACAACAGTAATTCTGGTTTTCAAAGGTTGCCAACTTATATCAATTTTATCAAATATATTTTTGAATTCTTATTTAGTTATTCAAAGCAAATAAACCCACTTTTTTCTGCCTCAAGTTAAGGCCAAAATTCTTGTGACAGGAACGTAGTCTTCTCATAAAGACGCTTGCTTAAAAGCGCCCATTGGATCCGAACTCGGCATTTTCCGCCTATTATAAAATAGAATTGAACCAATTTTGTAATCTTGGCTTAACACGTTTGTTAAAATACATTTTTTTTTCTAATTTATTTCACAGATGTTCACAAACATTTGACAAACATACATGTTAATACATAACATTTTCATTATTATAAGACATATCAAACAGTTTATACCAATATTTTGTGGTTTTGGACAAAATTAACAGTCGTTTCGTTCATAATTAAAGTGGTTATAAGTTGTGGAAGAAAAAAACGCTGATTGTCTTAAAGAAAAGAAAAAAATAAAATAAATAAATAAAATTTTGTCCGCAACCATAAAAGAAGCTATAAACCTTGTTCTTATTTTCGTTGCTACATTGCCATGATCCATATAAGACGTGAAGAGAGCAAAGACACCACCATCAACAGTCAAAAGTACTTGCCCTTTCACAGAGAATAGTGTTCATTTATTTTTCACAAAAACTGTCTTTTATGATTGCATCTCTGATTGAATAATAACTAGAATATATATAAATATGTGTTGTGTGGAAATGAGACTATTGTTGTACGTCACTATCAGCTCCTGGAAATCGTTTCCATATATGGGAATAACGTGACTTTAAGTGCACGCGACATCTGTCAAACTCAGACGATAAAAACAATCGCACAGAAAAAATAAAATAAATAAATAAAACACTAAATACATATCACAGGGATATTTTATAGAAGGGGTATTCAGTAGATGCACGAAAATAAGTTTTATCTAAATTTATAAGAACAGTAAATTTACTTACCAGTATTCTTGACATTTTATCCGATTCTGTTTGTTTTCAAGAGGTTGACGTTTGCATCGACAGGTCGCGAACGTAAACAAACGCTAGGGGGCAGGGCAACCGAGATAGCACGAGATATATAAATACCGCGATAAAGTAAGACCCGCGATAAAGTAGGAAGTATACCATTCCAACTATTTCGTCGACTGCTGAATCTGCCCAGAGATTGGTAAATTCTTAAGGAACGTACTAAGCTTACTAAGAAAAAAAGGTTATATCATTATTACCGCGTAAAAATTTAGATTTTTTGTCTAGTCCGTAGTTTTGAAATAGTTTAGATCAGTTTAAGGTTTTAACCCATTTATGCCGGGTGAACTCTTCTACATCAGCTGTTTGGACTGGTCCATTTCCAACTGAAGGAGTGTCTGATTAGGTTTTTTTTATTATTATTACCACGTTCTGTGGCGTCTGATCTGGGTCTGCACTGTATGCCGATGTTCCCTTTATGGGACGCAAAGCATAAATGGTTTAATATGATTCGCTCGTAATTATGAGATAATATATCTCGTAATTACGCATCACCTTATCTTCCTCATGATTACTGAGACCCTTTCACTCCCCACCTCCGCCCCCGCTCCCCAGATGCCCAATTCTCCGTTTTTGGCATATAAAGTCTTGATATAAGGGGATTTAAATGGCTGCGATTAAAACCTCGGATATAATTTAGTAAGCTAATTTGTTCAGCCTGTTCACTAAAAATGAGTGGAACATTATTTTGCGTAAGCATATTTGAGAGGTTCCAAAGTTGATAGATAAAGCTAAGACTTACTGATTAGTATAAAAGCAGACATTTAAAAACATTTTTCTCAGAAAATAAAGTTTGACAAGTCATATAAATTGGGAGACAATTTGAATGAAATGTGAAATGTTATTTTCTGCGAAAAAATGAAAAATGAAACACACACACACACGCGCGCGCGCACACACAAACACCAATTTTCATTGCTGATTTAGCCTTCAGAATACTAAAACTTAAAATGTACATGAGTCGGGACACGCAAAGGACTATATCAGTGTTCCGTAATTATAAACAAATATCTGAAAGTATCTTTCTTTTAACTCTTTCGGCGCCAAATTTCAGACGACATTTGTCGTCTACTTTTTTTTTTTAAATTTTAACAAACTACCATTTGGAAAGAATATATGTAAAGTTGAAAGACTGAATGTCAAACATCATAGATCCAGATGAGGCGGCTCAATGAGCCGTCTCATCTGGATCTATGCTGTTTTCAAAAGCCTATTATTATCACCTGTGGCAGTGATAGGTGTACATAGTTATAATAGTTGGATAATAATCACTATCAAATCAACAACTAAAAACAACAACAGCAACATTTATAATAATAATAATGACAATAATAATAATAATAATAATAATAATAATAGTAATAACAATAATAATGGCTATGATACGAATTTACAGATCTGATTTCACTCAACTCTCTTTATCTCAACTCCAAGGGACCTTTTTTGGTTTTAGATAATAGAAGTTTGAGATGTATTTAAATGTAAAGAACTAATGCAAACTAAACTGCTATTGCCCTTTATTTTGCTTGACTTAAGCAATAGTTCGAGTTATCAGTGTATGAAATAACGAGAGTCAACTGTATATAATATGCAAACATGGCTGATGTTTGTTTACCTGGAGAAAACCATCTGGAGACAACGAGATCGTCTGTCAGGACTTTCTCGAACGGATAGAGTTTTATTATCATCTTGCTTCAGGCTTATCGTTTCAATCTAAAAATAGAAAATATTCATCTGTCGACGGTATGCAAACTCAGATCAGTCAGCCTGCCATTCAGCGTGGTTCTACCTGCATGGTTCAGTCTCAAGCATGTGCGGAGTACTCACCAGACAGGCTTTGCATTTATGAAAAGATCGAGTTTTCTCCATCGAAGCTTATATCCAGAAGTATTAAATATTTTTCAGTGAGACACAAATCTTAACTTTCAAACTTAAGTTGTTTTAATCTTTACCACTCTCTAGGCAAATCCAGCAGAAAACAAACTGAGGATATTATTTAATGTTTTTTTTCCCTGAAGAAATGTCAAAGCCTTTTTTCTGGACAAAAAAAAGGAAAATATTTCACATGGTTGTCTGCTGATTTTTTTTTCCTAAACATATTAAGCATTAAGTCATCACGAAAATATGCCTATATAATTTGACCCCCTTAAACCCCATTTTATAAATTAAAACTGGGATTTACAGGGGTATACATTATTTTTTATTTCTGCTCAAAAACATAGATTGTGGGTACCCGTTAGAACCGCCTCGTCGAGGCGGTTCTAGCGTGTATCCACAATCTATGTTTTGAGCAGAAATATGAAAAATATCAGAATTTTTATCTGAAAACTTTCGTTTTTTTGGCGGTAAAATTTTCAGTATATTTGAATAGGCGTATTTTCGTAATGAATAGCAATGAAAATTCAGAGTGTATTTCTTTATTACAAACTACAATGTAACCAGAAAACAGGATCCTTTAGAATTACAGAACAAACAAAAGGTAGAAACTAAATGAGTAGTCTCAGTAATAGTAGGCTAAAATAAGTAGACTAAATTAGTAGACTCAGTTTGATCGAGTCCGTACATGAGAGATATTGAAATAATCAAAGCACTGATTGTACTCTGGTGTGTCGATTTTCTCTGGGTGTAGGTCGATGAAAATGGTCCTGAACGGGTACTTAAGACTGCTTCATTTCACCCTAAACACTGTTGTTTAAATCTTAAACTGCCAATCACAACAATTGTCGTCTGCTTTGTCATCTGCTCGTGAATTTAAAAGTCAGTTTTGCAAACAGTGTGGACCCAGGTCAGACTGCTCCTCTAGAAGCAGTCTGATCTGGGTACACACTGTTTGCCTGTATGCAAAAATAGGTTTGAAAAGTTTGCAAGAATATTCAGGAGACGACATAAACAGACGACATTTTCAGATGCAGGTTTTCTTGGCATTTTAAGGGTTAAGCAAACAGTGAAGACCCTCTGACATCACAGCGACAAAAATAGCGCTGTTACCTGGATTTCGTACATTTATTGTTCAATGATAATCGCGTGGACAACAAGCAAACTTAAGGGTATTTTTGTGTATGTATACCATGGCTTGATTGTAAACGATCGACCCAAACATGCAACATCCCCCACGCTTCCCTTGCAGCACTTTAAGCGGGGTTTTCTTGTCCGATTTTTATGAACTCAGCCGTCTAAAGGACCAGTTAATTTAGATTCAGTCTCTCACTACGTCGAAGTTAGCAATTTCTGTCCCATTGTGTTCTTTTCAAAATCTCAAAATTTTTTAAACTGTGAACTTGATATTATTTTTTACTGCAAAGATGATATTTGATTTTCCTCCTTCTTATTCTTTCAGTACAGTACTTTCGATACCTGAAACCGGAGATTGGTTTAAACTTTATTTTGATTGCTTCCAATACAACATAATTTACAACAATACAATATTTTCCAGGATCTGACTGTAAGCCTTAGCTTGTCTGAAAGTCATCTCCTGGTAATAAAGGCATACAACTTTCATAGATGTTGTCGCCGGCCTCGGTGGCTCAGTTGGATGCGCCGTCCGACTGGAGACCAGGAGGTCGTGGGTTCAACCCCCGCCGTGGTCGGCAACATTCTTTCGTGGAGATTGATCATGAAATATTTTCTACGGTCATTCTCTCCCTTCCGCTGATTCAAGAAGGGCAGTTGTCAGTTTCTGGCGAAAGAATGTGCACAATACTGGTTAACCGTTTAGAGGACTAAACCTGCCCAGTAAACGTGTGGTTAGGTAAACTGACCGCGCTCGACATCGACCCCATTGGGTTGACTGGGCCGTAAAACCCCAACACAAACAAATTCATAGATGTTATGAGTGGCATCATCAAACATGCAGAGAGAGAGAGAGAGAGAGAGAGAGAGAGAGAGAGAGAGAGAGAGAGGGATGTTCCATGACTCCATAAGTTGATTCTTTCAATATAATTTGCATCACTGTTACGTCAGTACCTTTATATCATAAGAAACGTTTCTGCTTGACTAAGGATTCTTGAACGTGGCAAAACATGGTTTCATTATCTTCATCCGTGGCTGTTACTTTACCGTGAAGCAATTCTTGAAAAGAATGCGTGTGCAAACAGCCAGAAAGGTAAGTATGCCTGACGTTGGCATATCTAGGACAGTGGAGAAAAAAATCGGAGATTCAAGGTCACAGATCATTCAAGTCGCACATTTAGAGTCCATATGGATAATTCGAATTCCTAAAATATATCAAAGTAAAATAGGTACATGAACCTGTATAGTCCTCGAAGTACCAGAGTTCTTTAAAAATCTATTATCCTTTTAGAATCATAAAATTTAGAATGTCAACAAGAACATATCCAGGATTAGTTTAAAGGATGGTAGAAATTGGTACTTAAACTAAGTACTGGGGAAGACAGGAAAACAGTTTAGACCCAGATCAGATACCTCAGCAGCATCTGATCAGGGCCTACACTGTTTACCACTCACCCCGCAGTTTTAAACACATTCACAGACAGTGAAATGGACATATTGAAATTTTTGGAGAAGTGTCATGTAAAGAGTATTTAAAGGTGTGCAAATATTTAGGGTACATACTGTATCTAAATGTATCAAAAAAATTGTAAGAAAATGATATTTTTTAGTTAAAGTCGGGTTCACTGAACTTCCCGAACCCCAGTCTGGATCCGCCCCAGTTTGGAATACGTGGCCAGGCTGGGCCAAGTTACAAACACTTATTACTTATATTGCGCAACTAGTACCAGTCTCTGGCGGTGCTGCAAGATTTTATTTTGTAGTCGGGAGAGGCTTGGGGTTTCAGTCGCACCCTTCCTCTTTGACTCAAATTTAAGGTTTCAGGAAAATTTCGGACAAATCTGATAATTTGAATACTACGTTTGGCCAAACTACACGTGGAAAAACAATAGCTTTGTATGGCCATTCGGTTTTAACACTAGTCAAAATAGACAACACATTGTTCCAATGATCTTTAATGGCATGCCATTAATATTATTGAAACCATGTGCATTCACCATGTGCATTCTGTTTTATTTGATTTAAAATGATTACCTCCTATAATGCAAAGACGCCTCCCTATCAACAAAATGCTGTGTATTACTGATGATTTATACAAAATATATAAATTTTTACCCTCTTCTGCTTCGGAGATTTATTTGTTCTTCTTCTTTTCTTCTTTTTACGCTTTTTTCCCCGACATGTTTCTGCACAAGTTTCAACGAAATCGGAATAAGTAGTCAGGATAAATATTGTGCATGTAGCGTCGCAAAATAACCATGGTTGACTGCCTTGACAACGGAGGCACGTCACCGACGTTAGAACGTTGGCAATGTTACGAAAACTGTCGAATTTTCTCGTATCATTCCGTGACACTTTAAGAATCAATTTGATTGTTATGTGTTTTATCGATGTGAAAACGCCAGTGAATCACTCTCAAACTGAATAAAGCCAAAGTCGCTGGCGTTTGCACATCCAACTCAGAACAGATGCCACAGAACGAAGTATTGGGACAGACATGCCTGAGCAAACAATGGAGACCCAGGTCAGACGCCGCAAACGCGGCGTCTGATCAGGGTCTCCATTGTTTGGCACTCATCCAGCAAATTTTAGTCGTATCAACAGACAGTAAACTTGGACAATTTTAAGACAAGTATGGTAAGGAGTTAAGGTGTCCGATTTATTAGGGTTAATATGGTATGCATAAAATGACTCCCTGACAGGTGTAGGAGGACTCTCTGAAATACTTCGAGATATCCGTACCTCAACATAAGATTGGCAGAATTGAGGAACAAATAAATTGATCAGCCTCATTTCACAAATGAATATATAATTTGACTCCTGAGGTTAGCGATACATTGCAAATATTGTTGAAAAGAGGAGAAATTTCTCCTGTAGGGAGAAATTTCTCCTCTTTTCCACAATATTTTGTTACCTGTTATTAGATTTCCATGTTAAAACAGGGACCAGATTTTCTCTTCTAGATAAACGAAGTCGAGATAGCGAGCCGAGTCGACTGTATATAGTTTGTATTTATTGGGATGAATCGCTCTTTTCAACATTTTTTCACCCGTGTTACATGTATGGCCAGTTGACCTATGCGGGTTTTTTTTTTTTTTTTTTTTTTTTTTGTTTCTTTTTATATATATATAACTTCGTGTCAGTTATAATCATCTTTCTAAGCATCCAGTCGCTTTTCAAGGTAGGTTTTATCTTAGCAGTGGAAGGCGGGCTGTCCCATTAACTTTTTTTCTCATTTTTTAGCCGAACCAGAGATAATCAAGTACTTTCCTGTTGGACTGGCGTAATGATTGACAATTTTACTGGCAGTCATGGTTTCCGTTCTATTAAGAATGACCTGAAGAAGTCTGACAGAGAGTCATCCAATGGGCATCCCTGTAAAATTTCATTAAAATGTATCCTCAACGGAGAAGATTTTTGAAGATTGCACTAAACCTACATATTGCCAAAATGCTCCGCCCACTGCATGCCATATTTTTCGACCAATCAAAGTGGGTTGAAGGAATCTGATAGAGAGTCACCCAAGGAATATTACTGGAAATTTTCATTAAAATCTACCGTCTACGGAGAAGATTTTTGAAATTTGCACTAAACCTATATATATATTGCCAAAATGCTCCGCCCATGCCATGGTTTTCTGCATGCCATGGTTTTCGACCAGTCAACAGGAGTTGAAGGAATCTGAGGGAATATTACTGGAAATTTTCATCGAAATATATCAAGCACATTATGTGGAGAAGATTTTTTAAGTTTACGCTATAGCCATGTTTAAGGCAGAACAGTCCTGCCTGGCGGTCATGTTCAATCGCGATATGACTGAAAGATTATTGAAAGCGACGTTAAGCCCAAATCAAACAAACTGGCGGCCATGTTTTTCAACCGATCAACATGAGTGGAAAATACTGTATAGAGAGTCGCGAAAGAACCATTCATCATGCACTCGTCACTTGAACGGCTCGCACTCATGTCTGTTATAACCGAACACAAATGTTGCGTTCCGAAACCTAGATCGATTCACAAAGGATATCATTAAAATTCATCGGAAAGCCTACGGCTGCATCTATAATTACTTACAATTAAACAAAAAGCTCACGGCGACGATGGCCTGACAGATGTCCTTACCAATGACATACCTGAAAAGCGTACAATTCATACATTTAGACCTATTCTTACAAGTTGACGGCATATCAAAGCACAAATGTTGAGACAATGCATCTAAACGAGACAACATTTGATGCGCAACGCACGAAAATGGTCCATATGCAATCAATGGACAACACACTCTCTGATCTGAGCCTTCGTTGTCTGCTTACAGAGTCAATGTACATTGTAGAATATGTCGACAAAGAGAGAATGACCAGATCAGACTGCACGAATGCGTATGCTCATCTGGACCTTTGCCTTTCGCATATGACTTTTTCCCACGTTGCGCACCATTTGATAAATGACATTTTTTTTATGGCTGGAGGGGAATGGATACACTTTCAGGAGAGACAATTCTATCAAAATGTTTTACTTCCCTTTTGAAAATGGGTATATTTTAAAAGGAAAGAATTTGCTTTCTTAGGAGCAAACTATTTCCTTTTAGGGTAGGTCCATTTTAAGAAGGGATCAGAAAGCAGATTAGCGAATAGGAAGTAAAAAAAAAGTTGTCTTCCTGTACAAAACAGCGGAAAATCTTACAAGTGTATCTTGTCCCCTTAAATGTTAAAAGAGACCAAAATCATTTCTTTTTAGCTTGATAGCATTTTATCCTTGGGGGATAACGACCAGAAAATGGTCTTGATTACGTTAGTTGCAACTTTACACACTCAACACCAACAGCACTAGATTACCAAATGCTGAAAGACGTCCTTGTCCTTCTAAGTATAAAAATGTATTCTAGCAAAGTGTCAACGAAAGAAATGGCTACATTTGTCGATCTTTCTATCTTCACGTAAGTCTTAACCTCTTTCGAATATTATTAGAATAGAATTTGTATGCATGGTGTGTTAGAAAAAGAATAAAGAGACAAAAAATGCTAAATAGAAGTTTAAAGGTGAAGGAAGGAGAAAAGATGCAAGGGTTGGTGTTAGTTAGGAGAGTTTAAAATCAGGTTAAGAAAAACAACAACAAAATGGCATGTGCACCCAGCGAAGACTCCGATCAGCTTGGTTTGATCAGTCTTCGCTGTGTGCTCATTGGATAGCTAAGGACCCAAGTTTGTTTTTTTTTTTCGTGCGGACAGTGAAGACTCTGATCAGACTAGGTGGATTCCCAGGCTGAGCTGAGTCTTCGTTGGGCGCACATGCCATTCTGCTGATTTTGTCATGCGCTTGCGCCAATATTATTAGAGGAGTGAGTAAACTGATCAGACTGACTTCTAAATTAAATGTGGAGATCCAAACCTGGACACGATCAGCTGATAATCTGTTCCAAAGAAAAACTGACATAGAAAAACGAATATTTGTAATAATAGACGGATGTGTGAATTTGTAAGAAAGAGGATGTGTGTGACGAGTGTATCTCATGGGACATTCAAATTATGATGGAACTGGTTCGGCACCAGACAATGAACAACCTTATAAAACATTGTGAGTCTCGCGAATTAAATGTTTACTGCATAAAATGCATTATCTGTACCTACAGAATCAAATGAAACGTTTTCCCTGATGGTAAAAGCAATAGTGACCAGCCTTTATAAGCTTTTTATTTTGGTTTTATTTTAATGGATGTATCAGATAGGACAAGACAAAATATTTAGACGTAAACGTCTAAGTACCGGCGCAAATTTTGTTCATGTTTACATATAGAGATATGGGACAACCCAACAGGCACATGACGTTAATACAACGTCGTTTCAACGTCGATGCAACGTCATGACGTTGCATCGACGTTGAGACGACGTTGTATAAACGTCATGTGCCCGCTGAGAAGAGTTTTTCAAAGTTAAATAAATTTTCAAGGTAAAAAAGAACAACAATGTGATTCTTTAATGTTTGCTTTTATTAAGCTTTATGAAATTTCTTGATTGAATTGAAAATAAAATGGACATTAATCTGCTTATAACATAGTTTGTTTTGAGATTTTTTATATTTGCCGGGATCGTCACAAACCGACGTCCCGGCAAATATTGAACGTCCTTAGTGAGCTAATCGAATAGTCTACCATATGTAAAAATCCAAAGCTATAGTAAGAGACCGGCGCAATTCCCGCGCCGGTCAGTGATAAGAATAAGCCGGCCTCGGTGGCTCAGTTGGATGCGCCGTCCGACTGGAGACCAGGAGGTCGCGGGTTCACCCCCCCCCCCCCCCCCCCCCGCCGAGGTCGGCAACATTCTTTCGTGGAGATTGATCATGAAATATTTTCTACGATCATTCTCTCCCTTCCGCTGATTCAAGAAAGGCAGTTGTCAGTTTCTGGCGAAAGAATGTGCACAAAACTGGTTAACCGCTTAGAGGACTAAGCCTGCCCAGTAAACGTGTGGTTAGGTAAACTGACCGCGCTCGACATGACCCCATAGGGTTGACTGGGCCGTAAAACCTCAACACAAACAAACAATGATAAGAATAAATATATTTGTCACTGGAGACGGGAGCCAGTCTAACTGCTTTCCTGTGCACTGGACACAGTCAGGCAGACAGCGGAATTATAAACAGAGGGTGATGTTTTCTGGTAGGTCATTTATGTACAACAGAAAGAGGAAAGGGTCCAGTACAGTACAGATCCCCGGAAACCGCGGAAGTGACTTGGACTTTATTTAAAAAAAAAAATAATAATAAAAAAAATCCCCACCCTGTACAACGGTTTGAGAGTTGCCCTTGAAGAAGGACTTTCTCCAGTTCGATGTTTTTGTTGTTGTTGTTGTTGTTTTTTTTGTTTTTTTTGTTTTTTTTTTTTGTTTTTTTGTTTTTTTTTGTTTGTGATGATTAACAACAGTTTTGAAGGCAATGCTAAACTCTAAAAGAACTAAATCTGTCTATCTCCCTCAAGTTGAATTAACTTCTCTAAAATGTTTCTGACATTAATACAGCCCTAGAGCAGGCTGTAAGTGCTGCTAGATGTCAAAGGAAACATAAAGTTTAAACAAACATCTTCAAATAAATACTAAATAATACGATTTTCCATTTATTTTTGACGCGTTTTCGGCATCTGATCTGGGTTTGCACTGTTTGCTTAGGCCTGCGTGTATACCTCTCTTCCACACACAGCGCTAATTTTAAGTTAAACTCTTTCTGCTTTGCATGTTGAGCTACACAGCATTCCAAAAGTGAGAAATTAAGTTTCAAGAAAAACATAAGTAAAACCTTAATGGCTCGAACATCTTTGGAACCATGCAAATTTGTTCGAGATATGGGAGTTCGAGCCACTGAGGCTTAATCATGGTGCCAGGGCAGAAAGCAAATAGCGATAATTTAGCGATTTTTTGCCATTTTCTACGCAATAATTGTATATTAAGTGTACTCATTAGAATCGCCTCGATGGGGCGATTCTAATGAGTACACACAACATACAATTTCATGATCAAATAAAAGAAAAATCCCCTAATAATTATTTTCTTGAGCAATCGGAATAATTTTGTAGAGACTCAAAACGAATTAGCCATGGTAAACGAGCCATCGGTGTTCGAGCTATTGAGGTTCGACTATAATAGAGTTGAAGATACCAGGGAAAGGTCTTTACACATTGTTTCCTCTCTTATGACAGTACTTACATACACTAGGCACTATGCCAGTGGTCTCTTCTAATGAATAACATGGTCTAGGAGGGCTCCGTCCACCTGTGAGTATTTTTTACCTCAAGGAGATATTTTCAATTCTAACTGTAATATTTTCTCCTCTTTCTGACATGATCTGACGTTCACGGTCAGTCTGCAATACCGTATTTACTCCAAGTATTCTGACACAAAATTTACCATACTTGTCCTAAACTTTTAGCAATTTTACTTGACAAAAAAAAAAAAAAAAAAAAAAAAAACTGCTGGACAGATAGAAACTGTCGATACTGGTCAGACACTGCGATCTGCGGCTTCTGATCTGGGTCTTTATTGTTTACTTAGGCCGTGCAGTCCGACTACTTAGAGTAAATACGGCTCTTACCATGGCCTACATGGTCTTCCTTACTGACGAAGCTGAAAATATTCCATACTATTTTATCATTCCATACATGCACATTATTCATTTTCTTTGCATGCCTGGTTATTCTAAATGAACCATTATTGATATGAAAATTAGCCTTAATCAGATAACTTTGTAAGTAATAAGTATTTTCATACATTGATTGTTTTCAATTAGCTTGATACAGAAACCAGTTAACCAATTTAAGCCTGGTCTCCCATAAAAGGGACATTGGTAAACAATATAGACCCAGATCAGACGCCGCAGAACGCAGCGTCTGATTAGGGTAGACATTGTTTGCATGAAGTACGGACATTTCTGTAAACCATGGTAATAATAAAAAATAACCAGACACCCCTTTTACTGGAAATGGACCGGTCCAAAGAGTTAAGGTAGAAGAATCCAATCGGCATAAATGGATTAATGGAACCTTCTGACAAACATGACCTTTAGAGAGAAAAAAATGTGTATGTAAGTGTATAACGTAGTCTGATCAGGGTAACTACTGATCTTGATATGAGACGCACCATGTGAAAAATTGTATTCGGGGCATATTGGGACAACGAATGCCCAGATCAGCATGCATATCCGCGGTCTAATACGCGGACATCGAAGACTCGGATCAGCCTGTGCATCCGCACAGTGCACAGTCTGATCAGTCTTCGCTGTCCGCTTACAGAATCAGTAGACACTTATTAGATTGTGCAGTTTTGCTTGCTTATCTTTACTGTTTGGACATTCCATGAAGACACTGTTTCTCAATGGGAGAGAACCGTTTTTTATTATCTCCCTTGATAGGTAAGCAAGGGTAGAAGAAATGCACTGGATATAGGCCCTCAGTGGAATGGAACTAAATTTAACTTCGATTTTTCCAACGCCACATGAAAGATTTCTTAACATTATATATTTTGTTACACAGAAAACGTTTCTTTTTGATATTTTGGAATCTAATTTACATATGACCATTTTAAAATCAAATATCTCAAGAGAACGAAGCTATACTTATCCTTTTTTATGTCTAGCGTCCCATTAAAGGGACATTGACAAACAGTGTACACCTAGATCTGTCGCCGCAGGCGTCTAATCGGGGTCTTTACACTGTTTGCAATAAATACAGGATGTTCTATAAAACATGGTAATGATAAAAACCAAACAGTCACCACCCCTTCTGTTGGAAAAGGACCTGTCCAAAGAGTTGCGGAAGCAGTGTCAACTCGGCTTAAATGGGTCTGTTACGGCCTAGTACGATTAAACACGACTTTTACTCGATTAACTGGACATTTACAGGGTTTACATACGGTCCCACCGACTTTTGTTCGAGTTATGCTCATTCGTGTATGTTTTGATAATTGGCATATGACCATGTTTAAATTAAATATCTCAAGAATAGGGAAGCTGTCTATGGATATGCTAATGGTCAAAGCATTTGGAACCAATTAATTGGACCTTGTATACAGGCAGTATTTATGGAAGTTAACTGACTAGCGTCCCCTTTTATTTTTGCACTCTACAAGGTTGGAATAGTGACTTTATTAAAAGTCAGACATGATTTTATTGTTATTACATAAGGCAAATTGTCTACGCTAAAATATTCGGACATCCTTCCAGCGGGCATACAACGTTGAAACAATGTTGAATCGATGTTGTTTGAATGTTGTGTGCCTGCTGGATTAGAACTCTTTGCCATACTAATCCTAAAACTTGAATAAATCCGAGTTTTTTAAAGATATTTTATTGCCATAATAACATACAGACAAATAAGTTGGACCACAAGCTCTGACAATAATAACCCTTAATGCGCATAAAACATAAAACATTATTATAAAATTATAAAATTATAAAACATAATTTGTAGCAGGCGCCATTCTAAAATTGATTTTGTTATTTTTCAAAGAAAACAAGACTGCTAAGCAGACGATTCATATGAAATGACAAGTCTTATTTGCTCTGAATATTAATAATAATAATAATAATAATAATGCTACACTTTGGGTAGCGCTTTAAGGGTAATTACTGTTCTTCCCATACTTTATGGGACCAAATTCGACTAACTATCTGTTGATCAGGAAGTCGCAGGTTCGATCCTCACCAGGTCCGGCTACATTCTGGTGTAGAGATTGATAATGAAATATTTTTACGGTCATTTCTTCCCCTCCGCTGATTCAAGAAGGGCAGCTGTTAGTTTCTGGCGAAAGAATGTGAACAAGTACTGATTAAATGCTTAGAGGAAAAGTGTGTTAATAAATTGAGCGGCTCAACATGACTTTAATTGTGCTGACTGGGCCGTTGAACTCCAAACAACCAACCCACCAACAAAATGGTAATGTACTAAAAGTGCCGGCTGAATGGCAAATTATGCAGAACCCGATTAGACGCTGCTGCAACGTGCTATCTGGATCTGCACTGTCTGTTTAGTCATATCCGTCCGAAGATTTACGTTAAAAACGATACTTTCATTTGTTTTGTTCAGTCTAAACTCACTGAAGCATTGAACTCTGAACAAATAATAAATGATGCTCAACGTGGTAAAAAGGCCCTTATGCCATATGCTAACAGCGAAGGTCAAGATGAGAGTGCGCATCCGTGCAGTCTGATCTGGGCATTTTTTGTTCGTCGACATATACTACAGTAGCCATTGATTCTGTAAGCGGACAACGAAGGCCCAGATCAGTATGCGCAGGCTGATCAGGGCCTGCGTTGTCCGCAAATAGCATAAGGGCCTGTTTGTACGTTACGCATCAAATGGAATAATACTTTCTAATCAGTGGTTAAAAACAAAAAGGAGTAAATGTAATATCCCAAAAGTGCCCAAAGTGTTCAATATTGAGAAAAATAATATACCCTGGTTTGAGACTGAATATTAAAATTCCGGATTATTTCTTAGCGGACAAATGACATAATCTTTAATTTCTGGGTTCTTTCTTGGCGGACTAATCTCGTTTTGAACAAATTATCATAGACTTTTAAAAACCGTATAAGTGGAACGGATTCACTTGGTATATTTTCTCCACTTTTACAAAAGAGACAACTTTTGTGACATTCTGTTTGTTTTCTTGCACACCAGACCCCTTTCTAAAAAAGTGTTTTCTCTAAAAGGAAAGAATATGCTCCCAAGAGGAGTAAATTATTTCCTTTCAGAGAAGACTCCTTTTCGAAAGGAAGAGAAAACAGTTTTGACAAAGTGCCTCCCCTGAAAATGTAGCTTTTTTTTTCTTAACAAAGAGACATGTTGATGATAAATCGAGCAAGTATAATGTCGGCGTCTTCGACGTCGTCGTCGACGCAAGGTTCAAGAACGGAAGACGGACAATCGAAGGTGATTACTTCACTTACAGGAAAGTTTTTTTGTTTTTTTTTTTTTTGTTTTTTTTTTTTTGTTGTTTTGTTTTTGTTTTGTTTTTTTGTTTGTTTGTTTGTTTTTGTTTTGTTTTTTTTGTTTTTTACTTATTTATTTTATTTTATTTTTTTTTTATTTTATTTATTTATTTTTTTCGTTAATTTTTTTTATGATCCTTTTAGGTGTCATTTGTCAATAATTACGCAGCTCCAGAAAAATGGCGATGCACTTGTAACACTTGAAGTGACCACTTTATATGTATTTTTGCCGAGAAATAAGAAAAGTGTATTTATTGGACAACCTTCTTATCTGGAGTTATTATTATTATTATTATTATTAGTTTTATTATTAGTAGTATTATTATTATTAGTATTATTATTATTATTATTATTATTTCTATTTATTTATTTTGTTTTTTGGCGAATCAGTTTGAATTGGAATGATTACTATAACCGTACTGGTACTGAGATTTTCTTACGTGTGGTTCACAGCCATTGTGCAACTCTCAGCATCCCATAAATGAGACATTTGCTAGAATGTAGACCTCAGTTCCGTACTCAACGCTACTTTTAAGTTTAACTCTTTCTGCTTTGCATTTTGAGCTACACAACATTCAAAAAGTGAGAAATTATGTTTCAAGAAAAACATAATATATAGAGATGAAGATACCAAAAAAGGTCTTTACAGGTTATTTCCGTTCTTATGACAGCAGTTACATACACTGGTCACTAGGGTCTTCACTGTTTTCCACTCACCTAGCAATTTTACACACATTCACAGGTAGTAATATGTACTCGATGAAGAGCAGTATAAGGTAAAGAGTAAAGTATATGAATATTTAGGGTAAATACGGTTTATCAAGAATTTTCCATGAAAACTCGGACCTAATAATACTGGGTCCAAGATGAAAATGAAATTTTGAGTCAAAGGGGGATCGACTGAAATCCCAAGCCCCCTCTGAATCTGCATAAATTTTAGTAGGAATTCAATTACTGTCTATTGACAGTTTTAAATACAGAAACAGAGCTTCGGTCTCCGAGGTATAAGTTTTATTCACTTGAAGTTCTTTTGGATAAATTTTATCTACCATTTGTTCAAAGTAATCATTATCAATATTCAATAGGTTATCTAAGTTTTGACACGATGAATTGAACACTTCAAAAATATCGGCGAGTCTTTCTCTTGGCGCCATTGGTGGCCTCTGTTCTGTGATTGAGGCAATTCCTGGATATCTTCTTTGCTATTTTTTTTTTTTTATTTAATTTTGTTTGGTCTTCAGTTTGATGTTTGGTCACTTATAAAGAGAAGGAGCAATGAAAACCCATTTTGTATGGAGGCGAAATTTCGAGCAGGGAAGCCTCTTCACAGACTAAAAAGCACTATTGTTACTCGGAAGAAGAAACACACGGACAGCGAAGCCGAGGTTGACGATGATGCGTCTTCAATTTCATCATCTAGCTCCAGTGATGATTGGCTGAACGGTGATGACGAGGAAGATGGTAAATATTAGTTTGTTTGTTGTTGTTTTGGGGTATACTGTTTACATAGTATACATACACCAAACTTTCCTTAAGGATGTTGTCCACATGATAATCACTGACCAATGAAATCAAGCCGCGCGTTTGTACGAAATCCAGATAACGGTTATTTATAACCGCGCTATTCTTGTCGCTGTGATGTCAGAGTGCCGTGTAAAGAGGGTTATCTGTAAAACCTGGACTGGGACATTGGCAAACAGAACACGGCTTCTGATCAGGGTCTGCACTTTTTGTTTAAATTTCAGGAACCTAAGAGTTAAATGAAACAGTCTTACATTCCTATACAGGACATTTTTCCTAGCCTACACTTAGATACAATCGCCAGTGCTATCAGTGCTTTGATTTCTTTTCAGTTTTACAGTTAGTAGATACACCTCAAATAGTTTGCCACTGTTTTGTAAGAGGATACCGTTTTTGCAAACTTAAGGTTGCCTGCCAAGTATTTGATATCTTTAAAAGATAGAGACCACTCTTCTCGGTGTGAAAAAAGCAAATGGGCCAGCGCACGACAAAACCCACAATACAATAAGACATGTGATCATCGAAGACTCAGATCAGCCTGCGCATCCGCGCAGTCTGACCAGAGTCTTCGCTGATCGCATGTGCTTTCTACAGCCTCCGGGCTATCCAAAGAGGGATCAACGAAAACCCTTGGCATGGGTGATGAACATGCTGATCTGAGTTTTTGCTGGTCAGGTCTTCTTGTAGGTTTTGTCATGCCCTGGCTTAACCCTTCTCTTGCTAAACATGACATGCCCAGTCTTACCAAACAGTGTAGATCCAGATCAGTTGGCTTCTGAAGAAGCCAACTGATCTGGATCTGCACTGTTTGTCATTAAAGATGTGAATTTCCATTTTAAAAAAAAACGGATCAAGTAATCTGACTGGCTGGAAATTAAAAGTGGGCGTGGCATCTTAATTTATTCAGCATGACAAAGGTTAAATATGTTTATTCCTAGAACCTTTGTGATGTCCGGTTAGCTTTCCGGCACACTTAGTCCCGCCTGAAAAGAGGTCTCCTCTAAAAGGAACGAATTTTCTCCCATGGAAAGCAAATTCGTCCCTTTTGCAGCAGATACCTTTTCAGAAAGGAGGCAAGACAAATTGAAAGTTGCCTGTCTAGAAAGTGAATCCAGTACCCTTAACCCTGGTCCAGCTGAACCCGGATATGCCCTGCCTTTGCAAACAGTGTATATCCAGATCTGTTGGCTTCTTCAGAAGCCAACTGATCTGGATCTACACTGTTTGGCATTGAATAGATGAATTTGTATCAACAACCTAGATCAAGTAATCTGATTGGCTGAACATTTGAAGTGGGCCTGACATTTTAATTTATTCAGCACGGCAAAGGTTTAGTCTCCAAGAACTACCCAGTAAACACAGATAAGCTATGTGAATACGTCCCTTTTATATGTTTAAAGAGTACTGGCGGATTGGAAAAGCGTGTAGACAGACTGGCTTCAGTCTCCAATGACTATTTTTTTTTTTTTGTATAGTCCTGTTTGATACTCCACTAGAATATAACCAGAATATTATCATGACTATAAAGTCTGGTCACTGTAGTGACTAGCCTTTATAGTCAGGGTATTATTTTGGTTTTATTTTTGTGGATTATTAAAAAGGGTAATAAGAAAAATATTTAGTCACTGGAGACTGGAGCCAGTCTAAGTAGACCCTTAATCTAACCAAACTGCTTATTTAGGAGCAGTTTGATTTGTATCTCTGCTGTATGCCCAGTCATGTCTGTCGGAGTATTTAGGGTTATTTGCTAACAAGTCATGCTTTCTTTCAGATTTCTTCGACATAGTCGAACGTCTAAATGTCAACAATAAAAAACTCGACTTCAAAGGCCTAGCGACCATGCTGATTAACCAACAAAAAGCTCAGCGTATACAGAGCATGCCAAGCCAGAGGCCTGCGTCAGGTAAGAAGTTTTTATTATTATTATTATTATTATTATTATTATTATTACTATTATTATAACCAGTCTGGTAATTGAGCAGTGCTAAGCGAAAATGTGTCTTACGGACATATGAGAGGTTGGTTTGGACTTTAACGGCGGAGAACACTATTAAGGTCATGCCATGCCATCGGTTTACCTTATCACACTTTAGTCTTCTCAGCGGTTAACCAGTACATGTGCAAATTCTTTCGCCAGAAACTGGCAACTGTCCTTCTTGAATCAGCGGAAAGGAGAGAATAACCGTAGAAAATATTTCAAGAGCAGTCTCCACGAAAGAATATTGCCGGACCCGGTCACCAGTCGGACCCGCATCCGATTGAGCCACGAAGCCGGCCTCACCCCTTAGAGACATTTGCAGACAGCGCAGGCCCAGATCAGTCTGTGAATCCACACACTATGAACAGTGCCTTCGCTGTTCGCTTACAGAATAACTGAAATCTGGAAAACTTACGAAAAATCATAATGAGAGTGTATATCGGAGAATAATCCCCATGAAAATTTCGAGAAAAAATCTAAATAATGGTTATTCATTGTGTTTGTTTAAACAAATTAACCATTATCACTCTCTAGGCTAATTCAACAGACGACAAATTGATACAGTTAGCATGAAATGTAAAATCCTGTTTTAGCATGAAATGGCAAATCCTGTTTTCTGGGGAATATAAGAAAACTATTACAAAATGTCTTCAAGTCTGCTGAAAATTTAACCCAGAATGCTAAGCGCTGAGGATACTGGATAGTGTTGGTCGTTTCTCTGCCATTTTACAATGGACACAACATTTGTGACTTCCTGTTTGCTTTCCTGCCCTTTCTGAAAAGAAGTCTACTCTAAAATGAAATAATTTGTTCCCAAAGGGAGCAAATTCTTTTCTTTTAGAGTAGACCCTTTTCAGTAGGGAAAACAAACAACCAAACAATTCTTTCTGACAGAACTGCCTTCCCCTTCCCTGAAAATGTATTCATTTCCTTTTGAACATTGGTATTCATATCCTTTAAGATATTTGTATTCATTTCATTTGTATTCATTTCCTTTAAAACATTTGTATTCATTTCCTTTAAACACCTGTATTCATTTCCTTCAAATATTTGTATTCATTTGTGGAGCGCTGTGGTGCAGTGGTAAAGCGTCGGACTCGAGATCGAGAGGTACCGGGTTCGATTTCCACTAACTGCAAGTGTTGTTTCCTTGAGCAAGAGACTTTATCCACATTGCTTAGTACTGGTTTCTACCCAGGAAAAAAGAGGGCCACATGGAAGATTAGTACTAGATTACTAAATGTGTTACCCTCTATAAATAAAGTCGATTATTATTATTATTATTATTATTATTATTATTATTATTATTCCTTCATAAAATATTGTGGAGAAGAGGAGAAATTGCTCCTAAGGAGCAATTTCGCCTCTTTCCACAATGTATTCAATATATCTCTAACTTCAGGAGTCAAATTACATATTCATTTTTGAAATGTGGATGTTCGATTTATTGTCCCCCGCCTTTTCGAAGAAAAGTGGAGGGACACTGTTTTTGGTTTTCCGTGGGGCGTGGTGCGTGGTGCGTGGCGCGTGGTGCGTGGTGCGTGGTGCGTGGTTCCGAGTTTTTAGTGGGTACTTTGTCCCCTTAACTCCCCCCACAGTTTCTGTCCGATCCTTTTGAAACTTAACAGGTGTTTTAAGGATGGACTGAAGATATGCATGTGGTTTTTTCAGAATCCTGAAATAATTTTTTATCACTTTTTCTGCATTTTTAACTTAGACATTTTTTTAGTTCTAATATTACAGAAGTCTATAGGGAGTAGGTACCTTGTCCCCTTAACTCCTCCCACAGTTTTTGGCCGATCGTTTTGAAACTTTACATGGGCTTTTAGGATGGCCTGAAGATATGCATGTGTTTTTTTCAGAATCCTGAAATAATTTTTTATCACTTTTTCCGCATTTTTAACTTAGACATTTTTTGAGTTCTAATACTACAGAAGTGTATAGGGAGTAGGTACCTTGTCCCCTTAACTCCTCCCACAGTTTTTGGCCGATCCTTTTGAAACTTTACATGGGCTTTTAGGATGGCCTGAAGATATGCATGTGGTTTTTTCAGAATCCTGAAATAATTTTTTATTACTTTTTCCTCATTTTTAACTTAGACTTTTTTTGAGTTCTAATACTACAGAAGTGTATAGGAAGCAGGTACCTTGTCCCCTTCACTCCTCCCACAGTTTTTGGCCGATCGTTTTGAAACTTTACAGGTGTTTTAAGGAAGGCCTAAAGATATGCATGTGGTTTTTTCAGAATACTAAAATAATTTTTTATTACTTTTTCCGCATTTTTAACTTAGTCATTTTTCGATTTCTAATACTACAGAAGTGTATAGGGAGTAGGTACCTTGTCCCCTTAACTCCTCCCACAGTTTTTGGCCGATCCTTTTGGAACTTTACATGGGCTTTCAGGATGGCCTGAAGATATGCATGTGGTTTTTTCAGAATCCTGAAATAATTTTTTATTACTTTTTCCGCATTTTTAACTTAGACATTTTTTGAGTTCTAATACTACAGGAGTATATAGGGAGCAGGTACCTTGTCCCCTTAACTCCTCCCACAGTTTTTGGCCGATCCTTTTGAAACTGTACAGGTGCTTTAAGGATGGTCTGAAGATATGCATGTGGTTTATTCAGAATCCTGAAATTATTTTTTATTACTTTTTACACGTTTTGAACTTAGACATTTTTGAGTTCTAATTTTACAGAAGTCTATAGGGAGTAGGTACCTTGTCCTCTTAACTCCTCCCACAGTTTTTGGCCGATCCTTTTGAAACTTTACGTGGGCTTTTAGGATGGCCTGAAAATATGCAGGTGGATTTTTCAGAATCCTGAAGTATTTTTTTATTACTTTTTCTGCATTTTTAACTTAGACATTTTTTGAGTTCTAATATTGCAGAAGTATATAGGGTGCAGGCACCTTGTCCCCTTAACTCCTCCCACAGTTTTTGTCCGATCCTTTTGAAACTTTACAAGGGCTTTTAGGATGGCCTGAAGATATGCATGTGGTTTTTTCAGAATCCTGAAATAATTTTTTACCACTTTTTCTGCATTTTTAACTTAGACATTTTTTGAGTTCTAATACTACAGAAGCGTATAGGGAGTAGGTACCTTGACCCCGTAACTCCTACCACAGTTTTAAGCCGATCCTTTGAAACTTTACAGGTGCTTTAAGGATGGTCTGAAGATATGCATGTGGCTTTTTTCAGAATCTTGAAATTATTTTTTATCACTGGTTTCCTGCTTCAATACTTAGGTATTTGATGCAGGACCAGTGGTCCTCTGGTTAACTTTACCATTTTTAACACCTCAAATAAAAATTAGGCGGGGGACATAAATTCCCCATGGAATTTGCTTGTTTTTTCTCAATTCTGCAAATCTGACATGTCGAGATACAGATATCTCAAAGTATTTCAGAGACTCTCTTGGACTTCGAGATAACAAGAGTCGACTGTACAGTGTAAAGTGGGATAAGTTGCACGTCAACTCTGGATGCTAGAACAGCCTTAATTGTGGAGCTGAAAAACTATATATTTAACTGCCTGCCATTAATTGGGTACTTTTTCATAAAGCTTATACTTTATTTATTCATTTGTATATTATTTATTTATTTTACAGGGGATATGTTTGTGCTGGAAGAGCTGACGTTTAGTGGTAGTAAGGCACAGAAGTTGTATTTGAAGAAATGCGCCGACTTCCAGATCACGCCCTGTTCTCATTTTGTGAAATCACTAAGTGCAAAAGCGATCGACTTGGAACATCACAACATAGGACCTAAGGGCGCAGAAGCATGTGCCGTGGCACTTACAGTATGTTTTAGACTAGTTCTTAGACTTTGATGTCATGTTTTATCACTCCTTACTTATAAGCTGATTCAAATTTATGTATCATACCTTGTATAGTCAGTATTTGATACTTGGTTTCTGAAATCAAGGATATCTCCAGAATGAGTTGGTGCTATCAAAGAAGTGATGCAAGCAGTCGGCAGTAGATGACCTTTAATTCATTAAGTAAATGAATAATTATAATTCATTGATGAACATAATATTGAAATCCAACTAGTAGCTAGTCTAAGTATGTATATACAGTAATTCTGTATCTTGGAATTCAATGATTATTTTAACCCATGTATGCCTAGCGTCTCGTAAAAGGGACATTTGCAAACAGTATAGACCAAGAACGCGGCGTCTGATCAGGGTCTACACTGTTTGCATTTTCAGGAATTTCTATAAAATAGTCATACGAGTAATAAAAGAATAAGCAGACACTCTGCTGCCTGCTATTGGTAAAAGACCGGTCCAAAGAATTAGTAAAGGAGTCCACTGGGCGTAAATAGGTTAAGATCGTCTTCGACCTTTCCGAAATGTATCATTGAAGTGACTTTGCTTTCAGGAGAATCGATAATCGGGTAGATTTTCCTCCACCTTTTACAAGGGAGACAACTTTTTGTGATTCCTTTTTTTTTTTTTTTTTTTTTTCTGCACACCAAACCCTTCTGAAAAGAGGTCTACTCTTAAAGGAAAGAATTTGCTCCCCGTGGGAGCAAATTCTTTCCTTTCAGAGTAGACCCCTTTCCGGAAGGGAGCAGGAACAATTTTAACAGAGTTGTTCTCCTTGAATGGGTATCACTTTCCCTTAAGATTTTCGAATTTTAAAGCTTGCGAGCAAATTCTTGCCTTAGAGAAGGGGGCAAAAGCAATTTTAACCGAGTTGTCCCCCCTTGAGTCATCTTTTCAGATTTTCAACTTTTAAAGTTCCACTGATCGTCTAAGAACGTGTTCAATTCTGCGACGTCTGATCCGGGTTTACCCTGTTTGCTCAGGCATTTTAGTCTAATATTTATAATAGATATGGTAATTTTTTCTGCCATCTTGTCTTTAAAGCGGATGACACACTGTAAAGCTACATAGGAGCCATCATATGAGAAAATAATACTTATAACATTGGCGACCAGCAAAGGCTCAGGCGAGCCTGCGCATAAGCGCAGTCTCGCCAGAGCCTTTGCTGTTCGCAGACGTGCAGCATAGACCATGAGGAAGCTTAAGGGAAAAAACGCCATGTCTGTAGCCTAAAGAGGGGACTGCGCATGCGCATTTGAAAAAACACAAACCGGAAAACCGTAAAGTCCCTTTTTTCGTGTGCCGGTTCATATATATTTCCACGAAATCAATAGACGACAAATGACTTGGATCTTTTAAAGGGCTTGATACCGCATTTACTCTAAATATTCGGACACTTAACCTATTTGTGCCTTGTGGAATCTTCCACTTTTCTCTTTGGACAAGACTAATTCCAATTTAAGGGGTGTCTGTTTTGTTTTCAGTATTATCATTTATTATAGAAATCATATACTTAATGTGAACAGTATAGACCCTGATCAGACACGTTTCTTTGGTGACCCTCTACCAAGATCGTTCAAGCCATCATGATTCGTCCAAAAACATGGCCGCCAGGGGGTGGGGGGTGGGGGGAAGGGGCGGGGCTTATAGAAAACTTTAAAAATCTTCTTGTCAGAAACCACCATACGGATTTCAATATAATTTCGCAGAAATGTTCCTTTGGCGACCCTCTACCAAGTTTATTCAAGCCATCATAATTCGTCGAAAAAAAAAAACATGGCCGCTAGTGGGGGTGGGGCGGGGCTTATTTCCCCTATATATCTATATAGAAAAAAAAATCTTCTTGTCAGAAACCACCGGACCAATTTCAATATAATATTTCAGAAATGTTTCTTTGGTGACCTTCTACCAAGATTGTTAAATCCATATTGATTCGTTAAAAACATGGCCGCCAGGGGTAGGGCTTATTTTGCCCTATATAGAAAAAATTAAAAATCTTCATCTCAGAAACCACTGGACCGATTCCAATATAATTTGGCAGAAATGTTCCTTTGGTGACCTTCCACTAAGACTGTTTAGCCAACATGATTCATCAAGAACATGGCAGCCAGGGAGCGGGACATTTTCCCTGTATGTCTATACGGAAAACTTTAAAAATCTTCCTGCTAAAACCACTGGACCGATTTCAGTACAATTTATGGGAAATGTTCCTTTGGTGACCCTCTACCAAAATTGTTCAAGCCATCATGATTCGTTAAAAAAATGGCCACCAGGGGACAGGTGTTATTTCCCCTATATATCTATATAGAAAAGACTGTAAGAATCCACAGGACTGATTTCAATATAATTTATCAGAAAAAAATGCTTTGGTGACCCTCTTCCAAGATTGTTTATGCTATCATGATTTGTCAAAAAACATGGCCGCCAGGGGGTGGGGCTTATTTTCGCTATATAGCTATACAGAAAATTTTAAACGTCTTCTTGTCAGAAACCACTGGACCGATTTTGATATAATTTGGCAGAAATGTTTCTTTGGTGACCCTCTTACAAGATTGTTCAAGCAATCATGATTTGTCAAAAAAAACATAGTAGCCAGGGGGTGGGGCTTACTCGTATATTTCCCATATAGCTATATAGAAAACTTTAAGTCTTCTTGTCAGAAACCACTGGACCGATTTTGATATAATTTGGCAGAACTGTTTCTTTGGTGACCCTCTACCAAAATGTTCAGGCCATGATGATTTGTCAAAAAAAAAACATGGCCGTCACGGGGCCGGGCTTATTTTCTTATATATCTATATAAAAAAATAAAAATCTTCTTGTTGGAAACCAATGGATCAGTTTCAATATAATTTATCAGAAATGTTTCTTTGGTGATCCTCTACCAAGTTTATTCAAGCCATGATGTTTCGTTAAAAACATTGCTGCCAAGGGGCGGGGCTTATTTTTCCTATATATTAATATAGAAACATAAAATTCATACAATAATCTTAAAGCAGTCTACTTGAGTGAAACTTCAGAATTAAGTAAGTGTGTAAATCTGTTAGATCAGGTGAGCGATATGGGACCATCATGGTCCTCTTGTTACCTTTTAACAGGAATGGTTTTCTAGAGTTTGTGTCACAACGGAAAACAGAATCTGAATGTGTTTTGTGAAAGTATAATACTTTAAAGAGACTTGATACAACTGGTAGTTTTTTTGTTGTTTTTTTTTGTTTGTTTGTTTTTGTTGTTTTGCCATGTTGTAAAAGGGAGACAACTTTTCTGGCTTCTTGTTTATTTTCCTGCACACCAAGTCCCTTCTTAAAGGGGCCTACTCTAAAAGGAAAGCAAAATGCTCCGAAAGGGAAGGGAGCAAATTCTTTCCTTTTGGGGTAGACCCTTTTTTGGGAACAAATTCTATCCTTTTAGAGGAGACCCTTTTCACAAGGAAATCAAAATACATCTTACAGAGTTGCCTCCCCTGGAAGTGTATCCATTCCACGTAATATTAACCCTTGTCCTGCTTAATAAATTAAGATTCCACGCCCACTTCTAATGTTCAACCAATCAGATTCCTTGATCCCGATTGTTGATGCAAATTCATATACTGACAAACAGTGCAGATCCAGATCAGTTGGCTTCTTCAGAAGCCAACTGACCTGGATCTACACTGTTTGCAAAGGCCGGACATATCCGGGTTCAGCAGGACTAGGGTAAACATTCCTGATCTTAAGTGTTGCATGTTTTGTAGTGGTGCTAAGGCGCGCAAGCAGACTCGCAAACTACAATGCTGTATATGAAGAGTTTCAAAAAAACCACGGTTCCGGATCTCGTTCTTTTGTTTGGCCTTTGTTACCAAAGGCAAACGTTTAGATTTTTACTTTACTTCACTGTAGCTGGTGTTAAACGTCTCCCCATACTTCATTACTTCACCATAGTGCAGATTATATTTTGTTTTCCTGCTTTGAAAATCAAATACCGCTTAAGCCGGTACTGGGTGTGTCTGTGGGGCGGGGGGGGGTGGGGGGGGGAAGGTGTATGCAGACTCGCACACTACAATGCTGTATATGAAGACTCTCAATAAAACAGAGATTCTGACTCTCGTTCTTTTGTGCTCGTGCTTTTTTCCAAAGGTAAACTTTTAGATTTTTATAATTAAACGCATCAAGTATCTGAATAATAGCCTAAACGTTTATTATATATCACTGGCGTGATTTTTTTCACAGAGGGCTACAACAGTCCGTATTTTGAACATGAACGACACCGGCATGGGACCACGTGGCGCCAAGTACATGGCATACATGCTCAGAGAAAATCAGAGAATTACAGATTTGGTAAGTACTTGGCAAACACAATATAAAATACCCAGCTAACATTCTATATAAATCTATATCGGGCCGTTATCGGCCCGTCAGCTACCCTGATGGGCCGATAACGACCCGCTATAGATTTATAAAGAATGCTAGCTGGGTATATAAGACGGGCCGATAACGGCCCGCTATAGATTTATAAAGAATGCTTACTAGGTCTCCAGTAAGCATTCTACACAAATCTATAGCGGGCCGTTATCGGCCCGTCAGCTACCCTGACGGACCGATAACGGCCCGCTATAGATTTATAAAGAATGCTTAATGGGTAGACTATATTGTCGGTTCTGTATTCCTTTGTTCCGTCTGTTTTCGGCTTTTATAATCTTATAAGTGAAGATACCCAGGAAATGCCACAATCACAAAACACAACCCTTTCGAGACACCAAAAGAAGGAGGGATGAGGAAACAGGGACAAATCAAAAGCCACATAAGAAACCAAAGACGCACTGCAACAGAGAAACCGCCTTGGAACGATCGGTAGGAAAACTACTTGGGGGAGAGCGGGGCTTAAACTAGTTTTACTCGCACGAAATCTCCATCACGAAAACATGCCAATATAATTTTGACCCCACTTTTATATAGTAAAACTGAGGTTTACAGGGGTATTCATTATTTTTCTTATTTCTGCTCAGAAATATATTGTGGGTACTCGCGTTAGAACCGCCTCGCCGAGGCGGTTTCTAACGAGTACCACACTGTATGTTTTGAGTACACATATGAAAAATATCAGTTTCTTTTTATCTGAAAATTTTCAGTTTTTGAAGGTGAAATTTTCTCTATATTTGAATAGGCGTGTTTTCGTAATGCACCATTAATTCTGATGCAGCTCCAAATTACAAATACATGTTCGGTCCACATAGGGGTACTCTGCCTCATCTGTGAAACAGCATAGTGAAACACATATAATCAAAAATACTTTAACGGAACAGAGCAAAGGGCTCAGTGGCAATATGAAGCCAGAACAGAAGAAAACCATACACATGACCACGATGAGCCCGACTATAGACACTGACAGTCAGGCGACGACCATCCGAAACAGATTGAGATGGAGCCGTCATTTAGTCTGAGGACCGACCAACCGTCGTGCAGTTAGAGTGAAGCAAATTTATCGATCATAATTGGGTTCAATTCAAGTCTGCTATTTTCAGATTTTGACCTGTTCTGCATTTCCAAAGGATCCCCTAGACAGCATTCTTTATAAATCTATAGTGGGCCGTTATCGGCCCGTCAGCTACCCTGACGGGCCGATAACGGCCCACTGTAGACTTATAAAGAATGCTTACTGGGCCCTACTTTGGAATATTTTGTGATCGCAGCAGTTGTCGTTAAGTGCTTGTATGGAGGCCGTAAAAGGTCACCCCGTACTCTGATATAGTGTTGATATTATTCACTTTTCTTGTCTTTTCTTGTCTGAGACATTGGGCTCACACATTATATGGCCTAAACGTGCCTACAAACGTGCGCAAAATACACAGATTCAGATCATCCTGTGCATGCGCAAAGTATCATCCGGGCATTTGCTCTCCATTCATTCATTTTGTAGTATCCAACCTCAGAATGTTTTATGGGTGCACTAGTCAGTTTGCTCTAAATATTGGTTCGCTTCACTCCTTATCAGCCGGCCTCCATAGCGCAGTCGCTAGCGTATCTGACTGCAGATCCACCCAGCTAGCATTCTACATAAATCTACATCGGGCCGTCATCGGCCCGTCAGCTACCCTGATATAGATTTACGCAGAATGCTGACTGGGCAGGGGGTCTCAAGTTCGAATCCCGCTCGGCCACATAACTTTCGTGGAGATTGACCTTGATATCATTGCTAAGGTCATTCTCCCCTGTAGCTGATTCAATGGTTCTGCTTACGGACAGTGAAGGTCCTGACCAGACTGTGCGGATGCGCAGGCTGATCTTGGACTTCTCAGTCTGCATATGCCAGAAGACACGCGTTTTCGCATGGAATGGCCGGTCATATGTGAAAATAGAATCTCGCTCAAAGCTACTGGAAAGTGTGAGGGTGTTGAATTTTTCATTATTCCGCATGAACAAATTCAATAAAACCGAGGTTGCTATTTTCTAAATTTGGTATGTTCTGTATTACAAAGGATCCTACTTCAGAATATTTAGTGTTGTTGCGTATAATTAACCCATTTATGCTGAGTGGACCATTATACCTCTCTCTTTGGACAGGTCTATTTCCATTTGAAGGAGTGTCTGATTCGCTTTTAGTGTTACCATGTATTATAGAAATTCTTGTAAGTGCAATCAGTATAGACCCTGATCAGACGCCACGTTGAGCTATTGTGATCACTTTCCGTCCGTCGTCGTCCGTCCGTCGTCCGTCCGCACCTTTTAACGACTTCTCCTCTGAAACGCCTAGTCCAATTTTCTTCAAACTTCATGTGGAGCCTTCTGTTAAAGGAGGATTGGAAATTTGTACAACTAGTTACGGTCCGTTAATCAAGATGGCCGCCATGCCCATATATGGTAAAACACTTAAAATCTTCTTCTCCAGAAGCAAGAAAGCTTCAAGGCTGAATCTTGGTATATAGAATCATGGAGTGAAGGTCTACCAAGTCTGTTCAAATGATGATCCTATGTTGATTATTTTACGGCACGGTCAAATTTGCGTCCCCATGCATTTGTATGGGGAAAATGTTGAAAAGTCATTTTTCTCAAAATGTAATAAAGATTAATGGCTGAAACTTACAATGTGTGATCAAAGTACTAAAACATTTTAGTTATAATCAAAATTTTGTCCCCTGAGGGTTATCTGCCCTTTTTCCCTGGGCTATATAAACGTATAAAATTGTGTAATTTTTAAATATCTTCTCTGAATCACCAGATTTTACATGGGGCCTACTGTCGAAGGATATTGCCAATTTGTTCAAATGGTTCCGCGCCATTGAACAAGATGGGCGCCATGTCCATATACGGTAAAAACTCTTAAAATTTTTCTTCTCCAGAATCAAGAAAGCCTTGGGGCTGAATCTTGATATATAGTATTGCTGTCTCAAGGTCTACCAAGTTTGTTCAAATGATGACCGTAGGTTGATCTTTGACCATTTTACGGCCAGGCCATATTTACGTCTCTATAGATTTGTGTGGGGGAAAAGTGCAAAAATCATTTTTTTTTTTTCAATATGTATTTAAGACTAATGGCTAATAACTGAAACTTACACACACACGGAGGGTATCTGTCTTTGGCCCTGGGCTTTATACAGGTATAAAATCATAAAATCATTCAACGTCTTCTTTTCTGAAACCAAATTTGACCAATTTTCACCAGGTTTCATATGGGGCCTTCTGTTGAAGGGCTGTTCACAATTTGTTCAAATGGTCCTGCGCCATTGAACAAGATGGCTGCCATGCCCATATATGGTAAAACACATAAAAATCTTCTTCTCCAGTACTAAGAAAGCTTTGAGGCTGAATCTCGGTATACAGCATCGGGGACTCAAGATCTACTAAGTTTATTAAAATGATGAGACTAGGATGACCTTTGATCGTTTATGGTATGGTCAAATTTGTGTCCCAGTTGCTGTGAATACTGGAAGAATGTTGCATGGCATTTGCAAATATGCAATAGCTGTTTTTGTCAGGTGAGCGAATTGTTGCCCATGGGCCTCTTGTTTAATAGTTGAACCACACAGCTGTTTTTTCTATCATCTTTTTGATTGACAGCACATAGTTGGGGCATAGTTCCTCTAGTTGTATGTCTAGCCATTCCTTCCTATCGTACTTCAGTATTGACATTGTCAAATAAAAGTATAGCGCATACTTTTTACCGAATTCCGATGTTTGGTCGGTTTTGAACTTGACCTAAAATCGTTATTATATTTTCTGCTTTTTTGCCAGATTTTACATATTTTACATATAATCTTCTTCGACCACAGTCTTTGAGAAAACCCAGCCACCCTCCCTCACGCCCTCCACCCCCTCCCCCACCCAACCCACAGAGAGAGAGACACACAGAGACAGAGACAGAGGGACAGAGACAGAGGGAGACAAACTGATAGACAGATAGAGATAGAGAGAGAGAGAAGAGAGAGATATAAATAAAGTAAATAGATGTTTTAAATTATAAGAATTATTCATATGATTATGATTAACCCCTTTATAGTATAGAGACCCCCAAAAGGGTAATTAGCAAACAGTGCAAACCCGCATCAGACGCCGCAGAATGCTGCGTCTGAACACTGTTTGCATCAAATACAGGGATTTCTATAAAATATAGTAATAATAATAAAAAATAACCAGATACCCTGCTATTGGAAACAGACAGCTCCAAAGCGTTGTGGTAGGAGAGTCCACTCGACCTAAATGGGTCAATCGTATTTTTCTTTATTAAGATTGATTTTCTTTTCAGAATCTGTCGGATAATTTTATTGGAGTAAAGGGAGCAAAATATCTGGTGGACGTGATTATCGACATAGATAAATTATATAGACTTGACCTGTCTGGTATGTTCAATAACAGGTTTATATATATTCTCGCTACAGAATTAAGGACTATTTTTCTTTATATGCCATCATAGCATTTGGCTTGCTTCTTACAATCCCAATATTTCTTGCATCAAATAGGATTCGAGTAAAGTATGTAAATTTTATTACAAACTTATCACTTACATGCAATCAATTTAATTGTTTCAAGTTGAAGAAATCAAGTATACTTTCTTATTACATTGTATTTCAGAAAATTCTAAAAGGAATGAGCCTTTAGTCTCCGCTGGGTGCATGCAGTTGACTCGCGTTATCTCGACTTCGCTTATCTCGCATAACTGCTTATCTTGAAGTGAAAGTCTGATACCTGTTTTAACAGGTAATAATAACAGGTAACAAAATATTGTGGAAAAGAGGAGAAATTGCTCCTAAGGAGTAATTTCTCCTCTTTTCCACAATATTTTCAATATATCTCAAATTTCGGGGGTCAAATTACATATTCATTTGTGAAATGTGGTTGTTCGATTTTTTCCCTCAATTCTGCAAATTTGATTTGTCGAGGTACGGATACCTCAATGTATTTCGGTGAGTCCCTTGGACTTCAAGATAACGTGGGTCAACTGTATGCCCAAATGCATATTTTCTTGTATTGCAACTCCTATTTGTACATGTGACATTTTATGGAACTGTTTATTGACAGGTAATGGATTTCTTGAAAAAGATGCTGAGGTCTTCAAACTATTGATGGAGGTATGTCAACCCATTTATGTCTAGTTTCCAATACAATGGGCATTGGCAAACAGTGTAGACCCAGATCAGACGCCGCAGAACGCGGCGTCTGTTCAGGGTCTACACTGTTTGCAGTATATACAGGAATTTTCTATATTATTTGATAAAACTAAAATCAACTCGATACCCTTAAAAAGGAAATGGATCTGTCCCAACAAAGAGGTAGAAGAGTCCAATAGGCAAAAAAGGGGGTAAAGAAAACCGCATATAGTTCAAGGTGACTAGATGCACTTGGAAAAAAAAGGTAAGAGAAAAGTCCAGGGAGTGCCACAATCACAAACCGCAGCCCTTCTCAGACACCAAGCGGAAGAGGAAACAGACAAAACCAAACAAGCACAAGTCGAACAAACGTACGAAATGCACTAAGATTAGCTCTCTCTTCCCCAAGTGAGGTAATCGCAATGCTAAAAGGATTAAAAAACACAAGAACAAAATAACACAAGGTAAGACATAAAACAAATCGCCTCGTAGAATAAAGCACAAAGCAACAAAGAGTAAGACTAACACCGTGACCACCGCCTTAGAACAGTCAGTAGAGTAAACCACCGGGGGTTTTTAAGCACTTCTACAGCTAGCCAACCACCCTGGGTCCTGATGCTACTCTTAATACAGAAATACATAAAAAAAAAATCGGTTCGCATAAAGGCTCCCAACTCAGTCAATGCATCAAAGCGAAATGCCAGTTTTGATAAGGGAAACAACTTTTGTGACATCATGTTGATAAAAAAGAAGGACTGTTACCATAAACAAGTTAACCAGGGCTATGTAAATACCATCCCCAAGTTGTCCAACTTGTCCCATTTCCCTGAGGACTATAAGTTTCAATTTACAATTTACTTGTCCTAGGACAAGGACTTCATAGCTAAAGCTTAGAAGAACATCCAGATTATGAGATTCAGTATAACCTCAATGGCTCGAACCCGGATGGCTCGTTAACCGTGGATGATTCGAACTCTTTTTTCTCTCCCTACAAAATCCTTCCAATACCTCAAGAAAACAAATATTTAGGGATTTTTTCTTATTTCATCATGGAATTGTATGTTGTGTGTACTTATTAGAATCGCCTCGATATTTTGTGTGTACTCCTTAGAATCGCCTCATCGAGGCGATTCTAATGAGTACACTCAACATACAATCACTGTCTACAAAATCGAAAAGATTTCCCTAAATTATCGCTATTTGTTTCCTGAACTGGGGCCATGATTAACCCTGAGTGGCTCGAAGTACCCATGTCTCGAACGAATTTCCATGGTCCCAAAGATGTTCGAGCCATTGAGGTTCGACTGTATATATTTTCTTATTTCTCACAGAAAACATGTGTGAGGCGCATCCAATGAGTACCCACAACCTATATTTTCTTCCAGAAATAAGAAAAAAATGTCAGCTTTGGGGCAAGTAAATATTGGTGAGACAAGTGGATTTTGACCGTGGACAAGTAATAAAATTTGATAATTCCTCAACCCTGAGTGAACAAAAGTAATTTGAGATCGTTCGAATCGCAAAGCTTTCGTGAATAGTCTAGTTCAAGCATCGAGTCCAATAAATGAAACAAAGGGGTCAAACTTAATAGTATCTTTTAATTTTAAGCTCACGATTGAAACATCTAGGATTATTCCCGGGAAATAAAATGATATGTGTATCTGTATGTAAATTAGTATAGAAGTTGTCTGGGAGGAGCTACATTCCCAGAACATAGCCTGCCAAAGACATCAAGAATAGGAGCAAGCAATCCATGACAGACAGTATACATGCTACAAATCAAAGAAAAGCAAAGTAATCATCTCTCTTCCCCCCCCCCCCGCCCCACACCCCGCCCCCACCCCCGTACTCCACACACACACACTCCTTCCCCAACGAGGTGATCACACTGCCAAGCAAAATCTATCAAAAACAATAATTAGATAAAAGCCCATTGCGGGCAAGCGTCCCCCGACGTCATGGATTTGTTAGTAAAGGGTTGTGAGTTTAAAACATTTTAATAGCCCCTTCACAAAAACAGTTGAAAAAGTGAAAAAATAACGACAAAAGAACCCAAAACCACACGCACATCTTCAGATCATGTAGAACAAGTGTGCATAGTTTCCAAATGATCGGTGAAAAAGTCTAGGGAGAGTTGCGCCCACAAGATATCTATTCTAATACTAATCGGAGCTGGAAAAAAGCTAAGTCGAAAAAGTGGGAAAAGTTGATAAAAAAAATAATAGGAGGATAACCCCAAAACCACATGCACATTTTCAGACTGTGTAGAACAAGTATGCATAGTTTCAAAATGATCGATGGAAAACTGTAGGAGGAGTTGCTTCCACAAGGTATCTATTCTAATAGTAATCAGACCTGGTCGAAAAAGAGGAAAAAGTAAAATAACGGGAGGATAACCCCAAACCACATGCACATCTTCAGACCATGACAAAAATACTGATTCAAAAAGATCCGTGTAAAACTGTAAGAGGAGTTGCGCCCATCTCATTGTGTCTACAGATGGACGGACGGACGAACCCATTTTAATAGTCTCATTCGCCTAACGTCGGGGGAAAACGAATAGGACAAAACATGATAAAAAAGCCATGTAGTAAGCAAACACAAGGCCACCAGGGCCAACAACCTACGTCATCAACCTGGAGATATGCACCTAAGTGCGACTGTATTATTTGTTCGGGTTTATCACAATATCATGAAGATTGCAATATGCAGGGAAACATCACCAAGTGCACAAAGCATGTCCGTTTTAGTATTGCCTTTTACCAAAATGCAAACTCCATACGTATTCTAATTATTGTATATACTTCGACCAAGTGTGCTTAAATTATTAGTACTATTGAATATCAACACGGATGGTCGAAGTGTCTGACTATCCATTGCGCTTCAGAAGCCCGATTTTTCAAAAGGTAGACAGTCCATATGACAGTGATTTTGGTGAACTAAAGGAATATTCTGATTTTCATAAAACCCTAGTTAGTTCAGCAGGATTCCGTAAACCTAGCTATTGACGAAAATAGGTGTCTTTACCATTGGTATGACGTAGATTGTTAGAGCGGGCCACACAAAGAAAAGAGGGGGCCACCCAAAGAAAAAAAAAAACACCAGAACCACCACCTTTGAACGGTAAAAACTACTAGGGTTAAAATCGATTTTACCAATTTCAGGTCTTCATCCTAGGTTTAAAAGTTAAAAAAAAATGAGTGTTCGGCTCGCATAGAGGTCACTAGCTCAATCAGTGAAACATCACAGAGAAAAACGTGTAAATCGAATTAAATCACTGTGATGAAACAAGGATGAGAGCTCGTAGCAAACACATCAGGCGCTGGCAGCCATAGCTAAAGAAAACCACTTCTTGTATCACGGAGGTCCCGAACAAAGACTTTTTTCACTGACTTGCTTGTTATATCATTCATTCAGGTAATACAGTCGACTCCTATTATCTCGAAGTCCAAGAGACTCCCTGAAATACTTCGAGATATCCATCGACAAATTGAGGAAAAAATAAATCGAACAACCACATTTCCCGAAATAAATATATAATTTTACTCTTGAAGTAAAAGATATATTGAAAATATTGTGGAAAAGAAGAGAAATTGAATTTCTCCTCTTTTCCACAATATTTTGTTACCTGTTGTTAGATCTTCATGCTAAATAGGGACCAGATTTTCACTTCGAGATAAGCGAGGTTGAGATAACGAGAGTCGACTGTACTTTATGTAATGTTTATATTTTATTTTGCTCAATATTCTAGGAGGCTAGAACACTGAAGTACCTGAATCTGAGTCACAATGAATTCCGTGAGACTGGAGGAGTGTTGATAGGGGAGGCACTGAACTGGAATGATGGTTTGGAGGAACTGGACCTTAGCTGGAACCATTTCCGGAGAGTGGGATCAATCGGCATTGCTGAAGGCCTGCAGGTAGTTAAATGTTTGCTCAAAATGGGATTAATGCTCTGCTGATTACATTTCAAGACTGCTTCCACTTATCTGACTTTTCAGCGAAAAGAATTAACCCATTTTAGTCGGACACCCGCAAAAGGGTAATTGGCAAACACTGCAGACCCAGATCAGACGCCACAGAATGTGGCGTCTGATCAGAGTCTAGCATCAAACACAGGAATTTCGATTAAATATAGTAATAATAAAATCTAGCCAGATACTCTGCTACTGGATGCTGATGATGGTTTGGTGTTTTACGTCCCTTTCATCATTATTTAAGCCATATCGAGGTGATGGAAGGATGATAATGAAAGGCTCTGCGCAATGAAGCCGTCGTGAGCTGAATTCCGCCTCTAGCGGGATTCGAAGCCAGGACCTCGTGATCCTAAACCGGAAACGCTGAACTACGCGGCCACCCGGACGCTTCAGTCCCTGCTATCGGATATAGATCGACCAAAAAAAGTTGTGGATGAAGAATCCATTCGACATAATAGGTTAAGGACCCATAGACATCGACGAACCATTACAGTAACCAATAGTTCGCTTAAATAGCGCTTGTCCAGCATACGAAGAATTTCAAAGCCAGTGACTTTAACCTCAAAGTAATTGAGGAGTTAGACATGCTCTAAACAATTTTGTTAAGAAGTAGCATTAGCCAACAGTTTTACTATTGAATGTTCCAAGCGGTATTTCTGTTTCAGTTCCTCTCCGTTTTGTTCAGTTTGTTCTTTTTGTATCATTCTAACCTTATTTGGTGCCTTGGGAGGACTGATTGTTGCCCTTCCGGGGTGTCCCAATGTTTATAATTGAGCCGCGTCAAGCAAAAACATGCCTTCGAACATGCGCAAAATGCAGATCATTCTGCGCATGCACAAAGTTTCATCCGGGCCTTTAGTCTCCTATTATACTTTCTGTAGTATCAAATGATTCTGTTAGCGGACAGCGAAGGCCCAGATCAGACTGCGCGGATACGCAGGCTGATCTGGGTCTTCGCTGTCCGCATATGCCCGAAGACATGTTTTCGCACTGCGCGGCCCATATTAATGGATTTTGTAACGAAACAGAGGCGCCAATACTGACATCGACACCGGTTGTCAACAGCAGCTCTTCATAAACTGAATTTGAGCTAAAAATGATGAGAAAAACTAAATAGTAAAATTGTGTTCTCTGGTTTTAAACTGCAACCATTTGACTTAATTCAGTCGATTTAATTAAGGCCTTTTTAGTATTGACTTTTGCATAAACGTCATGTTCTCCTCATATTCCAGACATACAGTTAAAGTATTATGACTTAAAAAAAGGTAAGAGAAAAGTCCAGGGAGTGCCACAGTTCAAAACCCCGATGGCTCGTTTACCTAGGCTGATTCGAACTCGTTTTTTAATCTTTAATCTCTCAGAAATTCTTCCGACAGCTCAAGAAAAGAATTATTTAGGGTATTTTAGGGAAATTTTCTTATCTAATCGTGAATGTATGTTGTGTGTACCCATTAGAATCGCTTCATCGAGGCGATTCTAATGAGTACACTCAACATACCATAATTTTATAGAAGCAGCCAAATTTGCCTCTTTACCTGGTGCTATGATTAACCCTCTGTGGCTCGAACTACCTATGTCTAGAACAAATTTCCATGGTCTTAAAATTGTCCGAGCCATTGATGTTCGACTACATTCATTACATTTGTTACGATAATTTGTAATATTTTGCATGGAATATTGATCGCAAATTATTCTAACAAAATAAAATTTACGTTTACACCAGTATCTTCCGCAGAAGGAATTATTTATTGCCAGTGCCAATATCACCCCGTTAAATTTGTCTAAGCTCAGACTGCGTGCAATGTTCTTCCAATTAAAGACCAAATAGGCTTGCGTGTGGAACATTAAAGATCAAATTCAACAAAACAGAATTAAAACAGAAAATGATTTTATACTTGGTTTTGAGAGGAAATAAAACTTTGTCATCTTGTTGTGATCAATCAAAAAGAAGAAAGGTGCATTTAGCAATTGTGCCACCTTGTAATAAACAGACCCATTTCGTGAGAAATTAAAACTAAATATAGAATACGGAAACACTAATCTTTTGCGACAGATGATAATGAAATAACATTTTGCAGGTTTCTTTAAAGGGGATATTTATACTTTCAAGGGACACAACTCTGTGAAATTGCCTTCCACACTTCTGAGACAGGGTTCACTCTAAAAAGGAAAGATTGTTCCTTGGGAGCATATTGGCTCCAACTGGGAGCAAATTCTTTCCTTTTAGAGTAGACCCAATCGTGGTCCTGTTTGTGGTTCCCTCATGTTCTGGCTCTAGGTCGCCATTGAGCCATTTGCTTTGTTTCATCACAGTGTTTTTGATTATACGTACGTGCATGTGTGTGATGTTTCACATATGAGGTGCATGACCCGTATGTGGACCGAACATATGATGCGCAACGCACGAAAAGGGCCCTTATACGATTTGCGGACAACGCAGGCCCTGATCAGGGCCTTCGCTGCCCGCTTACAGAATCAATAGATACTGTAGTACATATCGATGAACAGATGCGCATCATAAAAATGGACCGCACCATAATATTATATTTATTGAATACAGATTCCTAAGAGAGAGAGCAGAGACAGACAGACAGAAAATGTGTATTAGTGCATATGTGGACAGCGAAGGCGCCGATCAGACTGCGCATCCGCTCTGTCTATTTAGTGCCTTCGCTGTCACTGGAAAATATAGAATGTGTTAATGGAGAGCAAATGCCCAGATGATACTTCGCGCATTCGCAGGATCATGTGAATTCGCACATTCTGCGCATGCTAGAAGGCATGTTTTCGCTTGACGAGACCCATATGCTGCCATTGTACTTTATTCTAGGACAACAGCTCACTCCGAATATTGAACCTCTCTTGGAATGGGTTTTACCTAGAAGGATGTCGTACTTTGGTTCGCACGCTACAACTGAACACCACCCTGGAAGTACTCGATCTGTCTAACAACAGAATTAACAGAGAGTGTCTGGGACACCTTGTGAAGGGACTGGCGAAGAATACAACGCTACACACGCTTATCGTAAGTTTCATTTTACTGAGAATATTTTTTTACATATTTGCACGGTAGTCTGGAATATATTACTTGGTCGGAATTCGATCCAATATCCTGGATCTGTCTAACAACAGAATTAATAGGGAGAGTCTGGAACACCTTGTGAAAGGACTGGCCAAAATACAATGTATTTGCATGGTAGTGTACAATAATATTACTTCTTCGGGAGTCATTCGATCCCGTATTGTTATCAGTGTCTGTTAAGCTTGCGGGGGGGGGGGGGGGGGGAGGGGATTGTTGAGTACTACCCTCCTCAAGGCATTCCAGCGACTGAACACAAGTGTTTCAATAGACAAACAGCATTAAGAGCAACAACTATTCGAAGCTGAGGCAGGTTAACATGATAGGGAAATACCATGTCTAATGATATTTCAAGGAAGCAACACTTTTATTAAAGAGAACATTGAATTTAACCCTTAAAATGCCAAGAAAACCTGCATCTGAAAATGTCATCTGTTTATGCACCTAGAGGAGCAGTCTGATCTGGGTCCACACTGTTTGCAAAAATGACGTTTAAAATCACAAGCAGATGACAAAGCAGACAACAATTGTTGCGATTGGCAGTTTAAGGGGTAATCTGAGAAAAAGCAAAACATTACTCTGGGTCTTGCCAAGTGATAAGGTATCTTCGAGCATGCGCAAAATGCACAGTTTCAAATTCATCCTACGCATGCGCAAAGTCTCATGCGGGCAATTGCTTTCCATTATTAGATTCTGTAGTGTCCAATGATTCTGTTAGCGGACAGCGAAAGCCCTAATCAAACTGCGCGGATGCGCAGGCTGATATGGGCTTTCGCTGTCCGCATATACTCGAAGACGTTTTCGCATGGTGTGGCCCATGTCATTAAAGAAAATGACAATAGATACGTTGTTATGACCAAAGACGTATAAAATTATGTATTATTTACGTCCTTGTTATGACTGACAAAGTGTTGACTGTTGAGTCAAACTTGGATTCCTTCACATACAATCGCTTTATAATAATCTTTAAAATGTTAACCCGTTTTGCATGGCTTTTTTGACATCTGTCTATCTATCTATCTAGCTAGCTAGCTGTCTGTTTTTTCTGTCCGTCCGTCCGTCCGTCCATCCATCCATCCATCCATCCATCCATCCATCCATCTTATTCTGTTTAATTCAGTTCTATACAATGTACTAATCTATTTCCTGTCTCTTTCAAGACATCATGAAATGATCCGTAGCGCGAGATACTTTTGGACATTTGCGTCCATGCAGTCTGATCAGAGTATTCGGAGCCAGCGTGAAGAAACCGTGGACTCTTCGCTATCCATAGAGTGTCTAGTGACGACTTTGATCAGACTGCGCCGAAGTACTAATTATACATTTGGACATGTGCGTCCCAGCATTCTGATCAGTCTTCGATGCCAGTGTGAAGAAATTTTGGACCGTTTGCTATCCACAGGGTTGCCCAGCAAAGAGTCTGATCAGACTGCACCGAAGTGCAGGTTGCTGAATGACCACGTCCTCGCTAAGCGCCCATCTCCGAAGGTATATTTTCACACGCCGTGGTCAGGTGGTTGGATTGAAATGTATGAGTATCGACTTACGGCGCGGTGTATGAATGGAGCCCTGCAAACTACACCGCTGCCGTATGGGGAGTCTCCAAGTTTCGTTCTTTTATGTGTTCTTTGTTTCCACGGTTAGCCTTTATAGATTGTTTTTTGTCTACGCCCAAACTTAATGTACGATATTGCTCCGGAAGAACTTTATGAAAGGTCATGAACTGGTCCAATGCTGTTTTCCATGGACTGCTCAACGTATAACCAAGTATTAGCTTTCACAAACAAGCTTGGTGTACGCTTAGCACATTTTTGTTAAAGCTAATACTTGCTGCTATTTCTTTTCAGCTGAAGTTTAATCCTCTTACCAGTGACGGTGCCTATGATATTTTGAAATTCATCTATGACTGCCCTACGACAGGGATTCGAACACTGGATTTAGGGGTAATGGTTTTCTGTTGGCAATGCTAACAATACTGCTTTTCATAGGAAGAGTTTATTTGATTTAATTTTTATCCTTCCGGAACATCTACGTTTTCTTTTTAATTACAATAAACAAGGCCTTCGGTATACGGACAGTTTGATGGGATTTTTTTCACGCTGTGTCTATTAGTCTTTGTAAACACGTCGTTCTTAATTTCTAGCATTTTTTTTCTGAACAATAACTATTAGTATCGGATTTAATCATTTATACAGCCAAGTCGTATGTCTCTCTTTAAACAAAGTGCTGGGTAAAAATTTAAGCAGATAATTTGAAATGTTTTTTTTTTTTTTTTTTTTTTCATATTTTTCCAGAAAATAGGATTTGACCTTTTCATGCAAATTGTCTCATAGGAGACAATTTGCATAAAATTTCAAATCCTATTTTCTGGGAAAAATAAGAGAACTCTCAACAATTTGTCATCTGCTGAATCTGCCCATAGCATGGTAAGTGTTAATATGTGTTTTATTCATTATTATTCATATGTAAATGCAAAATTTACTCAGGTCCTTTATCAATTATCCAAGGCTTATGCAGCAATAAATATACGTAAAATATTATACGCAAAGTATGAACAGAAAATGATAAAACTGTCGTATCATAACATCTGTCCCAGCGGGCACATGACGTGTATACAACGCCGCATTAACGTCGATGCAACGTCACGTTGCATCGACGTACCCCAGCGGGCATATGACATATATATACAACGTCGCATTAACGTCGATGCAACGTTACGTTGCATCGACGTTAATGCAATGTTACATACACGTCATGTGCCCGCTAGGATAGATCCGAGGAACAGGAGATGTGTTTTTTGGGGTATTTTTTGTAATTTTGTCTTTAAGATGATGAAATGTGCGTTCCATTATCCATTTGAAGACAGAAAACAAGATTTTATTAACTGTATTCAAGAAAATATATTTGCTCTTCATAAGTGAACCCACAGCTCAACAAACACATATTTCAGAAACTTGGAAAACATTAACAATCTCTACTTACAAAAGGAGAGCTGTCTGTCTGTCTGTCATCTGGATATTGTATTTGAAAATACGTATCCCGTATATACATGCAGACGATCTTTTTTCATCTATTTGAATCGAACTATGAGATAAAGGCACCGTCAGTGTATAGGACCTATTCACTTAGCATAATGGTTTTTCTCATGTTTTTACTCATTAAATATTTCGCTATTTGATGAATGAATGAATCAAGATAAAAAAAAAATAATATAAATCACACGTCAGGCAGAAAAGTAAACTAAACTGCAGCCCTTCATGAAGAAGACACGGTCCGCTTTGAATGTATGCAAATGTATGCCACATTGCTGTATGCAAAGAATGAATGTTCAGACCAGTCTGCAGATTCAGGCTAAACAAAATATATGCCATTCAGTATTCAGATAAAGTATTGTCAAATGTACCTGAACAGTGTAGGAAGTCTCTTACTGTTACTCTTTCTGTCTCAGACTGTTAGGCTGGCCTGGATATTCATTGTGTACGAATGGTATTAGGTGATTGAGATCTAAGGGCAACAGATATGTTTAGAAGATAGACTTATCAAACAATTTATCTTCCATAAGGTTGTTTATTACTCATTTATGAAATGCAAAGTAGGCCTATGATTAGATACAATTATTAAACATTGAGGTTGGCTGCAACACTATCAAACCAACGTTTTTTTGTTTTGTTTTGTTTTTTTTTTGTTGTTGCTTTTTTTTTTAAAAAAAAGCAGGGCACTTTATTTATTACTGAATCCGATAATTAAAAAAAAAAAAAAAAAAAAAAAAAAAAAGCATTGCATATAATTTAGATCTCATAAATAAGTGAGAAACAACCCTGTGGATATTACTGACCTCTGCAGAAAGTATTATGACACTTTCATTATGAAAACATGCCTATATAAATGTACTGAAAATTTTACCACCAAAACTGAAAATTTTCTGATAAAAAATTCTGATATTTTTCCTATTTCTGCTCAAAACATAGATTGTGGGTACTCGTTAGAACCGCCTCGACGAGGCGGTTCTAACGAGTACCCACAATCTATGTTTCTGATCAGAAATAAGAAAAATAATGTATACCACTTTAAACCCCAGTTTTACTATATAAAAGTGGGGTTTAAGGAGGTCAAAATTGTATAGGCATGTTTTCGTGAATTTGAAGTTGAATTTGATATATTTATACTCTTCAGGTTCAGCAGGTTGATCCAGAATTTGTGACTCTGTACAAAGAAATTCTTATACAGAAAAGGACGTTAGAAGTAATATATGGTCAGGTCATTGGCCATTCGCTGGCAAACTTCGACGAGATAGAGAAGAAGATACTAGATGAAAATCCGTCCCTAGTTTTAATTGAATTTGGAAAAATGATGGGCTTTAGGCTCTTGGATTTGTTTAGTTCGCTTGATAAGGACGGAAGTCGAACATTAGACAGGGATGAAATAGAGAAAGGACTTCGGGTAAATACAGTAGACTCTCGTTATCTCGAATTCCAAGGGACTCACTGAAATACTTCGAGATATCCGTACCTCGACATATCAGAGTTGAGAGAGTGAGGAAAATAATAAATTGAACAACCACATTTAACAAATGAATATGTAATTTGACTCCTGAAGTTAGAAATATATATATAAAATAATGTGGAAAACATTATTTTGTTACCTGTTGTCATAGTTTCATGTTAAAACAGGGACCAGATTTTCACTTCGAGATAAGCGGTAATTCGAAATAAGCGAGTTCGAGATAACGAGGTTCGACTGTATTCATTCATGCATGCATATAATAATATGTATGTTTTAATATGTTGCACTAGTGTCCCAGCTAGCATTCTTCATAGATCTAAAGCGGGCCGTTATCGGCCCGTCAGCTACCCTGACAGGCCGATAACGGCCCGCTATAGATTTATGTAGAATGCTTACTGTGACGTAATGTCTACCGAGCACAGTGTGTATCTTTTATAAAGTAGTTTAAATTTGTTATTTATATTAACAGTGCTACAAGTTTTATGTTGATTTCTATGTGCTACAAAAATAAAGTGTCCAGATAGCACAGCTGAGCATTTGTCATGTACCTTTCGTCTGCTGTTTTGAATGCCTTATTTGTAGCCGAAATTTAAACGTTCATCTAAAGTTTATAACGTGCGTTATTTTTAGTTGTCATGACATCGAACTAAGACTCCGCTAACATGACAGTATATTCGAAAAAACGGGACAGTGATTTTATCAGTTTGAACGGCATTGACCTTACCTGAAATAATAAACGGTCTGAACAGAAATTCTAACTAACCTGGAAAATTTAATTGAATAAAAGACACAAGTAAGAAAAATCAAAGCCATAAATTATCATACGAGTATATACCGCATACGAGTTTATCGGTTTCGCATATTCTGGCATACGTGTTTTAGACAATATGGCGCAAAAGTATCCGGTCAAAGTAGCCGTTTAGATTTGTCCAAAAGTACAAATGAAGTTGTCCAGGGAAGCCACAGTCTAGAATCACAGCCTTCCCGAGTCACCAAAAATGTGGCAAACAATGGCAAAACAAAATGGGGTATCTACAACAGCCGACGTACGATTAACCCATTTAAGCCTAGCGTCCCATAAAAGGGATATTGGCAAACAGTGAAAACCTAGATCAGACGCCGCAGAACGCGGCGTCTGATCTGGGTCTTCACTGTTTGCATTAACTTCAGATATTTCTACAAAACTTGATAATAATAAAAACTAACCAAACACGCCTTATATAGGAAATGAATCTGTCCAAAGAGTTAAGGTAGAAGAGTCCAATCGGCTTAAATGGGTAAAAGAACGGCAACAGAGGGAAACGCCTTGGAAAAAGTCAGAAAACTTACAAGAGTGTTTGCTAAGAACCCAGCCATGTATGATATTTTGTAGAATCCATTTCACCCTTGAAGTTTTAATATACAAACAACCCTGTTAATACCGACACTCGATACAACGACAAAATTCGTTATAATGACAATTTGAATGTCACAAAACCTTCGCTCAAGCGGTGAGGCGATTCTGACAGATATCCAAAACATATATTTTCGGTGAGGAAATAAGAATAAAACAAGTATCAACAAGTTTCTTACGTATCATTTTGTCCATTAAGGATTCTTTACAACAGCAAATTCATTTTAATGGCAACATCTTTGGGAACAAATGCTGTCGTTGTAACGAGGATTCACTGTAGTCAACTCTCTTTTCTCGAAGTTCAATGGACATTTTTAAATACTTCGAGATATCCGTACCTCGACATATCAGAACTGAAGAAAAATAAATCGAACACCACATTCCGCAAATGAATATGTTTACTGACTCTTGAAGTTATGGATATATTGAAAATATTGTGGAAAAGAGGAGAAATTGCTCCCAGTATTTTGCTACCTATTGTTAGATTTCCAGGGACCAGATTTTCACTTCAAGATAAGCGTTTATTCAGATACTGAGCGAGGTTGTGATATCGAGTGTCGACAGTACATTTTTTTTCTGGATTTCTTTGGAGATACAAAGTGACTCAAGAAAGGCAATTGGGTTGAAGTGGTTCCTATGTTGTAGTTCTTCCTTGTTTTTTTTTTTTTTTTTTTTTTTCGTCGGGGGAAATGGGGTGGGGTGGGGTTCATATGTGACGTTTATTTTGTCATTATTTTGTCATTATTTTTTCCTCATCTCTCCTTCTTTGGGTGCCTCGGGAAGGATGTGGTTCGTGATTTCTTGGCTATCTTCACACATCTTTAGTATATTCCGTTCGGTGGTTGTGAAAGAAGCACACCGGTTGACACAGTAAAGCATAGGTATCGGGGTTTCTTCAAAACTTTGAATAATTCTGTTGCATAACACGTTATAATTTAATCCTCACTTTTCAGATGGCGAATATACCTATAAGTGATGATTGTCTAGATCAGCTGATTTTAAAGCTGGACATAAACGGTGATGGAGAGATTGACTTCGCGTAAGCGTTACTCTTATTCTTCACAATTGGTTGACACAAAAGGGTTAACCCTTTCATCCCTGAGTTTCTAAAGTGGACTCTTCCATCCTCGATTTGAACATGCCCACTGACGCAAAAAGGGGTTTCAGTCTAACATCAAAACCAGAATGGCAAACAGTGTAGATCCTGATGCTACGGCTCGTCTGTCTTGGTCTACCGAGCTGAAAGTCGATTACATTTTTGAAGAGTCTGTCTGCAAAACTTGTGTTCGCAGACAGACTCTTCAAACAAAGTTGTTGTAGATATTGAAGGGATTGACATTGGGGTTTGTGGATAATACATGTATGTGTCCCTGTCTCAGTATTGGGACGACTGACTGTAAATGCAGGGAGGTAAAACACATATTCATCATCTATAAACGAAGTCACGTCTTCAAATGGTTAATAACCATGGAATTTGCTAAAACGTGTAAAACATGTCAGCTCTGTTGACGCTTCTTTTGCTGAACACGACATGCCCTGTCTTAGCAAACCGTGTAGATCCAGATCAGTTGGCTTCTGATCTGGATCTGCACTGTTTGTCATTAAATATGTGAATTTCTATCAAAAACTCGGATCAAGTAATCTGACTGGCTGGAAATTAGAAGTGGGCATGGCATCTTAAATTATTCAGCATGACAAGGGTTAAATGCCGAGGACAAACTGCTTGTGGTACAACATGCAACACTGCTCATGCCTCCCAACCTATGGTTGTGCGATATTCGATTTTCATATAAATCTAATTGAGCTCAATGGTTCCAAAAGACCGATAATATGAACCATGCTAAAGTGAAGTACGGGGATACGTTTTATGGCCGCCACAGAGCACTTGACACAAGATGTGGTGAAGGTAAATCTGTTAAAAGATTATTTGGAATCAAACAACCATAAAATGAACGAAAATAGAAAACTCGATTTTACTGAGTTTGTGCAGGAATAGTAGTAAAACGTACAGTACTGCTCACCCAGCAAACACACAACGTCGCAACAACGTCGTTACAACGTCGCTGCAACGTCGTGACGTTGCAGCGACGTTGTAACGACGTTTTTTTTGCGACGTTGTGTGTTTGCTGGGACACCTCCTAGTCTCTACTATCTATTTCAGGGAGCTTATCCAGGCGCACCAAGAATACAGAAAAGAAGTAACCAAGTTTCTGCAGGCACGAGATGGCCAAGGGGACACCAAATTAGAAGAAACACATTTATGGCGCATACGAACATTGCTACAAAAGCTTATGGCTGAAAAGATGGCAGATTATCCGTCATTCCAACGTAAGATATCCATGTAATTCATAATAAGCTTAATCTATGAAAACCCCTAGATGTCTGTCGTGATTTTTTTCGACAGCCATTCCATGGATTTATATTGCGGAATATCTAAATGAAAAGAAGCTATCGTGTGAAGAAAGGCGCGTACGGCGATGATATTAGGTATCACATCTGTACCCAGCATTGCAAAGCGTGGGTGTGGCTTTGACAAGGACATTGTCAAAGTTTGGGGTGTTATGTGAACTTCATTTTAAGAACCTCTATTAAAATATGCAAAACATATCTAAAAGCTCTATTCTTCGTCACTTATCTTCGGGGGTTTTTTTTAAGATGCTTCTTGTTTCCTTTATGAATGCCAGTATGCGCGTTATCTTTTTAAAAGTGTATTATGAGAAAATAACGCTTTTATGCCTAATGTACCAGGGGCGGGTTCAGAGGGGGTGTGAGGATGAGGGGTTCAGTCGAATCGAACCACCCTTTGGCTCGAAATTTCTTTTTCATGGGAAATTGTGGATAAATCTGATAAATTTGTGATGCCGTATTACCCTAAATATTCACAACCCTTGCCTCTTTATCTTATACTTCTCTTCAACAAGTCCATTTTACTACCTGTAAATGTGTGTAAAATTGCTTGGTGCGTGGTAAACAGTGTAGACCCTGATCAGACGCCGCGTTCTGTGGCGACTGATCTGGGTCTACACGGTTTGCCCAAGCCTGTCTGTCCTAATATGTAGAGTAAGTAAGTATGGCAATTTGATCAAATCGAACCCCCTCAGAAAGTATCCTGAATCCGCCCCGGTGTACCCTTCTACCTCTGTCTTTGGCCAGGTCCATTTCCCACTAAAGGGGGAGGGGTCTGGTTTGTTTCTAGTATTATCCTTTGCTATAAAAATTCCTGCACTTAAAGAGAGCACTGTAGACCCTGATCAGACGCGCCTTCTGTGTCTACACTCTTTGCCAATGTCCCTTTTTGTGAGACGCTAGGCATAAATGGGTTAACAACGCTCTATATCCAGTTCAGCAGCTGTTATTTTGGAATATTTTGTAATTATTTCCCAGAAAATTTAATTAGATGATTCCTGTAGCGTGTCCTTAAAAGAGACAGTTTGCTTGAAATGTCAAAGCCTTTCCGGGGATGCCAGTTATTAATGGATTAAACGCCAATTTCTTCATCACGACACAGGCATATTAATGTCATTACTTTTATCTGGCAAATGACATTTTTTTCGAAACTCCGTGTAGGAGAGAGGGTTCTAGCTACGAATGTGATGCCTTCAATCGGCCGGACGGGGTTCCTATTTGCGGAATCGCTATAAGACGGGATAGGGTTTTAAACACAAAATCTGGAAAGGGAATAAGAAATTTTAAGGTCTATCTGGGACGAGTCTCATTGAGGCGATTCTAACAAATATCCAAAACATATGTTCTATGCGGAAATAAGAATAAAACAAAGCATTTTTACATATCATTCTGTCCGTTATGGATTCTTTACAATAGCAAATTCATTATAATGGCAACATCTTTGGGAACAAATGTTGTCGTTGTAGCGAAGGTTCACTGTATGTGGGGAGGGGGGGGGGAGCGGTATTGTAGTTTATACATTACGATCCTTTGTGATCACTGAGCCCATTTTTTTTTTAAACGTGAAGGTCACTAGTGAGATCTAATTCACCGAAACTAGCTAGTCTGATCCAACATCTGGAACTTGTGCTGCTTTCAGCTAGGTGAGGGTGAGTGTGTTCGTCGCCCTTAACCCATTGTATACTGAATAGACTCTCCCACACTATATATTGGAAGAGTCCAATTTCAATTTTAGGTACGTCCGGCTATGAGATTTACATATTCCTAAAGAAAAATGGCTAAACTATTTGCAGACAGTGGAGACCCTGATTAGACGCCGCGTGCGTCGTCTGATCTGGGTCTGCATTGTTTGCCAATTACCCTTTTACGGGTCTCCCGACTACAATGGGTTGATGGTCATTCTTTTTAGTTTATAACATCGTATTTTGTTTTTACTTGAAATACAGGGTGTAGCCAGATGTTGGTGAAGCAAATTCAGGTTATAAATGAAGCCCGAGATGCAAAGGAAGATGCGCAAGCAAAGTATCGAGCTTCCCATCCCAGGAAAGCTAAGTCGAGGCCTACGTCATCAGTTCAACCGATTCCAGTGAATGTTCTAATACTGTCACGAAGTCCATCACCGGATCACAGCGATGAAGACATCATACGTACGCCTGATTTGATAAACTCTGACATTGGCAAATCAAGAAACCACCAATGTAAGTTAACCCATTTTATTCTAGAAACCCACAAAAGGGCTATTGGCAAACAGTGCAAACACAGACGCGGCGCCTGATCAGGTTCCACACTATTTGCATTAAATACAGGAATTTCTATAAAACAAAGGAATAATAAAAAAAAAAATAACTAGCCAGAAACCCTGCTATTGGAAATAGACCGATACAAAGAGTTCTGGTGGAAGAGTTCACTCGATGTAAATGGGTTAATAATGGAACAAGAGAAATGAGAATGGATCATGTTTGAAGAATCAATTATGAACACCACTAGAATAGAGAGAGAGAGAGAGAGAAAGAGAGAGAGAGAGAGAGAGAGAGAGTCAACATTCCGTTAATTGAAAAGAGGTGCTATGAGAGAGAGAAGAGGCAAACAGAAAGACGGACAGAAGAAAAAGAGAATTCTAATATTTCATTTATTGCAAATAGAAGTGCTAAAAGAGAGAGTAACGGGAAACAATCTATAGAGTACCCTTTTCAGAAGGGTGATGGTGAGCAGGAAAGCATGCAGGAAGTCACAACACAAAAGTTGTCTCCCTTGTAAACGGCTAAAAAAAAATCATCAAGTGTAACAGCCACGTATAGCAGTAGAATGATATGTAAGAAATGCCTAGATTTTTTCTTATTTCCTGATACAACATATGTTTTGGATATATGTTAGAATTGCCTCACTGATGCGATTCTTACAAATGTTCAAAACATATGCTTCTTGAAGTATTAAATGCAATATTCTTGCATAATTTCTGATTAATTGTCACCTCTTGAGCGACGGATACATGCCAGTGGAGTTATCATTTTAACGAAAAACAAGAAAAACGCCTAACGGTATTATGGACGAGTTTTTTTTTAAAATAACGAGGAAAGTAAGAGTTGTCTCTCTTGCATGTGAAACATTACTGGTCCTCCTCTTCATCCCAACCAAATACGAATGCAATCCATCGAAGAATAAAGGTAACATATAACTTTGAAAAAAGGTTAACCAAAAGGTAAACCTCGGACGATGCCCGACGCCCGACGTCTTCCCGCCCGGACATCGCTATTTTAAAGGATGGATTTTTCTAAAAACCTGTCCAAAAATGTGTAGCTAGTTCCCTGTAGGTGAGTAAACATACATCAAAATGAGGGTATCTCATACCGCACATTTTGTCTCCCTTGCGAAAGACCACTCACATAAAAGTGTTTGCGATACTGGTACTCAAAGGGAGGGGGAGGTACTCTTTAATAAAAAAAAGAACTAACTCCCAGGGAAGGAGGGGGCAAGTGCTCACCTTTACGAGGTATCCCTTGGAGAAAACTTTTGCAACTTCCTGTTTGCGTTCCTGCACACCAAGCCCCTCATGAGAAAAAAAATAAATTGCTTCTCATTAAAGTGAATCCCTTTTCAGAAAATAATTTGACAGTTACCTCCCCTGGAAGTGTATCCGTTCCACTTAAAATATAAAACCTTGGTGTATAATTCATTAAAAATGGAGAGCATTTTAAAGAGTGTGGGCCCATTTACTCTAGGTATTACTACCAAGCTAGCATTCTTTATAAATCTACAGCGGGTCGTTATCGGCCCGTCAGCTACCCTGACGGGCCGATAACGGCCCGCTATAGATTTATAAAGAATGCTTACTGGGTAATTCGCGGCATATTAATCAGCAGCCAGCTGCGCATGCCCAGATCACACTGTTCATGATTGCAGCCTAATGTGGGCATACACAGGTTACAGTGTCCGAAATCAGGGTTCTACTGTGACACTGTTCATGCAGAGGTTGAAAATCCCGGTGAGTGCAAAGTTGTTGCACTCTGACATTCCATTCATTGTTTTATTGGCTTTGTTTTTCGTCTTCTTGCTGCAAAAGTATATTATTCTCAATAAACTCTTTACCACATTAATGGATAACAATTTGCTCGCCTACAAATGGAATGGCAAAAATTCTTGTTGCTCTTATAGGGAAAGGGAATGATGACAAAAATGATAGCAAAAATGTTTCTATGGTGAGATATATTGGTAAACTGGGTCTTTAAATGTAACTTTGATCAAATTAGAACGACATACGTGAGCCGTTTCACTATTTCAGTGAGACAAACAAAAATCTTACTAATATACATGTTTTCATTTTCATGTTTCAGACGTGAATCATGAAACCTCCCACGAACATCCAAATTTAATGAGACGCAATTATTCGGTGCAGTTACCTCTAACGGAATTAGAACAGATGTTTAGTCAACAAATAGTGGAATCTAAGCGACCAAGAGAGTTAGAGCTGACACAAAGGTCTACGCAAATTGATGCCGTGTCGGCCGATGAAAAAGGCAAAGATGTTAATACAGCTAAGTCCTCCAAAGAACCTACGAATAAAACTGACGGTTTGATCTTTGAACAAATACTAGAATCATTAGCTCATGCGAAAAAGACAAGTATAACTGACGCTGAACATCCAGACAATCTTAAAACAGCTGAAAAGTTTGATTCAGAAAAACCTCTTGGAAAAGCTCAAGTTCAGCTGCATGAAAGAGACATAAATTCCTCAGCTGAAGAACAGATCCCAACTGACAAAAAGTTGGGACATTTGAAAAAAGTAAAGAAAGATGAAGGAAAGCAAGTGCATGTATCACAGTCACGTAAAACAGCACCTGATACTGGAAAAACTAAACACACGCTTGCTGTGCAGAATAAAGATACGGTTCACATAACTGCAGATAATAAAATATCTACGAAAGCTGTAACAGTTTATCCCAAAGCAACAGAAGCTGACACCCCAAGACTGCACAAACTAGTTCAGTCAAAGCGAGTTCAAGGTCCTCTGTGGAAGGATAACAAAGGCTCCAGTTCTAAAAAGACTTCGCCTTCCAAAACCAGAGAAACGGATGCTGACTAGAGATACACAGAGGAGACATACTACAGCATTGCACGAATAGTCAGTCTTAGAGGAGATAAAACTATATTAAATTATTTAAATATTGTCATTTGTAATCCTAGAAAGGTGAGCAATGAACTATGAAGCACAATATGAAAAGCAACATATAGCAGAATATTTCGGAGTATCGAGCCTTCGGAAATACAACATAAATGGGGAAAAACTCAACAGAAAATGGAAGTCTTTAGAAAATGTAGATCAAATCAAAAACAGAAAGAAAACAAAAAAAAAAAAAACAAAAAAAAAAAAAAAAAAAACAACAGACTTTTGCAACATCCCTCACGCCCACTAGCTTTAAGCGTAACTCTTTTTTATAGTTATATAATGTACGAGTCCAATAGACACAAAGAATCTGAAAACTATACAAGAGGGCCAAGATTGCCCGATAGATATCGCTCACCTGAGTACCAGACAAGTGACCCCTGGGGCGGGGCCATTTTTTACCCCAATGTTGTAATTTGAATCACCTCTATACTTCAAATGAAGTTTCAAGACAGTTGGCCTTTCCGTTCAGGAGAATAAGTTCAAAATAGATTTTCAAGATGGTGGCTATCTAGGATTTCTGAGCGCAACGATTTTAGCTATTTATTTTATCTACAAGTCAACTTCCTACGAAGTTTCCAGTCAGTTGACCTTTCGATTCAGGAGAAGTTCAAAATAGATTTTTAGATGGCGGCCATCTTGGATTTCCGATCGGAACAATTTTAGCTATTTTGGTAATGTCACCTTCGCAACATTCCTGTGAAGTTTAAATGAAATTTGCATGGGTAAAGAAGGAGGAGTCATTTATTTAGGCAAATTGTTGACGCCGCACGATGGACATTGACCGATCAAAATACCTCACCTTGAGCACTTCGTACTCATGTGAGCTAAAAATATATAACATCACTATGTAGAAGTACGGGCGATGTTTTACGGACTCCACATAGGCTTTTCAGACAGGAGACAAAACAATTCTTGCGGCGTCTGATCTGGGTCAGCACTGTTTGCCACCTATATTTCTCTTTTTCAGAAAGTGCTGCCGTTTCATCACAACAGACAAAAAGTTGTAATGTCGGCAATTGCTCATTTCTGGGTCCTCTGCATCTTCTCTGAAACTAGAAGGCCCAGGCCTGTGATATTTGGTATGTAATTTCATCCAATGGACCTCGACCAAGAGTTTTTTTGTTTGTTTTTTTTTTAATTATAGCCCTGGGGTCAAAGATGGCCCTACCTCAGGGCTCATTTGTTTTACATAGACTCATATAGGGAAAAGCTTTAAAAACATTTTCGACTGAAACTAGATGGCCAAAGCCTTTGATATTTGGTTTATAGCTTTATTTAATGGACCTCTACCAAGATTGTTCAAATTAAACCTCTGGGTCAAAAATGGCTCCTCCCATGGGGGTCACTTGTTTTACATAGACACATATAGGGAAAACTAAAAATATTCTTGTCTGAACCTAGAAGGCCGAGACCTTCTATTTAGTATGTAGCTTCATCTAGTAGACCTCTTCCAAGCTAGTTCAAATTAGAGCACAGGGATAAAAAATGGCCTCGCCCCAGGAGTCGCTTGTTATACATAGTCTCATTCAATGAAAAACTTTAAAAATTTTCTTGTCCCAAGCATTTTATAGTTGGTATTCAGTTTTAGATAGAGCGAGGGCCTTTACCAAGATTTTCAAATTATGGCCCTAGGGTTACTGTAGGATACAGAGATAAAAGTGTTTGTTTTTTTTTGTGTGTGTGTGTGTGTTTTTTTTATGTTTTTTTTTTTGTTTTTGTTTTTTTCAAACTATACCGGCTACCATACCCATATGTTACCATAAGCTTTCTCAGAACAAACAGTCTCAGGTGAGCCTACAGGACCATTAGTCCTCTAGTTGTATCTGTAGTCTCTCCTTCTTTCGGTGCCTCTGGAGGGCTGTGCTTCGTGATTGTAGCATTTCCGGGGTATCTTCACTTATATTTTTGGAATACAGAAAAGCATACAGGAAGACACAAAAGTTGTCTCCCTGCCAAATATGGCGGAAAAAAGTACCAAGGCATCAGGGGACAGTAAAATTTTGCATTTTGTAGGGTCCCTGGTCATGAAGACACCCACTTTTTTTGAAACATTATAACATGCAACTGCAACAGACCATGATTATTGTGGCCATATACATATGAGCCTTGAAAGAGTAGAAACTGGTTCAGATAGAAAAAAAAATCTGCAGTCTGCCTAGGACTCTCAGATGGACTGTCAACTATACCCCACCCACTGTATTTTAGCACTGAAGAAGGCTTCACACCACCTCAGTTTGCAAACTGCTCAAACTTTCTCTGCGCGACACCAGCTAATCCCATATGCCTCACTGTGTTGGGCACTAAATCAGGTCTTGGAAAAATCATAGCAAACATTCCCACAACCAGGTAACTTTTTCGCTAATCCAATCTGAAAAACAGTGATTTTTCACGCCAAAAAGCTCTGGCCAAGCATGTGCAAGTCAGTGATTATCTCCCTTGAGAAATGACCTCTAAAGCTAGGGGTTTTTTTTCTCGAATTTCACTTCACTTGACAGATTTTCATCATAAAAGCATTAATTATTCTTTAATTTAATAAGCAGTTCTAATTTATGAGCTCATTTCTGGCAATTTTGTACCATATACTTAAATAGAACTTATTTCCTCCACCACTGACAGATCCGCAACTGTCCCCTGATGCCCAAGCGTATCTAATCCCATTGATACAGAAGTTGTACAGTTATGTAAATAATTGCAAGAACACCCATCATCATGAACACGATGTCTGTAGCCTAGTAGATACTGCGAAAAATAGTGTGTTTATCTGAATAACTGCGCAGTTTCACCGCTAGTCGTTTTATTAATAATCACGTTTTAACCCTTATACTCTACCTTTGCAAACAGTGTAGATCCAGATCAGTTGGCTTCTGAAGCCAACTGATCTGGATCTGCACTGATTGCCATTCAGTGTATGAATTTATGTCAACAATCTGGTTCAAGGAATATGACTGGCTGAAAATTAGAAGTGACAGGGCATCTTAATTTATTCAGCATGACAAAGGTTAATAAACACTTTATTTATGTTTTATATAACATTGTTGTTGTTTCGCATAATATATTTGGACACAGATAATTTAGAGAATCGATAATAATCTGCTATCTTAGCATCTTGTGTGAATTTTATGTTTTAATTCTATTTTTCCTTCACCTCAGACGAAAGGTTAAGGATGAGCTATTGTGATCACGATCCATCGGTCTTCCGGTCTCCATCATCCGGTGTCGGTCCACCGTCCGTCCATATATTTAAAGAATGTCTCCTCTGAAAACTCTGGCCAGGGCCAATTTCTACCACACATCATATGGAAGTCCGCAATCACTAAACATAGCAGCACCGAATAAGGTCAGAATGATACTTATCGACGTCAGAGAACAGCACTAACGGACACAGAACAAACATAACAAAGAAGAACTGAAACTGACATTACGAAAACATGCCTATTCAAATATAATGAAAATCTTACCACCAAAAAAATGAAAAACTTCAGATAAAAAAAAATCTGATATTTTCATATTTCTGCTCAAAACATAGATTGTGGATACTCGTTAGAACCGCCTCATCGAGGCGGTTCTAACGAGTACCCACAATCTACGTTTTTGTGCAGAAATAAGAAAAATAATGTATACCCCTGTAAACCCCAGTTTTACTGTATAAAAGTGGGTTTTGAGGGGGTTAAAATTATATAGGTATGTTTTCGTGATGAATACTGCATGGAGTGGGCTGTATATATAGTAAAACCTTTCAGGTTCTGAGCTCGTTTTACGGAAGCCCAAAGCTCTCTTTGCTCTTAAAGCAGTCCAACCATGAACACAAAATACAAAGTCATCAACAGCACAGACAGATGGAAAAACAAAAACAATGGGCAGTGACTGAAGTAGACTGGCTCCAGTCGTTTTTGTTTTATATCTATTTCTCTCTTTCTCTACATTATTTTTTTATCATAATCCTCTTTAATCCAACTTCAAGTTACCTATGGCTGAACAAAAACTTTCTAGCCAAGGGACTGAAGTAAACGAAAATTCTACAAGCTCTACAAGTGTTGTGTCCCCTCCAAAAAAAAAAAAAAAAAAAAAAAAAAAAAAAAAGAAGAAAAAGAAAGAAAAGAAAAGTAAAGAAAGGGTCTGGGGCCAGACTATGACTGAAGGTACGGTGATCAAAATGCTAGCTTCGGTACATGAAAACACGACACATCTAGACACAACAATAAGCTAAAAAAGCCGACAGCCTTACAGATGAGCGTGGTACCATTACTAGTAATACAAGAAAGCGGTTCTGCGTCAGAGTATCTCCCTTGGAACGAACAGTAATACAGACTATTGTTGTGCATAGACCTTAATCCCGAAACTGTTCCAGTTGCATGTAGTTGTCTGGTTTTCGTAGGGGTTTCCTACTCATCAGTGTATCAAAACAGAAAACATAAAAAATAATTTCTCAAACTCAACAATATGATGAAACATATATTGGGGATCGAGTTCAAACGGAAAGTTTGAGGAGAAGAAAACCACTTGTAGAACACGGTGAGACCCACCACAGAGGAGTAAGTTCAGGCACAAGCCATCTACAAAAGGTTTAGGATTTATGCGTCCTCGAGTCTGCGGCCCGACCGTCCATCGTGTAATTAAAAAGGGCAGCAAAGTTGTTAGCCTTGATTGGATTAACCACCACGCTTTATACTGATTAATAATAGTTTTGAGTTGTTCAGAAAAAAAAATATGATTACTGACAATTCTCCTGAGTTATAAAATAAATCACCATAAAACTCGGATTCCGACAGCCCCTGCTGAAGCAATGTTTTCAAGCCAACATTATATTTGAAATTAATTCAATGTATTGACGATAAAATTTAGAAAATGTTTTGCGAAGTTTATGATACTGATAGCCTTGTTTTAGAAGTTTGGCGATTAATAATTTGTTACGGTATTTAGTCTTTAATGTCGCACACGTTACCAGATGCTCTGGCAGAATGACTGAGACGTGTGTACAAATGGTCATGATATGTTGACCAAAATAGAGGCCATAACCATATGTGGTAAAACTACTTAAAACTCTTCTCTAGAACCAAACCGCTATCAGGCTGAATCTTGGTATATAGCATCGGGATGGGAAACCTACCAAGTATGCTTAAATAATGATCTTAGGCAGAACCCGTTCATAGAAAACTGTTGAAGTCATTTTCTCAAACTGTATTAAAGACTATGGAAGACACTCTAGCATTTAATCGAAGTAGCACAAACCTTCAGCTGACATCAAAATGTTGTCCCTCGGGTGTTGTCTGTCCCTACCCAGGGGCTGTATAAATGTGTATTAAAAAACTCATAAAATCAGAACCTTTATTCTGAAACTTAAAGCAAATGATCGAAAGTTAAAGCAAATGATTTTATAAGAGCTTTCTGTTACTATCAAAATTTGGCCTTCTACAGCATTTGCCCCATGTATCTGTGCTAAAATGGCGAAAACTACAAGTATCCATCTGCATTCTGTGCTTTTCTGTACATCAGTCTAATGCACCGCTAAGCGTAATGAGTACGCACTGATTTCGCGTCTTCCGGATTAACGCGTATGCCTTCTCAATGCACGATAAAGGCCCTTGTGCAATTTGCGACAACGCAGGCCCAGATCAGCCTGCGCATAAGCGCAGGCTGATCAGGGCCTTCATTGTCCGCTTACAAAATCCGTGGATACTGTAGTATATGTCGACGCACAGAAATACCCAGATTAGACTGCACAGATGCGCACGCTGATCTGGACCTACGTTGTCTGCAAATTTCAAAAGCGCCCTTTTCGTGCATTGAGCATCATATGGTCTCTGTATGATCCACTGATGAGTTAGGGAACCTCTACGCGAACCCAACAATTTTATGTGCTGGAAGTGTATCGGGAGTAAGGCCGGTGGCTGAGCGCTCGTAAAAAACAGGCTTGAGCCTTTCCCGCCGCCACCCACCCCACCTAACAGTTTTATTGTTGACCGTTCCAAGGTATTCTATTGCAGTTACTCTTTTTTTTTTTTTTTTTTTTTTTTTCATTCTGTTTTCGTTGGTGTACCGTTCTGTGATGTCTGTTATGTCGTTTCGTGTAATTCTATCTGGTGGTGGTGGGGTGTGTGTGTGTTTGTGGGGGGGGGGGGGGATGAACTGAAGAAGCCAACTGATCTGGATCTGCACTGTTTGCCATTATATGAATTTACAGCAACAATACAGATCAAGTAATCTGATTGGCTGAAAATTAGAAGTGGGCGTGGCAATTTATTCAGTAGGACAAGGGTTAATAGTTGCCATTATTATGCTCCCAACTTAGGAGAAGTTGGAGGTGCATATTGCTTTTGGGTCGTTCGTCCGTCCATTCGTCTGTACGTCCGTTCGTCACGCTTTTTTGATGCATAGCATAAATTTAGAAACGTGCATGCTACTGTTTTGAAATTTTTTATATGGATTCCTCATGAAAAAAATAGTTGACACGTGTGTTTTTTCTCGACAGGATTATTCCAAATTTCTGAGTTATGGCCCTTTGAAAAAATATAGATGGAATCTTGCCAGCAAAATAACTCAAAACACTATTAAATCTTGAAACTTGATGAATAGATTGGTAGTGATGAGTATACGACCTAATTAACTTTTCAATAAATTTTAAAAAACACTTCATGAGTTATGGTCCTTTGTAATTTTGGGCATTTTACCTTGTCAGCACAATAGCTAAAAAAAACTATTGGAGCAAGAGTCTTGAAACTTGAATTAATTGGTAATGATGAGTAGATGACCTGATTAACTTTTGAATAAATTCTGAAAAATATTTCATGAGTAATGGCCCTTTGTAAATTTGGGCATTTTCCCTAGTCAGCAAAATATCTAAAAACAACTGTTGGAGCTAGAGTTTTATAACTTGATGAATAGATTGGTAGTGATGAGAAAATGACCTGATTTACTTTTGAATAAATTCTGAAAAATACTTTATGAGCTATGGCCCCTTGTAAATTAGGACATTTTTACCTTGTCAACAAAAAATCTAAAAAAAAAAAAAAAAACGTTGGAGCTAGAACATTGATATTATATGATTTGATTGCTAGTGGTAAGTAGATTACCTGACTGACTTCTGAATAAATTCTGAAAAATGCTACATTAGTTTTGGCCCGTTGTAAATTAGGGCATTTTTACCTTGTCAGCAAAATATCTCAAAAACTAACGGAGCTAGAGCCTTGAAACTTGGTGATTAGATTGGTAATGATCAGTAGATGACTCGATTAACTTTGAATAAATTCTGAAAAATACTTCATGAGTAATGGCCCTTTGCAAGTTTGGTCATTTTTACTTTGTCAGCAAAGTATCTCAAAAACTGTTGGAGCTAAAGCCTATGAAGATGCATAGATTGGTACTGATGAGAAGATGATCTTATCACAGTGCCACCAAAAAATTCCGGATTTTTCTCTTATGGCCCTTTGAAAATTTGGGCTTTTTAATCTTGTAAGCAAGATATCTCAAAAAATATTTGAGCTATTGTCTTGAAACTTGACAGGCTGATAGGGGGTGATAAATAGATTTTCTTCAGTTATTGCCCTTTCAAAATTTGGGCATTTTAAACTTGTAAGCAAGATATCTCAAAAAGAATTTGAGCTATTTGCCTTGAAACCTGACAGGCTAATAGGGGATGATAAATAGATGAACTATTTAACTTTTGAAAAAAAAAAATCCAAAACAATTTTTTTCTTCAGTTATTGCCCTTTAAAAATTTGGGCATTTTAACCTTGTAAGCAAAATATTTCAAAAACTATTTGAGATATTGTCTTGAAACTTGACAGGCTGATAGGGAATGATAAGTAGATAAGTAGATGACCTGCTCAACTTTTGAAAAAAAAATCCGGAATTTTTTCTTGAGTTATGGTCCTTTGAAAATTTTGGCATTTTAACCGTGTAAACAAGATTTCTCAAAAACTGTTTAAGCTATTGCCTTGAAACGCTGATAGGGGATGATGAGTAGATGACCTGATTAGTTTTTGAAAAAAAAATCTGAATTTTTGTTCTTGAGTGTTTTTTTTTATTTTATTTATTATTTTTATTTTATTTATTTATTTATTTATTTTTTTTTTTTTTGTTTGTTTGCATTTAAACCTTGTAAGCAAGATGTCTCGAAAACTATTTGAGCTATTGTCTTGAAACTTGACAGGTTGATAGGGATAGTAGATAACCTGATCAATTTAAAAAAAAAAATAATACTGAAAACATTTTTTTTTTTTTTTTTTTTTTTTTTTTTTTGCGTTATTGCCCTTTGAAAATTTGGGCATTTTAACCTTGTAAGTAAGACATCTCAAAAACCTATTTGAGCTATTGTCTTGAAATATGACAGGCTGGTAGCGAATGATGAGTAGATGACCTGATCAACTTTTGAAAAAATATCTGGAATTCTTTTCTTGAGTTATGGCTCTTTGAAAATTTGGTCACTTTAACGTTGTAAGCAAGATATCTCGAAAACTGTTTAACGTATTGCCTTGAAACTTTACACGCTGATAGGGGATGATGAGTAGTAGATGACCTGATTAACTTCTGAAAAACTTTCAGGTCTTTTTTTTTTTTTTTTTTCAGTTATGTCCCTTAGATTTTTTTTTTCTTTTTCTTTTTTTTTTTTTTTTTTTTTTTTTTTCAATTTAACCTTGTAAGCAAGATTTCTCGAAAAACTGTTTAAACTTTTGCCTTTGAAAACCCGTCCATAATGCCGTTCGGTGTTTTTCTTGTTATATTATCTTTAAAGGCAAGCATAATGTTGGGGGCATAGTGTTAGTGTTTTACAAACATGTTACGGCCTAGCACTCCTACCTTCGATTATCTGCCTTGACAGATTACGCATAGCTTGTAGGTATATATTCAATCTCTGACAACTGCGTCAGGGGGTCGACTCTTTGGCTCAGTGGTTAGAGCATTGGATTTTTATCTGGACAGACCGGGTTCGAATCCCACGACAGGCGGGAAATTTTTTCAGCTATGCTTCATTCCTTTGTTACGACTTTTATGTTGTACGAGGGTCCTGCAAAAAGTTTTGTCACTGAGTTCGGGTTATTTCAGTGCTACGCTTTATCAAACATATTTTTATTACAAACCTTCAAAGTATTCCCCCTTTAATGAAACACATTTTTGTAACATTTTACCAGTCGCGAACAGCAGATAAATAGTCTTCTTTTGGTATCTGTTGGAGACACTGATAAATAGCGCTGCCAAGAGAACTTCTAGACGTATTTCCAGAAAGCATTTTCGTAAGCCTTGGAAATAAAAAGAAGTCACAGGGACTCAGGTCAGGTGAATAAGGTGGATGGTTTAAAACTTTCACCTTTTCAGAAGCCAAAAGAAGACAACAACCTCACACTTATGAGAGGAGGCGTTGTCATGTAAAAGCTGGACTCTTGACCATCCTTTGCTTGGTCGTTTCTTATTGTAAAACTCTTTCACTTTCCTCAGTACAGAATGCTTGTAGAATCGGCCAGTGACTGTATGACCAGATGCACAAGGCACTTGAACGACTGGCCCACTTGAATTAAAGAAAATTGCGTACAACATCTTTTTCGAACTTATGGTTCTCTTGGCAATACATGGGCGTTTTTTATCTTTTCGCTTCCATTGCTTATTATCAGCCCTTCTTTTGGCTCAAACATGTGCACCCAGGTTTCATCACTTGTTAGCAAGTTAGAAATAACCCGACTATTACAGCCTTTGTATGTTTTCAAAAGTTCCCGGGCACATTTAAGGCGTTGTGTCTTTTGCTCCTCAGTGAGCAAATGAGGTACCCGCCTAGCGCAAACCTTTCTCAGGTCCAAACGCTTTTTTCAGAATTGTTTGCACACTGCCTTCTGATATGCCAGTACAATTAGCTATATCTTTGACAGACAATCACGCATCCTGTTCTACCACAACAGCAGCGATGTTAGCCTTGGTAACAGAGGTTTTAGGCCTTCCAGGACGTGTATCATCTTCAAAAGAAAATTTCCCAGCTTTAAAAGCTTTAACCCACCTAAAAACTGTGCGCATTGAAATGGTCTGAGGTCCATATATACCACACAATTCATTAAATATCTGCTTTGAATCTATATTAAGCCTAATGCAGCATTTAATATAGCTACGAATTTCAGTCTTCTGGTCCATGTTCCAATGTAACAAGTAAACTGGTCAGTGTATATGACTGCATCTATTTCAATTTGAAATAACTCGGTCAGTTGGAAAGCACTTTGCGCGAAATAAACGGGTGTCGTTAGCTATTCAACACATAATTCAAGTGCAGTGAAGCATTTTAAAATATACCTGGGATAAAACTAAGGAAGCCTATTAGTGACAGAACTTTTTGCACGACTCTCGTAAGAAACACAATTTCTATTTACTTTTGTTAAGCAATGATTTTGCCAGAAAAGACATTTCTTAACTACTTTCTACTGGTTCCCGTCGTAATGACGTATAATCTAGACCTTCTGAAAGTGAAGGACATTGGTCTATCATGGAGTCTGCAAAGTACTTGAACAAGATTTTTCCTCAAAAATCTGATAATGGCATACAGGAAACCAAACAGTCTAAGGGATCTTTTTGTTAGTGCAATGCTTACTTTCCATGGATCCCTGATTACACCTCATTTATGCCGGATCCATGTCTGTCTGTCTGAACGTTCCTAATTTTGCCTTTGTGTCCACTGACTTTTTCGAAATACGATTTTGGTATGTTGACCTCAGACTCTTGTTCGTGCAAACCTAAAAACAGAGCCTGGTAATCTTGTGCCAATAAAAGGAGCATTGCCTGTACAAAAATCGCCAATTCGTCATCAGGAGCAATTTTGCAGTTAAGAAGCCGAACCAACCACACGTTCGACAGACAGATCAATTGCACCAAATGCAACCAACAGATGAACAAAACATGCCTTTCATGAAACAATAAATGACCACTGGACTAACAGATTTCAGAGGTCATCTGTTTCCAATCACATACCCTTACCTGGACATGACTTCAGTACCCATTACACCTCTTCCTTTGCTGCATTGAGTATTATGTTAACTCTCAGACTTCGGCATAAATCGTTAATCAGGCCTGTTAGAGGGGGTATCCTACTTTAGAAGCCATTACTCCCTTGATTTTGCCTCGATTTCGATGGCATTTTCATACATATTTTGCCGGTCGTATGTGGTCATCTTATCGGAGAAGTAACGATCACATGACTTCCAATCACGTGACAGTCAAGTGGCAACCGGAAACTGTTTAAGTAAAAAAATAGTAACATGAGACCAGCGTTTACTGTGTGCTACTGTGACATATGTAGGTTTCCCATTTCTTCCTCACTGGGAAATGATTTAGGTGTTATGAGGGGGGGGGGGGGGGGGGGGGTGGGGAGGGAGGGGGGGTTGTTTCTTTCTTTCTTTCTTTTTTTTTCATAAAATCGTGATAAAACTCATGAAGTGAGTGCTGAAATTACTGACAGCTTGAAAGTCGGTTTTGTGTTTAATGAACCTGTAGATTGATATCTTATCATCTTGCCATTATTTTCGATTTGGTACGGTGTGTTTATTGTGTAATTTGAATTTTGATCATCGTTGTATGCGTTTATTATTACTGTTATTATTATCATTACTCCAGAAAATAGGCTGCAAAGTCGTTTCTTGCAAATTGTCTTCAAAACGTTTATACGTCGCATTAACGCCGATGCAACGTCAGTCGACGTTAATATGACGTTGTATATGGGTGAATATGCAATTACGGGACTTTTCGTGTCCAGGAGTATTGCTTCCGTTGTATTTATTTAAAAAAAAAACTCTGAATTCCGTACTGTGTAATGAATATATTCATTTTCTCATTGTACTAAAATTTTCAGTCACATTTTGTACAGTAAGATACTTGACTATACAGTCAATGTAACCAACGGTAAAAGATCCGGATTTCAAAATTTCAAACTTCACTTCATTTTTATTCATGAACCCCTTCCATAAATAGATTAATTTGAACAGATAATAAAATTATATTACCTTTTGTTTATTGTAAGAGTCCTCGAAAACAAATAATTTCTGAATGCTTATAAAATTCAAGTTAAAGGTCTGCCCCTAAATTTGCATTGGACACGGTTGAACGTCAAACACTTCTACTGCATTATTCAGGTTACAGGGGAAAACGCAACCGGAGACCATAACTTGCATTCTACATTTATCATGCGTCCACACCTTTCATTTTATACTTCATGGGAACGTAAATCTTTTTCATGTGAAACCATTTTGACCTTAAACTGAGTGTTTCTTACTAAGGACACACCACTCTGTCTATTGGGAAATCGGTGAAATTTTCATAACGACTGTCTATACCGTTACTTTTTACGTCCACACCGTTACTCTAGTGTGTAACGGTGCAGACATTTTCATGTTATTTTCTTGAATATGCATATTATTGTAAGTCCTTGTTGGAGTTCTAGTTTCCTGTGGATTGCTTGGAAGTCGGTTGACATAATATGCCAAAGTTATGTTTGATCAACAGGTTTATCATTAGTGATTTTTGGCATTTAATGCCAATTCACGGATACCCATCCCGTTTGTAACTGTGTTCGTATTATGTTTGTGGATCAATAGTTTTGTTGCCAGCGTAAAATATGTCCTGAAGCCCTTATCCATTGAAATAGAGTAAAAGGGTCTGAGACATACACGTTTAACATGCCAAAATGCAATCTTATAGTTACTATATTTTTACCTTTACGGCTGTCATGTATCGTAACGACTGTCCGTTCCGTTACAAATGAAAATAAAAATGTATTATTTCAAACAGAAATATGTGCTACTAGGTTTCTATTCATGACTAAACAGAAGTATACATAATGACTTGTTGACCACAGCAAGTGTGACTTTACAAAACACCCCTTTTGATAGTCACAGAGAAATTTTGTTTAAATTTCACTATTTTTATAATTGGCCATACCGTTCATGCATTTTATCATGTACTAAAACCTGAAGTAAGAAACATCTCTTTCGATATTTAATAAGTGCTAGGATTTCTCCGCATAAGCATTTTATACTTATTCAGCGTAAATACAGCTTGAATGAAGAGTCAAGGTTTAGGTCAGTGAAACCCCGTAACTGGATTTGACATTTTACTGTTACGGGGCACTTTCGGTTGCTATGGCAACCCTAGTTTGTTTTTTGTTTTTTTTTGTTGTTGTTTTTTTTTTTGTATTAGAAATAGTGTATATTTAAGAATATTGTACTTCAAGTGTCATATTTTCATATTTTACATCGAAAAGTTGGAAACAAATATGTTGATTTTAGCAAGTAATATATGTGAAAAAATCCCATAATTAAATATTCGCCCATTTAAACGTCATGTGTTCGCTGGGATACTTACCCTATATATTCGGACAAAGAGGCCTCCGCAAACAGTGTAGTTCCAGATCAGACACCGCAGTCTACACTATTTGCCACTTATCCAGTACTTTTAGACGATAGGACAAGTATGATCTAAGTCCGAATATTGAGGGTAAATACAGAACACACATGAGAAACAAAAACAAATTCATCTCGCGTGACATTTTATCAGGTGGCAATGAGGTGTTGAAAGCTAGCCAGGCCTGTACACAAACTGCTAGAAAACAACTGCAAACGGAGAACTTCTGTGAGAAAAACCTGTTGATTATCAAGACTGTTCAACAACTGAAAATTATTATTTTTTGTTATTATTATTATTATTTTGGCGTATTGAACAATCATATCCAACAAAACACCAGTCCATCCACCATCAGGGAACAGGGAAACATTTATGTCAGGACTGCAGACTGGTGCAAAAATGTGCAGGGAAGCTCTGTGTAATTATTTTATGGAAAGTGGCCTGTTGGTTAATAATAAGATAAGTTAAAACTTATTATTTTAATTTGAAGAAAACATGTTTATGTATAATTTCCTGATTGTTTTAAAGAAATGAATGTTTCCGTCTGTGTCCAGCTGGAGCGAAAAGAAGAAGTGAAATGTCAAAAACTTTCAATTTTTTGATACCTGCCAATTGAGGGATTGCTACATTCAGCCTGCAAAAAGTCCAAGAAAGTGCTTGTAACAGTGGTGTTTTTCCTTACTTATTTTGCTGTGCTACGCCTGGTCTTTGAATTGAAACAAAATATGGAAGCCCAGCAATACCCTGAAAAGAATTCTTAACCACCGAAAAGGGTGAAATCACTATGGAGCTCTATGGGAAAAATAATTAGTTCCTGTACCTCACACTGGCAATAGATTGTGAGATGCAAGAAAACAATCTTGCTAATTGTAACTCATCTTTAACAGCTTCTTTAAATCCCCTGAACAGAAATAAGTAAATATGAGTCAATCAACAAGGATTCTGGGACCAGTTTGTATTTACATTGATATGGGGGTCAGCAGAAGTAGATCTATACTTATGTAGTTGGTATGTATACTAGTATTCACCATGAATATTTTTTTCTGTCTGTCCTGTGTTGTTGATAGATGCCAATAAATATCTAGCTGATCGTGTTTTAGAACAAAACAAAAAAAAAATAAAAATAAAAAAATAAATAAATGTGAATGAAAAATAAAAGGGAAGATTGTTGAAAACTATACCCGTCTCACGCGCAGTTACATTCGAGTGGTTAAGTGACCAATCTCGAGCCCGCGCAGATTTGTTGAGATTTACCAAAGCCTTATTAGAACTTGCGACTTTGCGCACTGAAATGGAAGTGCTTATTTAAGTGACATTGAAATGACCTTGACCTCTGAACTTTTGACCACTGATTTCCATGAATTGGAGGCCTACAGAGGAAAAATAGAAAGTAAAATAGTGCTTTTGCATGTAAAATGAACTATTTCTGTGACCTTGGCCTTCAGACATAACTATTTTATTCGTAAATTACACATCAGATTAGATTTTTTTTATTTTAATGAAAAAATATATAGTAATATATAGATCTAGATAGGTAAATATAAAATGATGGTGATATGGTCCACACAGCTGAAGCGCACTCCAGCTGTCGTCTGACCAGGTTGTATGCCGTTTTTCTGACATTGAGCATCTTCGTTTGATATTTCTGCAAATGAACCCGAGAGATCGGTTGGTATTTTTTACAATTCTGTCGATGTCGGCTCCCCAGGACAGGGAGCCGGAGATATCAACCTCGAGATACTTGGCACTGGTACTGGCCTCTCGAGGACCCGGCCAAGTAGTACTGTACGTATGTCCATTGGATTTTTGGAGCCTGTCACCTGCACCACCTGACGTTTCGAGGGGTTTAACTCCTTGTACCACCGGGACTCCCACCCCGACAATTTTGCAATGCCATGCTGAAGTACTGGGCTGTCCGACTCCTTCTCAATTCTCATTTGTAAGCTTCAGTACTGTGTGTCGTCTGCAAAGAGACGAACCCCGGAAGAGATCCCGTCGGGCCGGTCGTTAATATACATGTATTCCAGAAAAAAAATGGTCTGAAACCTGAGAGACACCAGATGTAGCTGGTATTGAATCCGTCTCTTCTCCCTCAATTATTACCCGCTGCGATTTACCGCCGAGGCTGTATCCAACTCAATACCGTCCCCTGATGCCATACCGATGGAGTTTCCACAGAAGCTTGCTACGATTTACTTTGTCAAAAGCTTTAGAGAAGTCCAGTAATATGATATCAGTCTGCTTGCCCCCATTTGCATTGAATCCTTGCAAGAACGAGCTGGGCCCCACACGACCGCTCTTTTCGGAAGCCGTGCTGTAGGTCGTAGCCAACACACTACTTTTGATAATCATTCATTGCGATGTACGGAGGCCTCCTCCTCTACCCCTTTCCCTCCCCGCCCCGATTCCACACATCCTTTGATTAAGTAAATATAAATATATTTATCTCAGAAATAACATTGATGTGCTGCGATAATTAATCGTATAAGGGAGGTAATTCAGTCAGTATTAATCCTTACTTTTCAATTCGTTTCGTCTAAGTAATGTGTTTATTGCTTTTTAACTTAACCGCCGCCTCGTGACTATCGCATTCCAAGTAGTTGTTGGTCGATGATCAGAGTCGGTTACGAAATGTTAACGAAAATATCGCTGCTTTTCATAAATCTGTCGCATATTTCCTGTTTAAAAAGTCATTAATGGATATAAAAACTGTTTCAGTGTAAGTATGAGATCACAATCGAGCAGTTTTGGCCTTTTAACTTATTAATATCCAAAACATGCAAAGATCGTCTGCGCAAGACGGCGAAGAACAGTGAACAGGAAATGGCGGCAAAAGTAGGCGATATAGTCTTTGTTCCGATTGAGCACGACTCATTCGAGAACGTCCCGTACAAAGTAGAATTATAGTCTTAAATAAAATTAAAAATTGAAATTCTGTGATATCGAGTTCGTTTATTGTTTAGTTAGTATTGTTATTGCGCAGCAATAACATGTTTATTGTTTGGCAAATTTTATGAGAGGTTTGATCTATTTTTAGCTCCTACTAATAGTTCAGTGTGTTACGGTGTGTGGAGAAGGGTAACTCCATATGTTCATAATATTGTCACATGTTCCCCGTGTTGATTGACTGTTTACGACGGGATGAAGATGATCTTTTTTATCATATTTTGGCAGTGCCCATAATGGAAACAGAACCATTGTTTGCTAAGATGATATATAGATCCATAATAATGGCATTTTTGGTGAGCATGTTTTTGTTACCAACTTTATATGCCAGTCTGTCCCTTGGTGGTGGTAACTTCCTATATATGGCATAGTACTGATGTGCGTGTCGAATTGCCCCCTTTTTCAGCGCTGCCAGGTATATGATCGGCCCCCCTTTTTCAACAAAAAGTATATGAATGACCCGATTTTTCTGGATTCCTATATTAAAAGCCCCATTTTTCTGACATCCTGGTTTATGCACATATTTTTTGCTCAGAGATTTTCAAGGCTGCTTATCCTCTTAGTATTACCACCCCCCCCCCCCCCCCCCCCCCCACCCCCCCCCCCCTATTACCCCCCTCCCGTGACAAGGTCTGTCCAGAGATCTGCTTCTAAGAATATTTATGTAAGTTGCTCATTGGGAAGAAGTTCTGGGATAAAAAAAAACAAAAAAAAAAAAAAACTTGTGTAGATCTTATTAATGACACGGTCTTCAATTTAAAAATAAAAAAAAATACACTCTTTCCCACCACCCTGTCTCCACATTCCCCCCTCCCCCACCCACCCCCCTTGAATGAAAATCTAGCTGTTATGCCCTAACTCCACAGTCTCATTTTTTACATAATTATGTAGATCAAAAAAAAAGAAAAGAAAAAAAACATGCTGAAATACCTGTTTATACTCCCTTTGATCTGGAGCTGTTCTTTCTTGAATAATAAAGAGAATACCTATCAAGGAAGAGGTCAAAATTATTTTGCCACTCTCTGAAAAGGAATCTAAACAGAAAGAGTAGGCCCCTTCAGACTTTGGAGCAAATCCTCTCATTTTAGAGAAGACTCCTTTTCAGGAGTTTGGTGTTTAGAAAGAGTAGGCCCCTTCAGACTTTGGAGCAAATCCTCTCATGTTAGAGAAGACTCCTTTTCAGGAGTTTGGGTGTTTAGGCAACAGACAGCAAGTCAAAAAAGTTGTCTTGGCCAAAACAAAGGAAAATATACCAGTTACTGTAGAAAGAGCTGGCTACTGACAAAAAGCAGTTTCTGATGAAGGGCATGTTTTGAGTCTTTCCTCAAGTCTTTCCTGTTCACTTGTGCTAAAATTGACATTTTTGCATGATGATGCTTGTGTACACATACATTTTATAAACTAAACATGTCACAGGACTGGAGTTACAGGTGTTGGTCATTTTTGTGTTATAAAATTTGAATTTATAAAGGACCTCAAAGGATTTCGGATGGTATGTCCTGTGGCTCCAGATAAGTACCTTTTTTCAACCATTTTAGTATTGTTATTTTTCTTATTTCTCCATGAAAAATATATGTGTTACCCATTAAAAGTGCCTCACAGAGGCACTTCTAATTAGTACCCACAACATACGATTTCATGGAGAAGTAAAAACCACCTATTACCCCCTCTGATTTGGAGCTATGATGTACTGATATATGTTCCTAAAAGTTTGGCCCTTGCATCTTAAAAAGATAACTGATACAAAATAAATTGGCTACTGTCTTCAAAAGATAACTGATACAGAATAAATTGGCTAATGTAGGAAGCATAAAAACAACTGACAGAAGCTTGTCACCATATTGCCAAGAAATACAGCACAGCAACAATGTGTCAATTTAGTTTAAGGGGGTAGGGGTAATAGATTTGATACTTGAATTTTGAAGGAGATACAAATATATTTTCTGCATCCACTGGTGTTTTCAACATGCATAAGTGATATATATGTATGTTTGCATGCAAATAAGATAATGACTTTGGTCTAATCACAGTTTTGATCATATAAATACATTTAAAATGAATGTTTACCTTGCTCAACATGACCCCATTGGGTTGACTGGGCCGTAAAACCTCCACACAAACAAATAAATGAATGTTCACTGTATGAACATTACACTTGACACACCCTGCACACAGGTAGGAACTGGTCAACCATGTAAACCTTTCTGTATCTGCAGTGTACATTTACATTACCCAGGGCTCCAGATATATGGTTGTTTTGAAGAAGAAAAAAACTTGGGTTTACATTGCTACTGAATTGTACAAGACTTCTAATAACTAAAACTCAACATGCTCAAAGATGCAATACTTGCATTACATAAAAAAAATATAATAATATAATATTTACTTATCTAGAGTCCTGTTTTATCAGGTTACAGGTGTGTCAAGAGAGATATAATGTTCATCTAAAATTTCTTTTTTAAGGCCATCCCATTGTGCATGAAAATGCTAGTCATATATGACATGTATCTTATGAATATACATATATATACTTACAAAAGCATTTGTTGGTACATGGGAGTGGGGATGATATTTTAAAACCTTTCAGATTTCCATATACATGATACAGGCTTTTATGGCAGCTTATCTGTTTGATAACCCACAAAGTAAGACATTTCACCTTAATTAAATTGGATCATAAAATCAGTGTTAAATACACTAGTATCAACTTATTTCACTAATAATTTATTTATTTATATAAAACAGGAAATCATCTATGACATTTTGTCATTTCTAACCTTGTCACATGCTATCTAGAGCCCCCTTGAATAAACACTTGCTTGACACTTGTTGTTTTAACAATTTAAACTATATGGTCATGCAATTAGGTGTCAAAGGCCAGTTGCACAGGTGAATTCTTTACCTGTAAATTTTACCTGTATTTCTATGCTGTTAAGTCCAAATAATGATTTTTTTTTTTTTTTTTTAAATTCAAGATACTATACATGTATGCATTTTTGAAATAATTTCAAAATCTTAGCCATTAATTCACTTTTTGGCTGTTTTGACATGCTTAAATTGTGAAATTATTTATTCTTCATGGTGATAAATTTATATAAAAATTAGCAAGAACATCTTTAAGTCATTTAGTTTGATTATATATTATTTTAAGTCAACTTGGTTAAGATGATTTCTATTGTTATTTCAAAGTGAAAAAGTTCAATTGACTAGTATTTGCCAGTATTTGCCACTTTAGGAGTATTTTCCAGACCGGTAAATATTGGTAATACCACTGGTAAATACCAGGGGTGGAATTTACCGCCCAACCTTGCCAAATACGGTCAGTCTGAAAAATAGCCAGTCCCGAATACATGTTCATTTTCACCGATACAGTGCGGCTTTTCGGGTAACACTTGAGAGTGCAGCGCCGTGTTTTTAAAACAAAAGTCTGGTTGTATTCAAAACGATAATTCCTGACTGCAAAAGTTTCACCCTGATACACAGTGTGGCTGTTTCAAGGCTAAATGTCTGTGCATAAAGCGACTGGTTCTCTGTGTCATTGTCTATTTAAGTGTTATTGACAAAGAATCGCAGGTAACCATTCCGCATTTGGGTTTTCCTAGATTGCAGGAACATGGCCTCCAGAAAACGACGAATGAAGAAAGAGATTGCAGAACTGCGTCAAATAAGATAATTGGGTATTTTAACCAGTCATCGTCAATTGATTCACTGTCTTTATTTAGTGTGCAACATAACTGATGAAGTCATTGATGCATGCGATGGATGCATACAGAATCCCATCTGCTATTGTGACCTATCTGTGTAAACAGCGTTGGAATTGAAAGTAGCTCATAACACACATGTTTAAAAGTCTGATAGTGATAAGGCTTCAGTACTGGAAAGCTAAGTACCTTTTATTGATCATTGCTAGAGCAGGTGAACAAAGAAAAAATCCAGAGAAGATCACCCAAATTCTATGTAAGGTGATTGGTCATTAAAAAAAGGGGTTCCCTGAAGATGGCACAGAGCACCCATTTCAGAACTTTTTTTGTTTAGTTATGACAGAAATAAATACAGAAAAATGACCAGCTGTATTGTACAGCACAAAAATTAGTGGAAAGGTACAAGAAGAGATACAAACATAAATCAAATTCTGGGGGTGGTCGGATGGTGTGAAGGTGTCATGTATCTTGCGTCACCAGGGCGTCCAACTCATACTGGCTTAGAGTTGGGCAAGGCCTGCTATCCTTGTAGTAGGTAAGGGTAGAGCACGGGTGGTAAACCTAGGAACTACCACGAAATTGTGTAACATAATTTCGTTCCCACGCCACATCCGGGACTTAGCTGGGTAGTGCCAACGTCATAAAATAGACAAACAAATGTTGGTGTCATTTTTATTATGCCCCCGCCTATTCGAAGAATAGCGGATGGGCATTAAGTATTACCCCTGTCCGTCCCGTACGTCTGTCCGTCCGTCTGTCTCTCCGTTCCCACGAGCGGGTACTTGCGTGGCTTACCATCAGCATTTTAGATACTTAAGTGGCAAAATGGTCATACCAGGCTAGCCACATAAGAGAGAGATATGGACAGGTAATCCATACTTAATCTGGCTAAATAAAGTTATTTTAATTTGTAGGCACATAATAATGGTCAGAAATCCATCCATTCCTAAGGACGTCCAAGTACCCTCGGGTACCATCTTTTTTTATGCGCCTGCGCAGTAATACATCTTTTGAAAGCTACTTAAAATCAGTAGCCCCTTATGAACAGTTAATCTATACCTAACGTGGCTAAATGGCTAGCCACATAAGAGAATGGTAGCTACTGACAGGTAATCCATACCTAATGTGGTTAAATGGCTACCCACACAAGAGAATAATAGCTATGGACAGGTAATCCAAAGCCACTTAAAATCAGTAGCCCCTTATGGACAGTTAATCTATACCTAACGTGGCTAAATGGCTAGCCACATAAGAGAATGGTAGCTACTGACAGGTAATCCATACCTAATGTGGTTAAATGGCTACCCACACAAGAGAATAATAGCTATGGACAGGTAATCCATACCTAATGTGGCTAAATGTAATTTGTAGACACATAATGATGGACAGTAATAGGCACTTAAAATCAGTAGCCACTTAATGATTTTTGCCACAAAGTGCATAGCCACGTATGTACCCATTCGTGGGTCCGTCCGTCCGTACGTCCCACTTGGTGTCCGGGCCATAACTCCCATACCGTATGGAATATATTCATGAAACTTCACAGGTGCATACATCATATTGAGACGATGTGTCATGAACAAGGAAGACAACTCTTGCATTTTTGGTTTTTGAATTATCTTCCCTTGACTTAAGTCCATATAGTTAACTATGTCCAGGCCATAACTCCTAAACCATATGAAATATATTCATGAAACTTTACCAGTGCCTGCATCACACTGAGACGATGTGTCATGAACAAGGAAGACAACTCTTGCATTTTTGGTTTTTATACGCTCGTTTGAAAAATGGGAAGTATTATGTTACGGGGTATGCCGTCCGTCCGTAAACTTTTTCGTTTCCGGCTAACTCCTCCTACAGTTTACATCCGATCAGGCTGAAACTTGGTATATAGTTAGACCATGATGTGGTGCAGCGCAGTTTCGGGGTTACAGTCCACCAAATGTTTGCAGAGTTATGCCCCTTTAGAAAATTTCTGTAAACATTTCATTTCCGGTTTACTCCTACATTTTACATCCGATAAAGCTGAAACTTCATATATAGTTAGACCATGATGTGGAACAGCGCATATTGTTTCGAGGTTACAGTCCATCGAATATTGGCAGAGTTATGCCCCTTTGAAAATTTCAATAGACTTTTCGTTTCCGGCTAACTCCTCCTACAGTTTACATCCGATCAAGCTGAAACTTGGTATATAGATAGACCATGATGTGGCACAGCACATATTGTTTTGGGGTTACAGTCCACCAAATGTTTGCAGAGTTATGCCCCTTAGAAAATTTCTGTAAACTTTTCATTTCCGGTTAACTCCTCCTACATTTTATATCGATCAAACTGAAACTTCATGTATAGTTAGACCATGATGTGGAGCAGCGCATATTATTTTGCGGTTACAGTCCACCAAATATTAGCCGAGTTATGCCTCTTTGAAAATTTCAGTAGACTTTTCATTTCCGGCTAACTCCTCCTGCAGTTTACATCTGATCAAGCTGAAACTTCATGTATAGTTAGACCATGATGTGGAGCAGCGCATATTGTTTCCAGGTTACAGTCCACCAAATAATAGCAGAGTTGTGCCTCTTTGAAAATTTCAGTAGACTTTTCGTTTCCGGCTAACTCCTCCTACAGTTTACATCCGATCAAGCTGAAACTTCATGTATAGTTAGACCATGATGTGGAGCAGCGCATATTATTTCGAGGTTACAGTCCACCAAATATTAGCAGAGTTATGCCTCTTTGAAAATTTCAGTAGACTTTTCGTTTCCAGCTAACTCCTCCCACAGTTTACATCCGATCAAGCTGAAACTTCATGTATAGTTAGACCATAATGTGGAGCAGTGCATATTATTTCGAGGTTACAGTCCACCAAATATTAGCAGAGTTTTACTTCTTTGAAAATTTTGATAAATTTTTAGTTTATGGCTAAATCCTCATACAGTTTACATCCAATCAAGCTGAAACGTCATGTACAGTTAGACCATGATGTGGAGCAGCGCATATTATTTCGAGGTTACAGTCCACCAAATATTAGCAGTTAAACCCCTTCGAAAATGTCTATTAATTTTTGGTTTCCGGCTAAATCCTCCTACAGTTTACATCCGATCAGGCTGAAACTTGATTTGTAGTAAGACAATGATGTGGAGCAGCACATATTGTTTCAAGGTTACAGTCCACCAAATATTAGCAGAGTTAAACTGCTTTGAAAATTTCTATTAATTTTTTGTTTCCGGCTAAATCCTCCTACAGTTTACATCCGATCATAAATACTTACATGATGATGCGGAGCAGCACATATTGTTTTTAGGGTACAGTGCACCAAATATTTGGAGATTTATGCCCCTTTGAAAGTTTTTGTAAACTTTTCACAGCATATTGTTTAGAGGTAATAGTGTGCCAAAGGCTCATATGAGCTTATAATATAGCCATGCTTCTGTGGTGTGTCCTCCGTCAAAAAGCACTTCTCCCTAGAAGCAGCAAACTTCTCCCTTAATTTCTTGGCCAGCTTGGACCCTTAGGTTACAGTTCACCAAATATCAGCAGAGATTATGCCCCAATGAATTTTTTAAATTTTTTTTTATTTTTTTTTTTTGTAATTCCACTCACAGTTTATATCCGGAGCACTGATTTATACAGGAGCCAGTTAATGTGCTGCATCTTTTTACTTGCCACAGGCGTATAATGCCCCGCTTGGCGGAGCTCTTGTTGAATTATTTCCGTTTGACTTAGTTCCATACAGTTAAATGTGTCCGGGCCATAACTCCTAAACCGTATGAAATATATTCATGAAACTTTACCAGTGCATGCATCACACTGAGAAGATGTGTCATGAGCAAGGAAACTCTTGCATTTTTGGTTTTTGAATTATTTCCCCTTGACCTAGTTCCATATAGTAAACCGTGTCCTGGCCATAACTCCAAAACCATATGGAATATATTCATGAAACTTTATGGGTGCATGCATCACATTGAGACGATGTCTCATGAACAAGAGAGACAACTCTTGCATTTTTTGTTTTTGAATTATCTTCCCTTGACTTAGTTCCATATAGTAAACAGTGTCCGGGCCATAACTCCTAAACCGTATGGAATATATTCATGAAACTATACAGGTGCATGCATCACATTCAGACGATGTGTCATGAACAAGGAAGACAACTCTGGCATTTTTGGTTTTTGAATTACTTCCCCTTGACTTAATTCCATATAGTTAACCGTGTCCGGGCCATAACTCCTAAACCATATGGAATATATTCATGAAACTTTACAGGTGCATGCATCACATTGAGACGTTGTGTCATGAACAAGGAAGACAACTCTTGCGTTTTTCATTTTTGAATTATCTTCCCTTGACTTAGTTCCATATGGTAAACTGTGTCCGGGCCTTAATAATAACTTCATGGTATACCTGTTACAATTACATATAAACCCTTTTTCTGAATGGCATTTGGCGGGGGCATCCGTGTCGTATGGACACTTTTTCTAGTTTTTATTTTATTTTACCATGAAAAACAAATTATGGGGAAATCAGGCAATGTGGTTCCATGTAAATATGTCGCAGCTTCCTCTGTGTGCCCAAATTTTATCGGAAAAGTCATTTGCTTTCTTCAAATCTTTCTACCCACACTGAGCATCAGACCACTTGTCCCCCAAGTATTTTGTCAGTGCGAAGAATTTAGCCTATCTCCGTCGATTTGAGCTGACATTTGAAAGCATTCGCCGATGAAAATGATATAAAGGCCCTTCCTAAAGGCCCTTCCTAAACGTTCCTACATCGAAAAAAAAAATCAAGTGTTAACTGGTAAAAGAGTCAGGCCCCGTTTTTCAGGCATGGTAGTTCCAAGATCACCGAGGTAGTTACCATGCTATCGGGGTAGTTCCAACGATTTAGCAGTAGTCCCGCAACATAATATTCTTTTTTCAGATACACCAATACTTTGGGACAGACATTTCTTCAATTTAATTGATATGCGTTTAATACGGGGAAGTATTCCAAATATGGCTTCAATTTAAATATAGGACATAATTGTTATCTGATACAACACGCATTTACATAATCAATGCCAGGTAAGTTCGACAAAGTAATGTTGTACGCTGTGAATTAAGTGATCTTTAGCATTGTGGTTTTGAAAAAGGTGGACAAGATTTGTCCTAAAATACCTTAAAAAATATAGCAGTAAATTCAGGGAAAAACAATCAAAGATTGCAGCCCATCAATGCCGCCAAGAGGAAAAGAAAAAGAAAGACAAAACAACCACCACAACTAATCACAAAAAATACCAGCTCTTTCTGCTCAACAACACAAACCACTAGGGTTTTACCGTGCGAAAGATCTTCCCCTTTTACCGGTATTTGATCGTACATTGCTCTAAACAGCAGCAGGCTGCAAAGGTAAATGGAAAGCAATGTGACCAATACAAAGCACGAAAGAGTGCCAGTATGCCTGAAAAAAGTAACACCAGAGCAATTATAATATTAAATGAGTAGCTAGAACAATATCAAAGTAAAAATTGAAAAGAGCAAGGATCAGGAACTGATACAATCATATTCCAAACTCTGCCAATAATATCACAAGGAAAAGAAGTCACAGCGCAAAGTGACGCCAGCAAACAATTAAAATATGACAAACGGTGTCAGCAGCTCTTTCTCAAACAGGTGGTGACTCAGACTTTGAGCGTATTTGAATACTAATGACATACTTAATAGTAAAATGAATAAGTAAAATCGACGAAACAAACACAGATTTGGAACGGTCAGTAATACATCACTGGTGGGTTTGAGTATACTTTACGGAATCCCAACCCTCACTATCACTTTCATTATGGTTCAAAACATGTATTTGTTAGGTCCGCATGGAGGTTTTCTAAAGTAAGCAATTGCCTTGAATTGATACAATCAGAACCAAAGTCCTGGTCTTGAAACTAAAATGGGAAAAAACTAAAATTACAACTACTTATTCATTTTACTATTATGTATAGTGGTGTGTGTTGTTGAGCAGCAAGAGCTAGTATTTTTTTTGTGGTTAGTTGTGGTGGTTGTTTTGTCTTTTTTTTTTTCTTTTCCTCTTGGTGGCATTGATTGGCTGCAATATTTGATTGTTTTTCACTGAATTTACTGCTATAGTTTTTAAGGTATTTTAGGACAAATCTTGTCCGCCTTTTTCAAAACCACAATGCTAAAGATCACTAAATTCACAGCGTACAACATTATGCATATCAATTAAAATTGAAGAAATGTCTGTCCCAGAGTATTGGCGTATCTGAAAAAAGAATATTACATTGTGGGACAACTGCTAAATCGTTGGAACTACCCCGATAGCATGGTAACTACCTCGGTGATCTTGGAACTACCACGCCTAAAACACGGGACCTGACTCTTTTACAAGTTAATACTTGATTTTTTTTTTCGATGTAGGAACGTTTAGGAAGGGCCTTTATATCATTTCCATCGACGAATGCTTTCAAATGACAGCTCAAATCGACGGAGACAGGCTCAGTCTTCGCGAAATCTTTCCAGCAGATGCAGGACAGCTGTCAGACAAACTGAAATTTTTGGCAGGACAAAATAAAATTCTGCAGGACAGGAGGCTTGTCTGTTATCAAATTACTATCTCATTTTGCCAGAAATCACAGGACATATGTCAGACAAACTGAACTTTTCTGCAGGACAGAATGAAAATTTGCCAGTTTTGTCAGACAGTCCTGCAGTTTTCGCAAAGACTGCAGGCTAAATTCTTCGCACTGACAAAATACTTGGGGGGGGGGGGGGGTGGGTGGTGAACAAGTGATCCGATGCTCAGTGCGGGTAGAAAGATTTGAAGAAAGCAAATGACTTTTTCGATAAAATTTGGGTCCATAGAGGAAGCTGAGACATATTTACATGGAACCACATTGCCTGATTTCCCCATAATTTGTTCATTGTGGTAAAATGAAATAAAAATAAAAATGACACCAACATTTGTTAAGTCTATTTTATGACGTTGGCACTACCCCGCTATGTCCCAGATGTTGCGTGGGAACGAAATTACGTTAACACAATTTCGTGGTAGTTCCTAGGTTTACCACCCGTGAGAGGGGGTAATGTTTTTATTTCTGTTTCTTCCCTTTCATTCCTGTTCCTTTTTTTTCCCTGTTCCTCTCTTTCATCTCTTCTACTACGTATCTCTTCTATCTCTTTTCTCCTTTTCTCTGGGAGATGACACAAAATAAATGCAGACCCACAAGGGTTGACCTGTGGTTAAACCTTATTCTTAACACAATCAAAATCAAAGCAAATTCTTTAAACCACAGCACACCCCTCCCCACCAGCCCCTGGGCCCAGGAAAATAAGAATGTCCGCAGCATGGATACTGATTCCAGAATCCCGGTTTTCTTTGTTTCTTATTGGCTTTAAATTTGATCAGTAAGATACTATATTAAGTAATTTTAACCCTTGTCATGGTGAATAAATTGAGATGTCACACTGACTTCCAATTGTCAGCCAATCAGGTTGCTTGATTTAAGTTGTTTCCAACTCAATCAGATTGCTTGATTTAAGTTGTTGATGCAAATTCACATAATGGCAAACAGTGCAGGTCCAGATCAGTTGGCTTCTGAACTGATCTTGATCTACACTGTTTGCAAAGGCAAGGCACATCCAGGTTCAGCAGGACCTGGGTTAAAATATATGGCATATAATGTGTGGGCCTAAAGAACCAACAGCAGATGATGACATCTGTGTATGGTTGCCCTCTGTTTGAAGTAAGTCAACCTTCTCTCGGTAGATTATATACATTTGTTTTTTTTTTCACAAATGATAATTATCTCTACTTTTATGGTCACTTGACCAAAATTAACATGAACAAAGAAACGGGGATTTCTTCATTTATAATAGCATGCCAGTATATTGATTGCATACTGTACTTATAAACCTGTATGTGTGTGTGTATTGTTTCACCAGTAAACATGGAGGGATAGCAGAGACCAACACATTAGACACGGTCAGGAAACTTCATAATCGGAGCCAGTGGCTCTGATAAGCAAATGTTGTGTGCGTCTTCGGAGCACGTGCGGCTCTGAATATAGCGGCTGAAAAAAGTAAACAAAAGAGGTAGATCAGTCACTCGTCGAAAGAATCTCTTTTTGTGGGGTAGTTTTTCTCAAAAAGGAGAATTACATGCTGCTCTCAAGTCTTTTAACAGTTTTCTCACCTAATAGATAGTTTGTAAATGTGTACGATCTCGTCTGAATTACTTGTGGCGTGGGCTGATCGATGCTGAATAAACTGATCGTCGACGGTTCAGCGAAGCCATTCCCGGTTATTTTTTCATAAAATGCATATGCGCCTGGACTGTTCGGCATTTTTATGCCCCGCCACCAAAAAGTGGCGGGGTATTATGTTATACCCTCTGAAATTTTGAGTGTCCGTCTGTCTGTCCGTCCGTCCGTCAGCGCCCCCACCATACTTCTGCCCGCAACTCCTCCTACAGTTTTAGGCCAATCCTTTTCAAACTTTACAGGCGCTTTTAGAATGGTCTGAAGATATGCATATTGTTTTAGAATCCTGAAATTATTTTTTATCACATTTTTTTTCATTTTTAACTTCTAAAATAAAGACTCTTTTCGAGCCCTAATACTACAGAAATGTATAGGGAGTATGTACGTTCTGCCTGCAACTCCTCCTACAGTTTTAGGCCAATCCTTTTCAAACTTTACAGGTGCTTTTAGGATGGTTTGAAGATATGCATATTGTTTTTTCAGAATCCTGAAATTATTTTTTATTACATTTTATGCATTTTTAACTTTGACTTTTTTCGAGCCCTAATACTACAGAAATGTATAGGGAGTATGTACCTTCTGCCCTTAACTCCTCCTACAGTTTTAGGCCAATCCTTTTCAAACTTTACAGACGCTTTCAGAATGGTCTGAAGATATGCATATTGTTTTTTCAGAATCCTGAAATTATTTTTTATCACATTTTCTGCATTTTTAACTTAGACTTTTTTCGAGCCCTAATATTACAGAAATGTATAGGGAGTATGTACCTTGTATGCGTAACTCCTCCTACATTTTCAGGCCGATCCTTTTGAAACTTTACACACACTTTTAGGATGGTCTGAGGATATGCATATTGTTTTTTTCAGGAACCTGAAATTATTTTTTATCACTTTTTATTGCATTTTTAACTTAGACCTTTTGGTGTGTTTTTTTTTTTTTTTTTTTTTTTTTTTTGAGTTATGAAATAACTGTTTATTGCTTCTCTTCATGTTTAACTTAGATTGTTTTCAGCCCTTATTATACCCCCGACATACGAAGTATGCGGGGGTATATAGTTTTCGCTTTTCCGTTCGTTCGTTTGTCTTTCCATCACAGGGTCAAAGTTTTTGCGTTAAAGTTTATAAGACCTCATATTTTGAAGACCCTTTGATGGATTTCATTCATATTATGCATGTTGATAGATATAGGTCTAAAGTTTTTATCAGCACCATCCCCACCCCGGGGGTGACCTTGGGGTCAAGGTCACGGACTTTGAATTTTCAGGGTCAAAGTTTTTGCGTTAAAGTTTCCTCATATTTTGAAGACCCTTTGATGGATTTCATTCATATTTGGCATGATGGTAGATATAGGTCTAAAGTTTTTATCAGCACCATCCCCACCCCGGGGGTGACCTTGGGGTCAAAGTCACAGACTTAGAATTTTCATAAAAAAGTCAAAGTTTTTTGTGTTTAAGTTTATATAGCTATATCATCAAGACCCTTTAGGAATTTTATTTATATTTGACATGTTGCTAGATATTGGCCTAGAGTCTTAGTCCGCATGATCCCCACTCAGGGTGTGACCGAGGTCAAGGTCACGAACTTAGAATTTTCATATAAAAGTAAAAAATTTTTGTGTTTAAGTTTATATAGCCATATCATCAAGACCTTTTGTTAAATTTCAGTATTCCCTAATTGAAAGGCCAGCGGATATAGCTATCAGCAAGGAATCTGTTGGTCTGTCCATCCATCCATTGAAGCATTATTCGTTCATACTTTATTTTTGTCTTAGGGTCAAAGTTTTTATGTTAAAGTTTATTAGACCTCATATTTTGAAGACCCTTTGATGGATTTCATTCATATTTGGCATGATGGTAGATATAGCTCAAAAGTTTTTATTGGCACCATCCCCACCCTAGGGGGTGACCTTTGGGTCAAGGTCACGGACTTCCAATTTTCATAAAAATGTCAAAATTTTTGTGTTTAAGTTTATATAGCTGTATTGTCAAGACCCTTGTGGAATTTCATATATATTTGACATGTTGCTATATATTGGCCTAGAGTCTTACTCCACATGATCCCCACCCCGGGTGTGACCGAGGTCAAGGTCACGAACTTAGAAGTTTCATTTAAAAGTAAAAGTTTTTGCTTTTAAGTTTATATAGCTATATCATCAAGACCTTTTGTTAAATTTTATTATACCCTAATTGAAAGGTTGAGCGGATATAGCTATCAGCAAGGAATCTGTTTGTCTGTCCATCCATCCGTTGAAGCATTATTTGTTCATAATTTATTTTTGTCTTAGGGTCAAAGTTTTTACATTAAAGTTTATAAGACCTTACAGTGATATTTTTACAAATTTGAAAATGTGAGTCCCAGGACTCGCTAGTCTCAACTTTTATGAGTCCTGATCAGAATTTATGAGTCCCACTTGGAGACTCTCAGAAATCATGCTGTGCGGTTAGTGAGAATCGCTGTACTGGATTTAAATATGTTCTGTCTACTCAAATTCAATGGTGATAAAATGTAATAAAATTAAACAACTAGTTCTAGTGTTTTATATCTTTGTATTACCAAATCCTAGACCTTGACTAGCTGAACACAAGACTAGCACATGGCTTCTAGACTAGAGAACACGCAAAAAAAAAACTTAATGGAAATAAGTTCAGTTTGAACTATTCTTTCCAGACTAGAACTTTAAAGTCTGACACCACTGGCACTCACTGAATGTGCTCAAAGTAAGAATGAAAAATTCAGGAATACCACAATAAAGGCCTCAGTAGAAGAAGTCTGGCACAGGTTTAAAAAAAAAACTGTTAATACTGATAAGACTCAGCACAGATAGAAAAATGTATGAAGTCAGCCTCAAACTCAGTGGATAGGCTTAAAAGTTTACTTCAGTTTTTTTTCAGTTCATACATTCTTCTATCTTTGGACTTCTTCCAGTTCAGCACTGACTTTTTTTACCCAGACTGACCAGAATCTGTCGAGCATGACTTTTCAGCAGCCTCCGAGTCCGACTGGGAATTATCTTGGGCCTGGGAATCCTGGGTCTCTGAAACGGGTTCACTTGCGCGATCCTTGTAAAGGAGTGTAAACAGAGTTGGCTGAGTCTTATCAGTATTAATAGTTTTTTGTTTTTTCTTGGGTAGCATCGCTGATTAAGCCTTAAACAATTTAAAATCGGCTTTAAACTGACTCAAGTTACGGCTACAAAACGAGAAACGTCTACTTTCGTTTTCAACACGTGCGACGCTCTTTTCGTAACCCTGCCGCTGATTGGTTGAAAAACGTCCAATCAAAATCCATTTGACTCTCAGTGCGACTGGCACTCAGTATTCAATATTTTCGCGAATAGTCTCGAAGCCGAAGCAGGGTACCAGTAAGCCGGTGTTATAGTAAACAATTCAGGTGCGGTGAAATACCGTGATAAAAGACGGAACAGGAGTATTTTTTTGGAAACGGGACTCGCTAACTGGAAAAAACATGCGTCCGGGGGTCTCACGTCTTTTAAAACTTTGCGTCCTCGGCGAATTTTATGCGAGATTCTCGCAGGACGCGCAGGTAAATGAAACACTGACCTTATATTATGAAGAGCCTTTGATGGATTTAATTCATGTTTGGCCTGATGGTAGATATAGGACTTAAATTTTTATCAGCACCAACCCTATCCCGGGGAATAACATTGGGGTCAAGGTCACGGACTTAGAGCCGGCCTCGGTGGCTCAGTTGGATGCGCCGTCCGACTGGAGACCAGGAGGTCGCGGGTTCAACCCCCGCCGAGGTCGGCAGCATTCTTTCGTGGAGATTGATCATGAAATCTTTTCTACGGTCATTCTCTCCCTTCCGCTGATTCAAGAAGGGTAGTTGTCAGTTTCTGGCGAAAGAATGTGCACAATACTGGTTAACCGCTTAGAGGACTAAGCCTGCCCAGTAAACGTGTGGTTAGGTAAACTGACAGCGCTTGACATGACCCCATTGGGTTGACTGGGCCGTAAAACCTCAACACAAACAAACACGGACTTAGAATTTTCATAAATAAGTCAAATTTTTTGTGTTTATGTTTATATAGCTATATCATCAAGACCCTTTGAGGAATTTCATTTATATTTTAAATGTTGGTAGATATAGGTCTAGAGTTTTACTCAGCATCATCCTTATCCTGGGGTATGACCTTGAGGTCAAGGTCACATAGAAATTTCATATAAAAGTAAAAAAAAAAAAAAAAAAAATTGCATCTAAGTTTATATAGCTATATTATGAAGACCCTTTTGTTGGTTTCATTAATATTAAGCATGGTGGTATATATAGGTCTGAAGTTTTTCTCGGCGCCATCCCCAAGCTGGGGCATGGCTTTTAAGTCAAGGTCACAGACGTTTCATACAAATGTCATTTTTGCTTATATTATAAAGACTGATTTCACTGGTATATGGTGATAGTTATAGGGCTAAAGTTTTATTTAGCTCAATCCCTGCACCTGTGCCTGACCTTTGAGGTCAAGGGCTTCATATTACAGTGTGATTGAATTTTTTCAATGTTATAACATATAGCATACAACTGCCATCTCCAGAGTCAAAGCTACATACTTTGTGCTCTTTAAAAGGTGGCGGTAGCGCTAGTCGGGGGTATATGTGCCCCACTGGGCACTTTGTCTAGTACTACAGAAGTGCATAGGGAATATGTCCCTGTAGCGGGGCATGGTGCATGGCTTGCAGTTTTATTTATGTGTGAAATGATTGTTTGACCTGTCTCACTTACCGAAAAATAAAAGTTGACAACAAACTAATGGAAATGGAGGGCAAATAAACAATGGCTCCGATGGTGTAGGGCGGCTCTGAATATATCGGTCTAATGTTTGCAGAACTATTATTATAAAAGACAGCCTCTGTCCAGTTGCGCGTATTGAAGCCTTGCAGCAACGTTTGTCTCTTCTGATCTTTGGACATCTATTCTGTGCTGTAACAGTTGATTTTTGCTCTAAAATGTCATGACGGGGACGTACAACCTTATCAAAACAAGCACAGAAACTGATTATGGCCTCTGGTAGTGGATTTATGTGGATTTTTCTGTGTCAAGATATGCAATGAAATTGATCACATCACAGGTGCAATTTTTGTGGTCTTGTTTTAGCGGTAGGGGTAACTATGTATGATAGAGACATACATAATGTTTTAAATCTCTGAACAAGCGATCTAGACGTAGACACTTTTCTTCCATAAACACTCAGAATGAAATCTAAGGTGATAACCAAGCACCATAAACAATTACAAGAATGGCGTTTGGAAGAAGTTTTAGAGTATCATATCAACCAATTCATGTTTCAAGAATTTTTGTCTCAAAATTTTTATTTTTGATTTAGCTTTCTAAGGAATTGTTCTTGCTAGAAGTATGCCATATGGGTTATTTCTTCATCTTGAAAATTTCCATCTATTGATACATTCAAAATATGAATTTGACCTAATTTAACACGCCAATGAACACACATATATAATTGAAAAACAGGTATATTCCACAGTTTTGGTCCATTTTGATTTTAAGTTAAGAAACTTGAACCAGAGTAGCATCTCTTGGACAGGTCATTTTTTGTCCCCGCCTTTTCGAAGAAAAGTGGAGGGACACTGTTTTTGGCTTTCCGTGTTGTGTGGCGCGTGGTGCATGGTTCCGAATTTTTAGTAGGTACCTTGTCACCTTAACTCCTCCCACAGTTTTTGTCAGATCCTTTTGAAACTTAACAGGTGCTTTAAGGATGGTCTGAAGATATGCATGTGGTTTTTTTCAAAATCCTGAAATAATTATTTATCACTTTTTCCGCATTTTTAACTTAGACATTTTTTGAGTTCTAACATACAGAAGTGTATGGGAAGCAGGTACCTTGTCCCCTTAACTCCTCCCACAGTTTTTGGCCGATCCTTTTGAAACTTTACATGGGTTTTAAGGATGATCTGAAGATATGCATATGGTTTTTTCGGAATCCTGAAGTAATTTTTTATCACTTTTTCCGCATTTTTAACTTAGACATTTTTTGAGTTGAGTTCTAATACTACAGTAGAGTATAGGGAGTAGGTACCTTGTCCCAACTCCTACCACAGTTTTAAGCCGATCCTTTTGAAACTTTACAGGTGCTTAAAGGATGGTCTGAAAATATGCATGTGGTTTTTTCAGAATCCTGAAATTATTTTTTATCCTTTTTCCGCATTTTGAACTTAGACATTTTTGAGTTCTAATATTACAGAAGTCTATAGGGAGCAGGTACCTTGTCCCCTTAACTCCTCCCACAGTTTTTGGCCAATCCTTTTGAAACTTTACATGGGCTTTTAGGATGGCCTGAAGATGTGCATGTGGATTTTTCAGAATCCTGAAATAATTTTTTATCACTTTTTCCGCATTTTTAACTTTTTTTGAGTTCTAATAGAAGTGTATAGGGAGTAGGTACCTTATCCCGTTAACTCCTCCCACAGTTTTTGGCCGATCCTTTTGAAACTTTACATGGGCTTTTAGGATGGCCTGAAGATATGCATGTGTTTTTTTTCAGAATCCTGAAATAATTTTTTATCACTTTTTCCACATTTTTAACTTGGACATTTTTTGAGTTCTAATACTACAGAAGCGTATAGGGAGAAGGTATCTTGTCCCCTTAACTCCTACCACAGTTTTAAGCCGATCCTTTTGAAACTTTACAGGTGCTTTAAGGATGGTCTGAAGATATGCATGTGGTTTTTTCAGAATCCTGAAATTATTTTTTATCACTGGTTTCCTGCTTTCAATACTTAGATAAGTGATACAGGACCAATGGTCCTCTGGTTAACCTACCCATTTTTATGCCCCGCCACCAAAAAAGTGGCTGAGTATTATGTTATACCCTCTGAAATTTTGTGTGTCTGTCTGTCCGTCCGTCAGCGCCCCCACCATTTGTGTGCCCACAACTCCTCCTACAGTTTTAGGCCAATCCTTTTCAAACTTTACAGGCGCTTTGAGGATGGTCTGAAGATAGGCATATTGTTTTTTCAGAATCCTGAATTATTTTTTATCATTTTTTTTTTTTCATTTTTTACTTAGACTTTTTTTGAGCCCTAATACTAGTACAGAAATGTATAGGGAGTATGTACCTTGTATGCGCAACTCCTCCTACAGTTTTAGGCTAATCCTTTTGAAACTTTACAGGCACTTTTAGGATGGTCTGAAGATATGCATATTGTTTTTTCAGAATCCTGAAATTATTTTTTATTACACTTTTGCATTTTTAACAGACTTTTTTCAAGCCCTAATACTACAGAAATGTATAGGGAGTATGTACCTTGTACGCGCGGCTCCTCCTACAGTTTCAGGCCGATCCTTTTGAAACTTTACACTCGCTTTTAGGATGGTCTGAAGATATGCATATTGTTTTTTTTTTTCAGAATCCTGAAATTATTTTTTATCACTTTTTATTGCATTTTTAACTTGGACTTTTTGTGTTTTTTTGTCACTTGCTTGATACATTGCAGTGGCGGGGCATGGTGCATGGCTTGCAGTTTTATTAACCTCAAATAAAAATAAGGCAAGAGACATAAATTCCCCATGTAATTTGCTTGTTTTTTTTTTTTAAATTAATGACGCTGACCTACTTTTCATGGTCGAAACAAAAAAGGCGCTGGTCAGACTGTGCGGATGCGCAGACTTGATTTGCACCTTTGTTGTTCGCACATGCAATTAGCAGATTTTCTCACGACGTGGATCATTATTATTATATATCATCACTGAGATAAAACGATACAATTTATGAACATCTGAAACATTTCCTATCTACAAGTATACACTCCGGTGCAAAAATAATAAACTTTTCTGATATTCTCATAGACTCGCATGTATTTCTTACACTTTCGTATCAGTTCTATAAATGCAATGTAAAACATCTGTCGGTGAACTGTCTTCCAAAACGTCGATGAACCCATAATTACTAGTTATAAAATTATCAGTCACAGATCATTTGACAGAACAAAAGTGTCGGGGAACTGTCTTCAAAAAGTGTCGGGGAACTGTCTTCAAATCTGTCGGGGAACTGTCTCTAAAAACCGTATCGGGGAACTGTCTTGTTGGGGAACTGTCTCGATTCCAGCCGACCGATATATTCAGAGCCGCCCTACACCATCTGAGCCATTGTTTATTTGCCCTCCACTTCCATTAGTTTGTTGTCAATTTTTATTTTTCGGTAAGTGAGACAGGTCAAACAATCATTTCACACATAAAAAATGCCAAACAGTCCAGGCGCATATGCATTTTATGAAAAAATAACCGGGAATAGCGTCGCTGAACCTTCGACGATTAGTTTATTCAGCATCGATCAGCCCACGCCACAAGTAATTCAGAGGAGATCACACACATTTACAAACTATCTATTAGGTGAGAAAACTGTTAAAAGACTTGAGAGCAGAATGTAATTCTCCTTTTTGAGAAAAACTACCCCACAAAAAAAGATTCCTTTGAGTGACTGACCTACCTCTTTTGTTTACTTTTTTCAGCCGCTATATTCAGAGCCGCACGTGCTACAGAAGACGCTCACAACATTTGTTTATCAGAGCCACCGGCTCCGATTATGAAGTTTCCTACCCATGTTAGATAAGCTGCTTTTTGGGGTATTGGCTCAGTTGGATGCGCCGTCCGACTGGAGACCAGGAGGTCGCGGGTTCAACCCCCGCCGAGGTCGGTAACATTCTTTCGTGGAGATTGATCATGAAATATTTTCTACGGTCATTCTCTCCCTTCCGCTGATTCAAGAAGGGCAGTTGTCAGTTTCTGGCGAAAGAATGTGCACAATACTGGTTAACCGCTTAGAGGACTAAGCCTGCCCAGTAAACGTGTGGTTAGGTAAACTGACCGCGCTCGACATGACCCCATTGGATTGACTGGGCCGTAAAACCTCAACACAAACAAACCCAATTAAAATTTTGAAAAAAGCAATTCAAATTAAATCCGGGGGGGGGGGGGGGGGTTGGGGGGGGGAATACACATTTATCAGTAAATTCTGCTCCCATTAATATAACAGGGGACCCACAAGAAAAATCCTGATACTCCAATTCAGTAGGAAATGGAGGGTAAAAATAGACCAAAATACCAAATTGCTTAAAACCTTACCTAAGGCACTGCAGAGACCATGATCTAATTTAAGGTTCGAAGCCGCTGAGCCAATTTTGCTCAAATTACATTTGGAGCCTCCTTAGGTTGGGGGAACAAAAGATTGCTAAAATGGTCGCGGTCCATTGACTTCTCCTTTGAAGCCTCTGGGCCAGTGTTGCTCAGATTTTATGTGGAGCCTCCTTGGGGGAACGAAAGATTGCTAAAATGGCATTGACCAAGATGGCCGCTATGCCCATATATGGTAAAAACCTTTAAAAATCTTCGTCTCCAGAACTGAGGATGCCTTGGGGCTGAATCTTTGCACAAATCCTCAGGGACGGGAGGTCTACCAAAGTTGTAAAATGATGGTCGTACATTGACGTTTGACCTTTTTATGGCGAGAAGTGTGCTTTCTTATGCATTTGTATGGGCACTATATATCGGCTTGGCCAAGATAAAGGGTACACCTGATGTTGCAAGAAAGTCATTTTTTGAACTTTATGCTAACATCATGCCATATTTAAAATTTTGTTGTACAACCCCCCGCAGAGGTTCTCCTAAAATTTTTCCTATTTGTATAAAGTAGTTAAAAAGTTACAGTAATTCATTTGCACCTACCCACTGTGGCCTACGGACTGTACATAGTGAAGCATAACATAGGTAATTTATATTCAAAAGCACAATTTTCAGCTTTCTGAATAAGTTTTTCAAATTGTATGTAATACTTTTATATCATTAATAACAAAATATTTCTTCCTTTCAGGTCAACTGATTTTTTTACAGAGAAACCCCGAGTAGTGTATTTTTTTTTAAATAAACAGTACTTTGTGATTTACAAAGAACCTTACAAAATAAGTGTTTGAATTGATAATATGATGCAGACAACAGCTATAGATATCTCTCTATGCATGTATACAAAAGGTCAATACTTAATACTGTTTGTTGTTTTTGTTTGTACTGATGCATTACAATTACCCTGAAAAGGCCTACGGACTGTACATTTACATAATACATTCAAAATCTTATTTAAACCAAAATTCTAAGATGATATCTGGCTGCAATGTGCATTTTTCAAACTGGTATATGCTTCACAGTAACTGATGCACATTTAACTATAATTATGTAAAATTATTTTCTTTTGTTTTATCTAAATTTACTCAAAAGAAACACAACAAGAGTGAACATTCTTTAAATTCAGCCCAACAAAAATTATTAGGCAACAATACAATCAACATTTAATGAACTTATAACTGGAATTATTATGTTATCTTGAAGACCTATTAGTAATCTTCACAAGATCAGGGAAGCAAGAACAACATTTCAATGTAAATGATAACATGTGTGGCCTGGATTACGGTCTGTACACTTTAAACTTACTATTAAAAACAAGAAAATCAGACAACATTTATCATCATGTGGTAATTACTGTTCAATGTTTCCATCATTCAAGCATTGTTAAATGTTAAGCAAAAGTTAAAGGAACTTAACCATTATATCATTTATAAAACATGACATTCAAAGTCTTAAAAACTATTTAAACAGTTCAAAAACAACTAGAAAATAATTCACTCTAGTGCCAAACTTTTATCAATTTAACAGACAAGAAACCATTTTCTTCAACTCTTAGCTCAAACTAAGGTCCAACAAAGCAACAAAAACACTTCTTTTGTAACCATAGCTAATGATATAACTGGGGCTACAGACTGTACATAAAAAATCTACATACTTTATCATTTACATGCATGATTTGAGTTCCAATACCTGTATCACAACAGGCTCAGACATATTCATTTTTGCAGTCACTGAAATTTCTAAGTTGTGCTATATGGTTTCCAGTTGTTGCAGAAACACTACTGTTTTGTAGTTCTGATATACTTAAGATGAATAGTTTGAGCTAGCATATATTTTGCACCAAAGTTGCAAAATTTGAACAGAAACTTCAAAAAAGATTAGATGTTCATATTTTCAATTATAATCCGTTATCACTAAACACAATCAGTTATTAGAATCAACATTAGTTTTCGATTAATCAGCGATTGTAATCGATCATCGGTACAACACTAGCATTTATAGTGGTACACTTGTGGTACCACAAATTTATACATTACCATAATGGGTAAAATGTATAATTACAACATTAAGTATATAATTGTTATTTACGTTGCTGATATACAATATTGTATTCAATGGAAATAATTAGTCCTGAAAGCATGTTAATACTTATACTGTGCAGCACACAATTCTACTTGGTGAACTGCGTTTTCCTAATAATTTTAAGTCCTTAACAGCTTAGACCGAGTCTCTAAAGGAGAAATACCTCAGACTCCGCTCCACTACACCTGAGTAAATATGTATTTATATATGTAATGATATTAAAAAAAAAAATAAATGCTTAAATAATTAGTGCTGAAAGCATGTTTGTACTTATAACGTGCAGTACACAATTCTACTTAGCAAATAGTGGTTCTCTTAATAAAGATAATTTTAAATCCCTAACACAACTTAGGCCCAGTCTGTAAAGGAGAAAAATGTCAGGCTCCACTCCCCTATGCCTGAGTAGATATAAGGCATGTGATTACACATAAGGCATGTGATTACACATGAACTGATATCCAAACAAAATTAAATGCTTAAATAATACATTCTTACATGTATGTGATGGAAATTTCTGAGGAATTTGGAAAATATTAATATATACATTCAATGTAATAAGAAAGTAAATGTATTGTTATGTTGTGAACTTATTTTTATGCGGTACTCTATTTATGTCATCTTCGTCAACAACGGACATGCACAAGCCTGCATGTGGGTGGGAAAGCAGCCAAGACATGCCAGCGTATGTCTCAGAGCGTCCTTGTATGGAGGTCTATCAAAGTCAAACAATATTTTAATTATGATCTACATGAGCCGAAAATATAAGCATGGTTAGTCAGCATATAAATAATGCATTATTTATGTACAGTCCGTAGCCCCTCAAGGTATTTTCATTTATCATAAGTTAAACTATCAAATCATTTAATTATTCTTTAAATTCTAATAGACTATTACAAGAGGATCTTTAACAATGTTTTACATACAGTTTGTTGACATCAGTTCTATTTGAGTACATCATTATGTGAGCCACAATCAGATTTATGCTCAGAGTGCAGTATCATTTATGTCTTGACTTTTCAATATTCCTTTTAATCAGTGTATAAAATTCCTCAACACAGCCAGTTTGTGTTATACTGTGCATGTAACAATATTAAAACTGAAAGCATAAGAGGCTACTTGCTTTGTTAAGTTTTTAAAAATTGAAAATTGTAGGGGCTACGGACTGTACGGGGCTACGGACAACGTATTTTTGCTTGTAGACTTTCCTTCTTATTTGCTGTAAGGAAAATCACTTGTCAGTTGTCAGGCCTGCACACCATGCAGTAAAAGAAGAAAACACTTTCTTGATACATGTGATTATCAGCAGAATACAACACCTTAAATTTTGGGGCTACGGACTGTACAAAATATTGACATTTTGTAATTTATTTTTTTCATTATTGAAAAGGTTTTCAGTAAAATTTTTTTAGAAGATCTGAGTTAAAACATGTCCAGATACATTAAATTGCATATTTTTCTCTTGAAATTATTTCTATTTGATACTGAATGGTGGCATTTCCACATATACATGGAAAATGGAAAAAGTATAACATACCTGTACCTTCACATATGTGGTCATAAAATATTAAAATATTTGTCAATTGTTAAGCCGTAAAAAGTAGTATTACCTGTAAAGTCGGCTTGATTAGATTATCTTAAATTATTGTCATAGTTTGTATTAAGTTCTTACTATATAGCAGTGTAAAGAACAGCCTTTTTATTTGCAACAATATAACATACAAAAAACTGGAATTTATGAGGCTTTCAAAGCCTGTGACTTGAAACTCATTTATTTAAAGTATATAAAACTATATATCGCCAGAAAGGTTTGTGTCCAAAGAAATCAGAAAAGTCACAGCCAGCAATATATGCTTTTTTATAACTTAGAGATTGATGTATAACACATGAAAGAACAAAATGACCCCTTTATCTTGGCCAAGCCGATATATTTGTATGGGAAAAATGTTGAGAATTTCAAACAACTTCTTCTCTGAAGCCTCTGGGCCAATGTTGCTCAAATTTTATGGAGCCTCCTTAGGTTGGGGGAAAGAAAGATTGCTAAAATGGTGTAGGTCCATTGACCAAGATAGCTGCCATGCCCATATATGGTAAAAATATTTAAAAATCTTCTTGTCCAGAACCAAATAAGCCCTCGGGCCTTATCTTTGCACAAATCCTTGGGAACAGGAGATCTACTAAAGTTGCTAAAATGATGGTCCTATGTTGACATTTAACCTTTTTAAGGCAAGGTCAAATTTGCTTCTTTATGCATTTGTATGGGCCCTAAACATTTACATGGGAAAAATGTTGAGAATTCATATTTTGGACATCTTCTCTATAATCCAGTTTAATCGAAACTTGATGATGAGCATTAGGGCGCTTATAAGACACAAAATAGCTAATTGAGTTGATAGAAAATCCAAGATGGCCTCCACGGCTGCCATCTTGAAAAGCAATTTTCGACATCTCTTCTCAAACCTTACATCCCTTTGAGCCGAAACTTGCTCTTTAGCAACAGGATGACTTCTGGATCGAAACAAGCTAAAATTGTGATTGAAAATCCAAGATGGCCGCAATGGTTCTGCTCCGTTGAACAAGATGGCCACCAGAGCTAAAAAAATAGGAAGTCTTCAAATGACATCTCATCCTTTGGCCAATGGCCTGATTTCAAAATATTTGCACAGAAGTGTTCCATCAATGGCCCTGAACCAAAATTACTAAAATGGCTCCGCTTGGCTGAATAAAATGGTGGCCAAAGCTAGAATTGTTCTGTTATGGCCCTGTACCAAAGTTGCTGAAAAAGTTCTGCTCTGCTGAACAAAATGGCCACCAGAGCTAAAAACAGAAAAAACCATAAACATCTCCTCCTTGGCCAGTGGCCTGATTTCGAAATGATTCCACAGAAATGTTCCTCTTATCCCCCTTTACCAAAATTGCCAAAATGGTTCTGCTCTGCTTAACAAAATGGTCGCCAGAACTAAAAGCTAAAAATAGGAAAACCTTTAAACGACATCTCAGTGGCCAATGGCAAGATTTCAAAATAATTTCACATCAGTGTTCCTCTTATGCCCCTTTGCCAAAAATGCTAAAATGGTTCTGCTCTGCTGAACAAAATGGTTGCCAGAGCTAAAAATAGAAAAAAAAAAAAAAACTTTAAAGGACAGGATAAGTACATGAACCAAATAACTGCTGAAAAATGTCTGAACTTTTTTTTACTTATGGCGTTTTTAAAATTTCAGCATTTTAACTTTGTAAGCAAGATATCTCAAAAAGTGTTTAAGCCATTGCCTTTCATAAGTTACAATATTTGACAGTATTGGAAAAATGTTGCATGCCATCTGCATATCTGCAGTGGCGGTTTCACTCTGGTGAGCGAGTTGTGGCCTATGGGCCTCTTGTTTTATTTTAGGATGAGATGTGGCTGCACGCTTCGAAATAATCTGCACTTATGTGCTTGGTTTGGCTTGTAAGGGTGCCACCATATTGGAAATAAATAAACGAAGGATGAAGATGGACAATATCCGAAAATTGGTACGGACAAGTTATGTAACGAACGTACATAAAAAGCGGGATTGTCCAGGCTCGGTGGCGAATTTTTTTTTTCTTGTGTTAAAAATTAGTCGGCACATTTTTTTGACAGTCGGTCGGGAAATCGCAAACATAACATTTTTAGCTCGCCAGGACTATGTCCCTGGAGAGCGTATGTTGTCACCCAGTGGTTGGCGTCGGCGTCCGCGTTAGCACAATGTTTAAGTTTTTAAAGGTGTACATAGGTTTTTTAACTGTTTAAGGTATAGCGTTTGTACAAATTGCCAGACTGCCTACGTCATGAAAAGGAAAAACCAATATCTTAAAATAGCCCACGCTGTCACGTGACGATTTTCGGACACACATTCAATACACGCAGTGGCAGCGAGTTTAATTTTTTCCTTTCATAAAACTCTAATATATTTTTCTGATTTTTTTTTTTTTTTGAGAAAACAGGATTTGACACTTAAATTCATGCAAATTGTCTCCTTAGACTTGCATGAAATGTCAAATCAGGATGACATTTCATGCAAAATCTAAGAGGAGACAATTTGCATGAACTCTCGGAAAAAATAAGACAAAAAATATTCCAAATGTCGTCAGCTGAAATTTAACTCAGCATGCTAAGCGTTAAGTTTTAGTCCAGGGTTGATTTTTTTTTTTTTTTTTTTTTTGCTGTATTTTGCATCAATCCCCCAAAAACTTCCATAAATACATGAACTGCAAGAATGTCTAACCAATGTTTTTTGTCGACTCAACATTGAGTGTTTTAGGTTTAGAAGGACTTTCACGATCTCGAGGAGGGTGTGTGTGTGGGTGGTGGTGGGGGGGGGGGGGGGGGGTGGAGGTGTAATTTCCTATATATGTCATAGTACGGATGTGCGTGCCGAATGGCCCCTTTTTCAGCGCTGCCAGTTATATGATTGGCCCCCTTTTTTTCAACAAAAAGTATATGTTTTCAGGATTCCTATGTGAAAGGCCCCATTTTTCTGACATCCTGGTATTTTAGCTCAGAGATTTTTCGAGGCTGCGTGTTCTCTTGGTATTCACAAGGACGTAAATAATAATTTTATACGTCTTTGGTATTCAATGAATTGTCTGTGGTATTTGTCTGACAACCAGCAATAAATGGGTACAAAAAGGATAGTATATGAATAGGTCAATATTCAGACGATCTAGTATATGAATGGGTCCGTGTTTTCAAAGGCCAGGTAAATGAATAGGGTAGGTTTTGAAATACTGACTCGCACACTCGTACCACAATCACCCCTGTTACCCCCTACCCCCCTCCCTACACACCCTCTCCCCCACCACCCGTTCAAGATCTGGCTGTTTCACAGGTTTTTTGAAATGGCTGATATGAAATTTTAATATTGTTAACATCAGAGCATGCATGTTGCTTCCAGTTTTAACTGGGCTTTCTCCGGTTCCTTGTTTGGTTTAGGCCGATAAAGAGAATTTCGCTGTTTTTCTCCAGTGTCCGAGAACCACTCTTACAATCGCCGTAACAGCAATGTTTTGTAGTCACTATGATGGAATTTTAACTTCTGAACATTAGAAAAACTCGTGAAATTTGCAACAATATACTGGTTTTGCCTGTCAGATAACGCATTACACACATTTCGTACAAGAGTGTTTGTCCGAAATCGATGACGTCACAGCGATGCTGCAGGATGCTAAAATTAGTAACGTCTATAAATAGTGCATTATTGGAATTCGTATAAACGCTATTGCTTCTATATTTGGCCTACACCTACCTTAGGGTAAGACCTTCCAATAGTGTACACCCCATCCCCGAGTTAGACCCTTTATGTAGGTCAACATTTTTAGCTCGCCGGGACTATGTTCCTAGAGAGCTTATGCTGTCACACATTCGTCGGCGTCGGCGTCGGCTTCCGCATTAGCACAATGTTTAAGTTTTCAAAGGTGTGCATAGTTTTTTAACTGTTTATGGTACTGCTTTTATATTTGGCCTACACCTACCTTAGGGTAAGACCTTTCAATAGCATACACCCCCCATCCCCAAGTTAGACCCTTCATGTAGATCAAGGTCAGTTCTTACTTTGTCATTACACCCATGTTTAAATTTTGCGTTTAAGTTTTGAAAAGTGTACATAACTGCTGAAGTATTCAAGATAGAGCTTTAATGTTTGGCCCACACCAGCCTTAGGGTTAGACCTTTCAATAGCACACACCCCTTCCTCAGTTTGACCTTATGCCTAGGTCAAGATCAGGTAATACTTTGTCATTTGAACCCATGTTCGAGTTCTGCGTTTTTAAGTTTGGAAAAGTGTTTGTTACTGCTGAAGTATTCAAGATACCCCTTTAATATTTGGCCCACACCAATGTTAGGGTAAGACCTTTCAATAGCACACACCCTTTCCTCAGTTTGACCTTCTGCCTAGGTCAAGGCCAGGTCATACTTTGTCATTTAAATCCATGTTTGAGTTCTGCGTTTAAGTTTTGAAAAGTGTTCATAACTGCTGAAGTATTCAAGATAGCCCTTTAATATTTGGCCCACACCTACCTTAGGGTAGGACCTTTCAGTAAGAAACACCCCTTCCTCAGTTTGTCCTTCTGCCTAGGTCAAGGTCAGGTCATACTTTGTCATTTACAGTTGTGTTTAAGTTTTGAAAAGTGTGCATGACTGCTGACAGTCCACACCAACCTAAAGGATTCAGCATGTAAGATATAGCTTTCATATTTTGTCTACACCAACCTAAGGGAAGATATTTCAATGGCATATACCCCATCCCTCAGTTTGACATTCTTCCGACATCAAAGTCTGGTCATACTTTGTCTTTACAGCTATGTTTAAGTTCTGCATTTAATGTTTTATTATTTAAAGATTGTTTTCTTATCCGATCAGCCCTTTCAGGTGAGCTGCGTTGTCTTCTGACAACTCTTGTTTTCAGCCTCGGGGTGGGGAATGTGTGTTTGGGTGACAGTCATGGTCCAGTGATTTTGCTTCACATGTTGAATACTATTTGATGGATGCCATCATACTTAGAATATTTGATTGTCTTGACATAGCTTGTGACCTTAAATTAGGTCATGGTCACAATGATCTTTATTTTATGCTTGATTGATTTTGCTTAATATTTGAAACACTAGATTTCATCATACTTGGAAAGCTTGATTGTTATGACAGAGCTTATGTTATAGGTCACTTGCATATCCAAGAATACAAGGGTTTTATACCCTTGGCATATGAAGTATGTTGAGGGTATATAGTTTTCCTCTTACAATTTGTTCGTTCTGTTTGTACTTTTGTTCGTTCCTCCGTTAGTTAACATCTACGTCAAAGTTTTGCATTACAGTTTCTAAGAACTTTAAATTTACCAAGCCATATGATGGATATGGTTTATATTTGGTATGATGATAGATATTGTTCTAAACTTTAACTGGTCACTATCCCACCCGTGACCTCAAATTCAAGGTCAAAGACTTAGAACTTGGGGCAATTTTAGTAAGGTTAAGAGCTTTGTTTAAGAATCTATTTTTAACTTTTCCATCCCTTGAGGCTGGCAGTTTTTTTTTTTTTTTTTTTTTTTTTCTTCTTCTTTCATTTCAAAGTCAAAATTTTCTTAAGCCGAATTTTCGTCACTGACATCAGAGAGACACACTTAACCATTTTCTGTTGAAAGACCACAAGCAGCCACAAGCAAAATTGTACCTTATCCCTTACCAAGGTATCAGTCTGCATCAAAACCGTTATTTCTTTTGGCCACAAAAAAAAGAGTTTCTAAGTCCCACAGAATCTATTCCATAAACCCTGTGTTGAGTCTAATGGGACTGCTCATATGCACCTTGGAAAATGTTACACAATTCTGAACTGTTCCCATATCTATTATTAGTTAATTTTTTCCATTGCTCCCTGATGAAGAAAGCGCATGCTCATAACGGTAGCGCATGCTCATAAGGGTTACATCATCTATATATGACAGTGCGGTGAGAAAATGTTTAAGGGGAAAAACGAACTATTAGCATAGCTCTTGATAAGACCCTTTTATCAACCAAAAAATATCGGTGGAGATTGATCATGAAATATTTTCTACAGTCATTCTCTCCCTTCCGCTGATTCAAGAAGGGCAGTTGTCAGTTTCTGGCAAAAGAATGTGCACAATACTGGTTAACCGCTTAGACGACTAAGCCTGCTCAGTAAACGTGTGGTTAGGTAAACTGACCGCGCTCAACATGACCCCATTGGGTTGACTGGGCCGTAAAACCTCAACACAAACAAACAAACCAAAAAGTATCTATGTTTTTTTATTTCTCGACAAAAACGTATGTTGTGGTACTCATTAGAAGCGCCTTGCCGAGGCGCTTCTAATGAGTACCCACAACATATGTTTTCGTCGGGAAATAAGAAAACTATTTGCCCGATACCTCTCTTATCTAGACCTATAATTACCTTTTTGGATTGAAGAGCATTTTCTTGTCAGAAATGCATATGAAACAAACACATATTAAAAGTAGAAATAAATTACCAAGACTTTTTTATTTGATCTAAATTTCAGCATGTAAACAAGTCCCAGACTTTTTTCGTAGCGTGTATTGATCGCAGCATGCTTCACATATAAAAGTTGAAATGACAACAGTGTTGCCCATGATCATAATGTGCGGATATAAATAAGTTTGCGATAGCGTATATAAGAGAGCTTTAATTGGTTTTGATTATGTTTCACTTTTAAAGACATCCACAACACTCAAGATTACTGAATACAGACAGCAAGGAACTTGTTAGGGGTTGGGTGGGTTATTTAATTTAACTGAAAGACAATGAAAGAGGGGTGTCATTGGGAGGATTATAATTAACTGCCTGAACGAACACATTTCTGACTGGCATGTCTGTGCTCCTATGGAGTTTCAATAGACCAGCAACAGATAAGGCGCTTTTTCATCCAAAAAATGCTGATATCTTTCTTATTTTGCAACAAAAACATATGTTGTGGGTACTCATTAGAAGCGCCTCGGCGAGGCGCTTCTAGTGAGTACCCACAATATATGTTTTCATAAATAAGAAAAATATTATGTCGATACCCACTCTTATCTGTAGCTATGGTAGACTGCAAATGGTATTTGTTTTTCATCCATTCAATAACCTATGAATTAGTGGCAAATTGTGTAGATCTTGATCACAAGCTTCATTCTGTCTACTCTGAAAAATTGCAGCCTCTATCAGATTACTATAATATTGTAGTTTTTTTTTTTTTTTTTTTTCTTTGTTACATCCGTCTGGCACCTTGGAAAAGCTTCCTTTCTCCTGAATCTCTCCCTTTGCTTGATAAGGAATGAATAGCTTTGATGAAAAAGAAAATCTATAATATTCCCTCAAGTTACCTCTTGTTAATGCTTAGCACTGGGAGTAAAATTCTCAGCAGCTGGGCATATTGAAATATTTTTACTGATTTTTCCCAGAAAACAGGATTTGACATTTCATGCATATTGTCTCTGTTGGAGACAATTTGCATGAAATATCAGATCCTGTTTTCTGGGCAAAAAAAAAAAAAATATGAAAAATTTAATAATTGATTTGTCATCTGCTGAAATAGCCCAGAGAGTGGTAAAGGTTAACCTTTAGCTGTTTATGATTACATTAGCAGACAGCAAATGTGATAGCGTTTTCACCTTTTATCAGAAAACAGGATATCTATTTCCTGTGAACTGTCTTCTTAGAGATGATTCATATTGATAATAAAACCAGCATAAGGAAGTTATTCACTAATATTTAACCGTTACTTCTCTCTGGGCTAATATCAGCCGACAACAAATTGGTGAATTTTTTCCCATAAAACAGGCTTTGACATTACATGCAAATTGTCTCCATCAGAGACCATTTGCATGAAGGATCAAATTCTGTTTGCCGGGGTTGGGGGGTGGGGGGAGGAAATTAAGAAAATTCTTTCAGTATGGCATAGGCAAAAATTTTACCCAGATGATAGGAGTTAATTCAACAGGCTAATGGGTAATTGTGTCAGCTGGTGTATTGGATGTTATAGATTTTTCCTGTATTTACACACTTGGAAGTATTTCATTGGGAAAGTCTTTACTGGCTAGGTTCTTTTTGTGCTTGAATGAGGTCACAACAAAACCAGGTATTATAGTTTATGGCTCACACACAGGTGTGTGTAGGAGTTTATGCCATTGTAATCATATCCAGTTAACTCTTTGTTGTCTGGATAGTTGGAAATTCAATGGCCATGTAAGTTAATTAATAAACACCACAAGGGGCTAACCTGGGCTCCCTATAAATAATAATAATAATAAAAAAAAAAAAAGCACCACAAGCTTAACACCCTGCCATAGCAATTATTTGTTTATGTATTAAAGTTATTATTGCGAAAATGTCTGGAAAGAAAATGACGGAGGGACAGGTAACAATCCTAAACCAGATCTTGATAATATCAATGGATAGATAACACTTGATAATATCAATGCATATAGCAAGTTTGGTTAAAAGGCCTTGTTATTTACTCAAGTTATCATCCAGAAATGAAAATATGGGCGTGTCTCAGGCAGATAACTCAGTAAAAATTTGACGAAATTTGCCCATTAGCAATTCGAAACCAGATCTCCTTAATGTCAAAAGATATAGCAAGTTTGATGAAAATCCCTTGCTATTTACTCAAGCTATAGTCCGGAAACGAAAATATGGGCGTGTCTCGGGAAGATAACTGTAAAATTTTTATGAAATTTGCTCATTAGCAATCCCAAACCAGATCTCCTCAATGTCAATGCATACAGCAAGTTTGGTGAAAATCCCTTGTTATTTACGCGTTATAGTCCGGAAACGAAAATATGGGCGTGTCTCGGGCAGATAACTGTGTCAAAAATTGACGAAATTTGCCCATTAGCAATCCCAAACCAGATCACCACAATGTCAATGCACATACCAAGTTTGGTGAAAATCCATTGATGTTTACTGAAGTTATCCGGAAACGAAAAACGGACAGACAGACGGACTCGCGGATGACCAGCGTGAAACCATAATACCCTGCCACTATTGTGTGGCGGGGTATAAAAAAGAGTTGTATCCAAACAAGTGTAGAATCCCCAATCAGTGATAGTTTTTTTTTTTTATATAACCTAAACATTTTCGTTTGGATACATTTTGTGTTCATCTTTATAAAGCTGTATTTAGCTTGGCATTTTATTTTTTAAATCAAATATTTTGTTCATCTCGAAAAATAATTTGTCTTTTCTGTTTCTGTGTTTTGTTCTTGAATATTTACCCATAAATTTACCGCCAAAGTCAAACATTGATCTGACTCGGGGATCCAGTTTTACATCGGACATCGGCCATAGTCCGCTGAAATTTCCAGATGTCCGAAACTTTTCTGACCTGGTTGGACATAGTCTCATTTTTGGCTTGTAACATATGGATTTTCTACTGTTGTTTACAGTCTGTTTTTGATGCTAATCTTTACCTTGTAAAACAAAAGATGAATGGTCAGTCTAAGATGTACGGGACTGCTTATCAAATATTTTTTATTTTTTATACGCCCGTTTGAAAAACAGGACATATGTTATGAGGTATGGTGTCTGTCCGTCCGTAAACTTTTTCGTTTCCGGCTAACTCCTCCTACAGTTTACATCCGAACAAGCTGAAACTTGGTATATAGTTAGACCATGATGTGGCACAACGCATATTGTTTCGAGGTTACAGTCCACCAAATGTTTGCAGAGTTATGCCCCTTTGAAAATTTCTGTAAACTTTTCATTTCTGGTTAACTCCTCCTACATTTTACATCCGATCAAGCTGAAACTTCATATATAGTAAGACCATGATGGGAAGGAGCGCATATTGTTTCGAGGTTACAGTCCACCAAATATTAGCAGAGTTACGCCCTTTGAAAATTTCAGTAGACTTTTCGTTACCGGCTAACTCCTCCTACAGTTTACATCCGATCAAGCTGAAACTTGGTATATAGTTAGACCATGATGTGGCACAGCGCATATTGTTTCGAGGTTACAGTCCACCAAGTGTTTGCAGAGTTATGCCCCTTAGAAAATTTCTGTAAGCTTTTCATTTCCGGTTAACTCCTACATTTTACATCTAATCAAGCTGAAACTTCATATATAGTTAGACCATGATGTAGAGCAGTGCATATTATTTCAAGGTTACAGTCCACCAAATATTAGCAGAGTTATGTTCCTTTGAAAATTTCAGTAGACTTTTTGTTTCCGGCTAACTCCTCCTACAGTTTACATCCGATTAAGCTGAAACTTGATTTGTAGTTAGACCATGATGTGGAGCAGCGCCTATTGATTCAAGGTTACAGTCCACCAAATATTAGCAGAGTTACACCCCTTTTTAAATTTCTATTAATTTTTCGTTTCTGGCTAAATCATTCTACAGTTTACATCCAATCAAGCTGAAACTTCATGTGCAGTTAGACCATGATGTGGAGCAGCGCATATTGTTTCGAGGTACAGTCCACCAAATATTAGCAGAGTTACGCCCCTTTGAAAATTTCAGTAAATTTTTCGTTTCGGCTAAATCCTCCTAGAGTTTTCATCCTATCAAGCTGAAACTTGATTTGCAGCGCATATTGTTTCAAGGTTACAGTCCACCAAATATTAGCAGAGAGTTAAACCCCTTTGAAAATTTCTATTAATTTTTTTTGTTTTCGGCTAAATCCTCCTACAGTACATCCGATCAAGCTGAAACTTCATAAATAGTTGCACGATGTTGTGGAGCAGCACATATTATTTCGAGGTTACAGTGCACCAAATATTTGCAGATTTATGCCCCTTTAAAAGTTTTTGTAAACTTTTCGCAGCATGTTGTTTAGAGGTAATAGTGTGCAAATTTTATTTTATAATAGGTATATTTTTTGCAAAAACTAAAGTTTTGGTCATATGGGCAAGATATTGATTTTTTTTTTTTTTTTTTTTAACATCTTCTTTTATTAGACTTGCAAGGAAAGGTTGTCATTATTAAATCTTTATAAATACATAATTCTTTTTGAATTTTTTTTTTTTTTTTTTTTTTTAATATTCTGATTTGGCTCCCTTGAAGAACAAAAATAAAATCAGTATTAGACAAGTTAAAGGTTTACAAAAAAATTTCTTGCAGCATTTTTTTTTTTTTTTTTTTTTTTGGTTGTTTATTTTTGTTTTGTTATTGTTTAGTCCGATATTGAAGTATAGGAAAAACAAATCAGCTCATATGAGCTTATAATATAGCCATGCTTCTGTGGTGTGTCCTCCGTCAGAAAGCACTTCTCCCTAGAAGCAGCAGACTTCTCCCTATTTTCCCAGGAGGGAGAAGTCACTCCCTTAATATCTGGGCCAGCTTGGACCCTTAGGTTACCGATATTGAAGTATAGGAAAAACAAATCAGCTCATATGAGCTTATAATATAGCCATGCTTCTGTGGTGTGTCCTCCGTCAGAAAGCACTTCTCCCTAGAAGCAGCAGACTTCTCCCTATTTTCCCGGGAGGGAGAAGTCACTCCCTTAATATCTGGGCCAGCTTGGACCCTTAGGTTACAGTTCACTAAATATCAGCAGAGATATGCCCCAATGAAATTTTTTTAATTTTTTTTTTGTAATTCCACTTACTGTTTTTATCCAGAGCATTGCATTATACAGGAGCCAGTTTTTGTGCTACATCTTATTACTTGCCACAGGCGTAAAATGCCCCGCTTGGCGGAGCTCTTGTTGTGATGTTCGGTAATGCCTGTTAGTTTTCGCCTCTGTAAACCAAGTGGTTGTCTAATTTGTTTGGCCCAAATGTAGATAAGGCCGAATCCTGTTTAAGTTACTTCCCTTGATCTCACCAAAAATTGTTTACATGTGACACCGTGCAAGGCGAAATATTACACTCGTGATTTTGTAAAGGGTAGGACATACAGGTCAGTCCCGTTAGTACTCGCGTCGTTAGTGTGCGAATATGGATATAACGCGGGGATGTCTTGCCTCCCAAAATTTTTTCGAAGGGTCCCAATTTCCCCATCCTCTAGGTCAAAATAAAAAAATGTGTTTTTTGTTTTTCAGAGCTTCGATCTGCAGAAAAAGAAATTATTTACTGCTGTTGTACATGTCATAATAGCAAATAAAAAAAATGATTTTGAAAGAATAAAGCTAATCAATGTATTGTCTCTGTTGTATTTTTGTTTGTGTATGTGCCTAATGGCCATAATTGACCTTTTCATGTTTATTTTAAGAAGACAAACTTGTGCCAATTAAAACTTCATTTAACTTTTAAACGATACAAACATATCTATCAAGAAATGGCTTATCTCACATCTAAAGAATGGGAAAATGACCACAGTTATCCATAATTAATTTGTTAATACTTGAAAGACACCGAATTTTCCCGTTTGATATGGCCGCCTTGCCGACCTAATTAGATATTCATCCATCAGCAATGCGGTTCACTGGACGTCGATTACTGCGCAGGCGGTCAGGTAGTAGAGCATGTAACTGTGAAATTTGTCCGGCACTCATTGTTGTCTTGAAAAACTCAGATTAACACTGATTAAAATGGAAAACCAAAGAAGAAAACGAAAAGCCTTCACCATTAAAGAAAAACTTGAGGCCATTGAACATGGCACTTCGTTGGAATCAAATGCTTTGGTTTAGTCATTTTTTTTTCTTTGAGCTTTCGTTCTATTCTATACAAGCAGAAAGATTAAAAAAACTTAACGATTTCTGCTGTTTTATTAATAAGATTTCTTTTAGTGGACTAAAATAATTCGCTATGCTCGCGGGGACCGGTATTGATACCGGACTTTTTATGTGACTTACACCGCACTTCAACACCGTCTGTATTACAACACCGGCAAATATGGCGGATCGAGCCACAAAATGGAAACGTAAACAAAGTATTTAGGGTATATATTGCAGAAAAAGTACATCAGAGGGTGTATAAAAGACAAAACATACAATGTTAGTACTCTTTCGTTTATTTATCACATGAAATATCATTGTTTTCATTCTTAAATCCCTCCAAACATGAATATATGTGTGCCCCATACAAATGTCAACATTTATAAAGTCTGATCAGTCGGCTCCGAACTTACTACGCGCTTCGCCTATATCGGGGTCTGGATTTGTGCATCCCGACCAGCGCGTAATAACAGGACTGACCTGTAACAACGCACAAAAAATGCCCCCTAAAAAGCAACAAAAGTTGACCTTTTTAGCTCACCTGAGCACGAAGTGCTCATGGTGAGCTATTGTGGTCAGTCAATGTCCGTTGTCAGTCAATGTCCGTTGTGCGGCGTCAACAATTGCTTTAAAAGCCTACTCCTCCTACACCCCTGGGCCAATTGACTTGATACTTGGTAGGAAGCATCGGGGTGACTTGTAGAGCAAAAATAGCTAAAATCGTTCCGATCGGAAATCCAACATGGACGCCATCTTGAAAATCTATTTTTCGCTTCTTCTCCTGAACCGAAAGGCCAATTGACTCCAAACTTGCTAGGAACCATCAGGGTGACTTGTAGATCAAAAATAGCTAAAATCGGGCCGATCGGAAATCCAAGATGGCCGCCATCTTGAAAATCTATTTTTCGCTTCTTCTGAACCGAAAAGCCATTTGACTCCAAACTTGCTAGGAAGCATCAGGGTGACTTGTAGATCAAAAATAGCTAAAATCGTGCCGATCGGAAATCCAAGATGGCCGCCATCTTGAAAATCTATTTTTCGCTTCTTCTCCTGAACCGAAAGGCCAATTGACTCCAAACTTGCTAGGAAGCATCAGGTTGACTTGTAGATCAAAAGTAGCTAAAATCGTGCCGATCGGAAATCCAAGATGGCCACCATGGCGGCCATCTTGAAAATCTATTTTTTGCTTCTTCTCCTGAACCGAAAGGCCAATTGACTCCAAACTTGCTAGGAAGCATTAGGATGACTTGTAGATCAAAAATATCTAAAATCGTGCCGATCGGAAATCCAAGATGGCCACCATGAAAATCTATTTTTCGCTTCTACTCCTAAACCCAAAAGCCTATTGACTCCAAACTTGGTAGGAGGCATTGGGGTGACTTATAGATCAAAAATAGCTAAAATCGTGCCTATCGGAAATCCGAGATGGCCGCCATGGCAGCCATCTTGGAAATCTATTTTTCGCTTCTTCTCCTGAACCGAAAGGCCAGTTGACTCCAAACTTGCTAGGAACCATCGGGGTGACTTGTAGATCAAAAATAGCTAAAATCATGCCGATCATAAAACCAGGATGGGCGCCATGGCAGCCATCTTGAAAATCTTTTTTTCGCTTCTTCTCCTGAATCGAAAGGCCAGTTGACTCTAAACTTGGTAGGAAGCATTTGGGTGACTTGTAGATCAAAAATAGCTAAAATCATGCCGATCGTAAATCCAAGATGGCCGCCATGGCAGCTATCTTGAAAATCTATTTTTCGCTTCTTCTCCTAAACCCAAAAGTCACTTGACTCGAAACCTAGTAGGAAGCATCAGGGTGACTTGGTAGATCAAATATAGCTAAAATCGTTCTAATCAGAAATCCCAGATGGCCACCATGGCCGCCATCTTGAAAATCTATATTTAGCTTCTTCTCCTGCACCGAAAGGCCAATTGACTCCAAACTTCGTAGGAGACATTGGGGTGACTTGTAGATCAAAAATAGCTAAAATATCCAAGATGGCCGCCATGGCAGCCATCTTGAAAATCTGTTTTTCGCCTCTTCTCCTGAACTGAAAGGCCAATTGACTCGAAACTTGGTAGGAAGCATTGGGGTGACTCGTAGATCAAAAATAGCTAAAATTGTGCCGATCGTAAATCCAAGCTGGCTGCCATTTAGAGTGTTCAAATGATCACGCTCAATTGACTGGCATGCCATATATCTTCTTCAAAATAAAGAACTGCTTAAATGATGATCTTTTCATTAGTTGCGATGACAGGATTGGAAAAATGTTGCATAACATATGCATATCTGCAGTGGCTATGTCACTCAAGTGAGCGACCTGTGGCCCGTGGGCCTCTTGTTTATGCCAAAATCTAGCAGTGACCAAACGGAATCCTTGCAAGGAAATGGCGATAACGACACCACTTGGGGTCACTTGGGGTCAAAAACTAGGTCACCTGGCAAAAGAAAACCTTGCTAACACTCTCGAAGTCGCGTTTTTGAAGTGATTGTCATGAATCTTGCTCAAAATGTTTGATGATTTCGCCCTGTTTCGTAAAGAGCTATGACCAAGGTTGTAGGTCTGCTTCATTCGTTTTATTTGTTACAAAACAGAAATGGGCTATAAAAATAAAAATAGTATCTATTTCATCGTTTCATTTAGTTTCACTCTGTTTTGTAACAAGCATTGATTTCTACGATCATTCTCTCCCTTCCGCTGATTCAAGAAGGGCAGTTGTCAGTTTCTGGCGAAAGAATGTGCACAATACTGGTTAACCACTTAGAGGACTAAGCCTGCCCAGTAAACATGTGGTTAGGTAAACTGACCGCGCTCGACATGACCCTATTGGGTTGACTGGGCTGTAAAACCGCAACACAAACAAACGTGTGGTTAGGTAAATTGACCGTGCTCGACATGACCCCATTGGGTTGACTGGGCCGTAAAACCTCAACACAAACAAACAAACAGGCATTGACCAAGGTTTCTGGTCTTTATCATCCTGTGTCAGAGATTGTTGATCTGTTTCATCCTGTTTTGTAACAAATGAAACTGACCATTAGTGAGAACTGCTGTTGATCCGTTTCATTCTGTTTCAGCCCATTTTATAGTTTTCCTTATATATTTTAACAGTTTCATCTGTTTCTGTAACAGAGAAAAAAAACATGCCAAAAAAAAAACCTGCGTGGTTTTTGTGCATTATAGGAAACATTATTAACATCAAACATTTATATAAGCAAGTTTTTGTTTTTCAGTCTTGTGGCTCCAGTTATTTGATTACCATGGGAGGTTGGGAACCAATGTTGTCCATTGTCTTTGGAGGAATGTTTTTATGCCCCGCCACCAAAAAGTGGTGGGGTATTAAGTTATACCCTCTGAAATTTTGAGTGTCCGTCCGTCCGTCAGCGCCCCCACCATTCTTCTGCCCACAACTCCTCCTACAGTTTTAGGCCAATCCTTTTCAAACTTTACGGGCGCTTTTAGGATGGTCTGAAGATATGCATATTGTTTTTTCAGAATCCTGAAATTATTTTTTATCATGTTTTTTGCATTTTTAACTTAGACTTTTTTCGAGCCCTAATACTACAGAAATGTATAGGGAGTATGTACCTTCTGCCCGCAACTCCTCCTACAGTTTTAGGCCAATCCTTTTCAAACTTTACAGGCACTTTTAGGATGGTTTGTAGATATGCATATTAGTTTTTTCAGAATCCTGAAATTATTTTTAGCTAGCCTGTACGAAGTACAAGGAGAGCTATTGTAGTCACCCCGGTCGTCCGCGTTTGCGTTCCCGTTCCCGTCACACTGTGTTAAAGTTTTTCAAATGCTTATATCTCAACAGTCACTCCTCACAGAGGCATCAAATTTGGAACTTAGGTACCTTGGAGGGTCTTCTGAGATTCCAAGAGAATAAACCCCTGGGTTCGTGCCCCTGGGTGGGGCTAGGGGTCAGAATCTAGGACACCTTTGTAATACTGTGTTAAAGTTTTTCAAATTCTTATATCTTGACTTTCACTCCTCATAGAGCATTCATATTTAGAATTTGGGTACCTGGAGGAGTCTTCTGAGATTCCAAAAGAACATACCCATGGGTTCATACCTCAGGGTGGGCCTTGGAGTGGGGCTAGGGGTCAAAATCTAGGACACATTTGTAAAATCTTATATGCCTACAGGTTATAGACACAACTGGTTATACATCAGCTAACTATGTGACATCGTTTAAGTGTAAGAGAGTGAAGGTCATGGTGACCTACATTTTACGGTCCAGGTCACCTAGATTTCACGGTTCAGTGATTTTGCCTTATATCTTGAATACTATTTGTTGGATAAATGTCACACCTGGGATATTACTTCCATCTGACCCAATGAATGACCACTTACTATATCTAGGTCATTGTGACCTATATTTCATGGTTCAGTGATTTTGCCTTATATCTTGAATACTATTTGTTGGATAAATGTCACACCTGGGATATTAGTTCCTTGTGACCCGATTATTGACGTCAAAATATATCTCTGTTGGTGTGACCTTTATTTCATGGTTCAGTGATTTTGCCTTATATGTTGAATACTATTTGTTGGATAAATGTCACACCTGGGATATTAGTTCCATGTGACCCAATGAATGACCACTTACTATATCTAGGTCATTGTGACCTGTATTTCATGCTTCAGTGATTTTGACTTCTATTTTTATTACTATTTCATGGAGAATTGTCATACCTGGATTTTTATATCTATGTGACAAAATGATTTACATACAAATACATCTAGGTCAGTGTGACCTATATTATATGGCTTAATGATAAAAATGTTACAATATAAAATGTACCCAGCAGGCGAGCTACGCTGTCCTACGACAGCTCTTGTTTATCACATTTTTTTGCATTTTTAACTTAGACTTTTTTTGAGCCCTAATACTACAGAAATGTATAGGGAATATGTACCTTCTGACTGCAACTCCTCCTACAGTTTTAGGCCAATCCTTTTCAAACTTTATAGGCACTTTTAGGATGGTTTGAAGATACGCATATTGTTTTTTCAGAATCCTGAAATTATTTATTATTACATTTTTTGCATTTTTAACTTAGACTTTTTTCGAGCCCTAATATTACAGAAATGTATAGGGAGTATGTACCTTGTATGCGCAACTCCTCCTACATTTTCAGGCCGATCCTTTTGAAACTTTACACGCGCTTTTAGGATGGTCTGAAGATATGCATATTGTTTTTTTCAGAATCCTGAAATTATTTTTATCACTTTTTATTGCATTTTTAACTTTGACCTTTCGGTGTTTATTTTTTTTTTTTTTTTTTTGTTTGTTTTTTTTTTTTGAGTTATGAAATAACTGTTTATTGCTTCTCTTCATGTTTAACTTAGATTGTTTTCAGCCCTTATACTACAGAAGTGCATAGGGAATATGTCCCTGTGGAGGGGCATGGTGCATGGCTTGCAGTTTTATTATTTCTTCTGTTTCTTCACTTTCATTACTATTCTTCTTTCTTCCCTGTCCCTCTCTTTCATCTCTTTTACTATCTCTTCTGTCTCTTTTATCCCTTTCTCTGAAGACGACACAAAATTACCCACAAGGGTAGATGTGTCGTTAAACCTCAACACAATAAAAAAAACTGTCTTATAATGGTTACCGTTACTTGGATTGCCATGGAAACGAATGTTGTCCATCGTCCATTATATAGAGTTTATTTGGTTGTTTTGATCCATGACAGAGAAATAATTCACTAGTATTCTAAGGCTTGCATGTAAAAAAGGAATGAGCGAAGCGAATGAGTTTTTTTACAAGCAAACCTTAGAACACATGTGAATTATTTATCCGTAATCAATCGAAACAACAAAATAAATTGTTTATTACATTTTCATTCATGTTTTACCTTTGAATTTTTACATTCAGCCATTAAAATTTCACACCAAAATAATTCCAGTCAATGCATGAATTTCAGGAGGCATGATTTAATTTGAAAATCAGTCGCCATCTTGTTTTCACTTTAATGCAAAAGTCATCCTGTGCTTGAAATACAGACTGAATAATGTCCAGAAGTAGAACTGGAATATCAAGAAAAACATACCTTATATTTGTGTAGCAGGTCTTTCCTCAAAAACACCAAATGGACATGAAAATTGCTGTCTGATTTCCATGATTTTATCAAGTTCTCCGCAAAACGTCAACCATTGTTATTGTTAACAACAACGTCAGCAACATCGCCTAGCAATTATGATGTCAAAACGTTCAAAATGAAATAATTCACTCGGTGAATTATTGATTATAATTCACTGAGAAATCTCAGTAAATCACTGCTGAAAATGTAATAGAGTTTATTTGGCTGTTTTGATCGATTACGGAGAAATAATTCACTAGTGTTCTAAGGCTTGCGCATAAAAAACGAGTGAGCAAAGCAAATGAGTTTTTTTGGCTCATTCGTTTTTTTAAACCTTAGAACACAAGTGAATTATTTATCCGTAATTGATAAAAACAACCAAATAAACTGCTTATTGCATTTTTCATTCATGTTTTGTCTTTGACTTTTCACATTCAGCCGTTATGATTTCCTACTGAAATAGTTCCAGTCAGTGCATGAATTTCAGGAGGCGTGGTTTAGTTTGAAAATCAGTCGCTATCTTGTTTTCACTTTAATGCAAAAATCATCCTGTCCTTGAAATACAGACACGATAATGTCCCGAAAGCAGAACTGGAATATCAAGAAAGTCATACTTTATATTTGTGTTGCAGGTCTTTCCTTGAAAACGCCAATTGGACGTGAAAATTGCAATGCAGTCTGATTTCCATGATTTTATCAAGTTCTCCGCAAAACGTCAACCATTGTTATTGTTGTTGCCAACAACGTAAGCAACGTCGCCTAGCAGTTATGACATCAAAATGTTCGAAATGAAATAATTCACTCAGTGAATTATCGAATATAATTCACTGAGAAATCTCAGTAAATCACTGCTGAAAATATAATAAAACGGTATAATGGTTGATTGGCATTAATAAATCATGCAATATTAAATGATAGAGGGCATTTGAAAGGAAGACAAGAGTAAAAGCCTTTAAGATCTTGAAGAACTACATCCTCTTGTTTAAATAGTATGAATATTTAACAGTTGTTCTGTGCATTTTGAATAAAATTGCAGGTTTAAACTTTATGGGTCATATTTTGTAGTTCCACTATGTGTCCCAAACTTATGAAATTTCATTAAACTTATAAACATAAGGCAAAGTATAATTGGTCTGTTAAAGATGCAGCTTTATCATTTTTCTTGATATCTATATTGATGAAACATTTGTGGGGCATTTGTTGCATACTTATACATTTGTTTTATTCTTATCTAAACAGGTAGTGATGATGAAGCCGTAATAAAAACAAGAACACAATATGGCATTTAGTACAAGAGAGTTAGCGTAATGGAATATAATCCTCTTGATCTTCTGGCCTCCGCAGCAGAACTCCAACAACGCCATGATGATCCACCCATAATGACAAGGCCAAGAAAGGCAAAAACATTGACAAGTAAAATCATTACCATCAACAGTGTGCAGAAAGAGAACAAAGATGCCAGCAAAACAAGTAATAAAAATGGTGGTGTTATTGTAGTGAAAAAAATTAAGATAGGTGGTAATTCAGATCTTGAGAAAATGCTTGATGAGCATAACTATGGAAATGCTAAGAAAGGAATTAAATATGAAAAGAATTTACAAACAGTTTCCAATGATGGGTTGACTCCAGAGATAGACAGCTCTGTTGCATCGGAAAGAGATTATGAAGCTACTGATAATTCTGTAGAATCAAATAAAAGTGAATCAATTGAGAATTTGCCTGTGGATAAACACATTTGTAATGATTCAACTGTAGGTACCTCACAAGGTACAAAGTGTCCAACTATCCAATCGTGCACCAATCAAGTACCTGATACATTACCACTTGTAGAAACTGAGAAGACTGACTGTACGAAGTTTACTTCATCAGAAGACTGTCCCACAAATGAACTAATAGACACCAGTAAAGATAGTCTGGTTAATGATGAAGGAGTTCATTCACCAGATGAGCTTTATCCTTGTGATACTATTCAACTGCAGAATGATGAATTGAAGTTGGAGCAATCAAAACAGGAAGTATGTGAAGGTAAAAATACAGACATTAAAAGAAATCATTTGAAAATATTGCCAGCAGATGAAAAATTAGATCCAGTTTCCTACAGTGAAAAAGTTGATATTAAAGAGAATGAGTCCAATAACAGTTTTAAGAAAGTTATTGTAAAATTTAGTCCTGAAAACCATATTTGTATTGAGGAAAAAGATTTAAATGAAGATAAAAAGAAGAATCCAGTCATGTATCCTGATTCTTCAAAAGCAGGCATGAATTTAATAGACGAAATGGAGGCTTGTACTTCTAATGGTGGGTCATATGAAGAAAATTCAGTACTTCCAAACTATCAGACCAGTCTTGTGAAAGACCAGAGTGCTTCAAAATCTGTGAATATTATTAGGTCATTGTTGACTTCCGATACTGTCAACTATAGAAATGTTAAGAATGCAAAATTAAATAATTGTTCTTTAAAAGTGAACTGTGATAAAGAAAACTATCTTAGTGACCTAGAAGAGAAAATAAACTCTTGTGGTTCACCAAAGTCTAGTTTTGACCTGGATCCTTTTTGTAATAGTTCTTCAAATGGGATTCATTTATTATCACCAGATCGGCGTAATCCAGATTCAGTTGGAATTGTGGAAAGTCCTGTAACTTGTGCTTTCCCAGACGGTTCAAACTCTTCTGAAAGTGCAGTGATAAATGCTTCTGAAAGTTTGAACTCTTTTAAAATGGAGACTGATATTGAAAAAGATGAGTGCAGCTCTCCATTTAATGCAAAGACCAACTCTAGTACACTTACATCTGAAGTGGCTGATGATATTATTAAAAGTCAAAGCAAAGTAAAAGGTTTGGATCAAAAAGGAAATCCGGACAAAGGTTTAAATTTGGAAAAGTTCTCTGACTCTAAAGATACAGATGAGAAAAATAGAACTAACTGTGAGAAAGTGCTTGAATTAGAACAAGAATGTCATCAGTCAAGAACCAATAGTTTGGAAAAACAAGATAACGTGTTTAGATTTGAAAATGATCATTGCTATGCTGGCTTACCTGGTAAAACAAGTGAGGCTGATACAAGACAGTTACCAGCTGATGAGGAAACAGATAGTGATGATGAAGATGTGGCCACTTCATCACCCTCTGTTTCTCCAACAGAACTATCCCAGGACAGTGGCTATGGGGACATAAGCCAGTCACCGGACTATGAAACAAAAAGTGAAAACAGTGTCCCACATACAGCTGAAAAACTAGTTCCTGTTTTAATCAGTATCAGTAAAAGTGGTTCACTAACTGTTCATACCGATAAAGGAATAAGTAAAGAATTACCAAGACAAATTTTTACATTATCAGATAATCACAAGGCTGTTGATTCAAATGCAAATGTAATAAATACAAACAAGGCGCAGAATTTGAATAAGACTGTATCAAGTAGTGTTCGTCCTCTTTTACTTTCACCAATCGGAAAAGGAACTGCTTCAGTTTTAATTGATCCTAGCAAGATAATTATGGACCCCAAAAGTATGGCTGGTATTGTGAGTCCCCCAGCTAAAGGTTTAATTTTGCAAAATTCTGCACAACAGGTCTCACCACCAAAGTTTGGAAAATTCCGAATTGGAACGTTTGCATCATTTAGTAACACTGGAATGGACTTAGATTCACCAATAAAAAACAAAACGAAGAATGATTTGACAGCTAAAACCTCTCAGTTTTCGCGAACTACAACAACTTTAAATAACTTACCTAGTTTTAGATCACAAATAGACAAGAACCAGAGTTCGTGGAGACAAACAAGCTTGTACAAAGGAAGTACAAGTTCAGGGTCAACTTCACCTGTAGTAGGCTACGTTGATCATATACAACATGACCATGATTACTGTGTACATAGCTTAATGCCGTCTACAATTGATAGTGCTAAAGAAAATAATACCCAAAAAGAAAATTTCCATAAAAGTAAGTCTGGTCTTGTAAAAGCTAAGAAAAGTGATTTAGAACTTCAGAAAACTGAGAAAACAAATAGAAGAAAGGGAAAAAGTGTTAAAAGTCTTGTAGAAAAAGAAGAGTCTATGGATGAAATGGAAGTTCTGTTAGACGAAGAACGTTACCGTGACTTGCCAACATTTGCTGAAACAGTTCGTGCTAAAACCAGAACAGAAAAGTATATTGAACAGAAAAGCTCAGAACCAAAGATGAAAATAACGGGCAGCAGCAGTTTTCAGGATCAGTTTGTGTACTTTATGAATACTAAAAAACGTAGTAGGAGAAGAGAAAGCAGAGATAGCCATACACCACTCCAGGTTCCATTTGACAGAATCCTTTTACCACCACCAAAACCAGGAGACATTGTTGTACCTCATTTGACAGATGCTGACATAGAAAATTTGAAACTTTGTAATAAACAAAGCAAACCATCTTTTGTAAGCCAGCCAGTACACTCTGAGTCTTTCAGTTCCAAATTAACTGTGCCAAATTCCTCCCAGTCAGCAAGCTCAGAAACTAATGGTGATGAGGAGAGTAAAATAATCAATACAATATTGAGCTTGGAAAATGAAAACGAATTTTTACCAGAAGAACAAGTGTATGGAAATATTGAAATGTATGGACAAAGTGGTGATGTGAATTTATTACCTGAACAGATGAATCTCACACAAGAACAAATGGAGTTATTGTTTAGTGCAGTTGATGAGGTTCAAAACTCGTCTCCAAGCCTTGTATCTGATAAACTGGCAACTCCAGTTTCAAATGATCCAACATTTGGTCAATTTCCAGTTGAAGAGCAGACATATCCGGATCCTCTAGTAGAAAAACGATCGTTTGAGAAGGAAGACAATGCTGATGATGGTGTTGTATCAGCTGATACTTCAACGCCTGATCAGATCTGTACAGGTATAGTATGTGTTTATATATCATGGTTTGAAGTGGCTCTAGCAGTCTTCCTGAAATCAGGAAGCAGAATGCTTTATTTGCAGTCTGACAAAATGAAAAATTTTGTTGACCATATGAAAAATTGACCACAGCATTTTCATTGAGAAAATATCAGAATAAATTGCCTTCTCATCCAGTCTGTCCTTCTGCTTTTAAGTCTGAAGTGATCTTTTGCAAGTCTGTATAGCACCTGTCCTCTATTTACATAATTTAGCCTCCAATTTCAAATGTTAATGAAAAGACTGGACCGAAAGAAAACCTCAGGAAAAAGTATTGCCATAAACAAGCTTGGCAATTGACAGGTCAATACTCATTGTTGAACCTGCTTTAGCATGGGCGACTTAGGCGTGCAAGTTTCCGTCCGTCCGTCCGTCTGTTTGTCTTTCCGTCAACATTTACCCTTGGTGTCTTGTGAGCGCAACTCCTCTTACAGTTTTGTACCGATTACTTCCAAAAATCAATGCCAGGACGTCTGGGACTCCCAATTTTTAAAGATATTGAGTCATTTATAACGAAAATTTAGAATGAATTTATGTGTTATTTAGCTTAACAATGGCGGTTTTACTCCATAAATGAGAGTTTAAGAATATTGAGGTTGTATTTCTGAAAGTGAGTGAAAACATTTGATCACCAGGACTTCCAGATATTGGAGCTAGGAAGTCCTGGGACTTTCTGATTTTGACAGTTAGTGCAAGCACTGTTTATATATAAACAGTTGGTACCTCTTGTGAGTGCAGCTCCTCTTACAGTTTTGTACCGATTATTATGAAACTTTGCATGTGTTTTCTTCATGGTATGAGGATGTGCATGTGATTTGGATGTACAGAAAACCTCAATAGCTCGAACACGGATGGCTCGTTTACCATGGATCATTTGAACTCGTTTTTGAGTCCCTATGAAATTCTTCCGATAGGTCCAGAAAACAAGTATTTAGGTAAATGTTCTGATTTTATTATGAAATTGTGTAGAAGATCAAAAAAAAAAAAAAACTAACTTATCACCATTTGCTTCCTGACCTTGCGCCATAATTAACCCTCAGTGGCTCGAACTACCCATATCTCGAACAAATTTCCATGGTCCCAATGATGTTCAAGCCATTGAAGCTCGACTGTAATTGTTTTCACTCTTTCCACATTGTGAACTTAGTCATTTTTCACCCTCAATATATAGACAGTGGATACCTCATGAACACAACTCCACATACAATTTTATACGAGGGTCGTGCAAAAAGTTCTGTCACTAATAGGCTTCCTAAGTTTTATCCCAGGTATATTTTAAAATGCTCCACTGCACTTGATTGATGTGTTGAATAGCTAACAATACCCGTTGATTTCGTTCAAATTGCTTTCCAACTCGGTTGTGCCTGCTGCTGAAAAAATCTCAAGGAGGTGGAGAAATGGACTGGTGGGGTGGGGGGCAAGAAACCAACCGGTTTATTTCTTCCCCAGGGGAAGAAACCAACCGTCCGTTTCTTCCCCCGAGGGGAAGAAACTGACCATTACACCGGGTCTGCAGAAGTGCACGTCGGTTGGATATGATTTAATTTTTATTTTTTTCACTTTTTCCACTTTAACTTTGTCATTTTCTTAACCTCAGATTTTTTCATCATTGTGACTTTAGTCATTTTTCACCCTCAATATATAGACAGTGGGTACCTCGTGAGCACAACTCCTCATACAATTTTATACCAATCTTTTTAAAACTTTGGACATGTTTTCTCCATAGTCTGAAGATGTGCATCTGCATTTCATTTTATCCTTGTCTTAATTTTTGTCACTTTTCCAGCCTAGCACTGCTAAGAATGAAATAAACTTAGACCAAAAAAAATAATCATTAGATTCTCAGGCCCCGCCATGTGTACCAAGAAGTCTGCGCATAAGCCTTTTTTTCCGTGTCCAATAAAAAAAAACACATCCGCATCCAGATACAGCATGCCGGTGTGTCGCAGTTTTTAAAATCCTAGTTTTAAATGCAACCGTAGCGTATATGTACATGTAAGCGCTTGAATTATTGATTTTTTTCATTGGATTGAACTTTGCAAGTAAGCACCATCATTGATCAAAATGTCCGCTCAAGTGCAAGTTGTGCAAACAAAACTTGTGTTTCCTCCGTTCTCAAAGCAGGTGTCTAGATGATATCCATCCAGATTTCACCCTGGGCGACGGTGCATCTGTCCTGGAACATTATAGGCGGTTACGAAAAAGACTGCACAATTGCAGAGTTGTATAACGGCATAAAATTGGGATCTATTAGTATCGACTTCTGGTCCTTCCCGGATAAATTATCAAACCATGATGTTGGTGCGTCGATCGGACGCCCGGGTCACACTCCAAAGTGGACACATTCGACAGAATTTCTGTCAACACATCCCTCTCTGAAGCTATATATATATCAACCTTTGGTAGATATATTAAATTGGAGCTGCACAAACTGATTTTTATGGTATCCTTTACATTTAATACTGGCAATTGCTTAAGACATAGCTCCGGATAAGGAGGAATAATGGGGATATATAAAAAAAGTACTCTCAGTACTTCTCCTTATCTGGAGCTATGTCTAGGCTCCAAAAATTAAGTATTTTTATGGTAATATTATTATAAAATCCATTTCATGAAGTGAGTCGTTTTAAGGGTTCATGTAATAAAAAAAAAAAGTTTCTTTGCCTGTTTCTTGGTTAAAAAAAAAAAAAATCTCCAGCCTGCCTCATCTGGATTTGCCAAAAATGGCCTGCGAATCTAATAATTTATTTTTTTTGGGGGGGCTTTATTTAATAACTACGTTCTGATTGTGGCTCCTGCCACTTTTGCCCCAACAGGTGCGACACCGCCTTCCGCGGAATTCTCGTATTTTCTGGGCCAGCGGTTAATAGTGGTTCTAACTAGTCAGTACCAGTTGATTGAAAAATCAGGGCAAGGGATAAGGAGAATATCTGAGTAAAATACCCATATGTTTTGAGCAAATACTCTTATTATTTTCAAAAACTTGGGTATTGATACCCAATTGATTTGAAAGAGTACCCAATTACTTCCAAATTCAAGGGTGAAAATTAAAGTTTCAAGGCCAGAAAAGCATTATATTTTGATTATTGCACATAATAGATGTTTTTATTCTTCAAATGACAAATACTATCATAATTCTAATAGGGTATAGTGAAATACCAGGTTTTAAATACCTAAATCAGGCTTTTTATACCCCGCCACTTAATAGTGGCGGGGTATTATGGTTTCACGTTGGACATCCGTGTGTTTGTCCGTCCCGTACATAACATATCTTTTGAAAGGATTGAAGTATTGGATTGAAATTTTAAACACAGGTATATAATCATAAAATGTAGGTCAAGCTCGATTTAGAATAGAATCCACTTATTATTATGGCCCTTTTTTCAACTTTGAAAAATGGTTTCCGTTCTGTAACTTTTGAAAAGATTAGTGTATTGGATTTATATTTTATACACAAGCATATAATTATAAAATATAGGTCAAGTTGGATTTAGGGTAAAATCCACCAATTATTTTTGGAGTTACAGCCCTTTTTCGGTGTTGAAAAGTAGTTGAAAAATGGTTTCCATTAGATATCTTTTGAAAAGATTAGTGTATTGGATTCGGATTTTATACACAGGTATATCATCATAAAATGTAGGTCAGTTTCGATTTAGGGTAAAATCCACCAATTATTTTGGGAGTTACGGCCCTTTTTCAGCTTCGGAAAATGATTTTCGTTCCATAACTTTTGAAAAGATTAGTGAATTGGATTCATATTTTATACACAAGCATATAATTATAAAATATAGGTCAAGTTTGATTTAGGGTAAAATGCACCAATTATTTTTGGAGTTACGGCCCTTTTTCACCATGTTTTCCTTCCAATATTTTTTTAAAAGAAAGATTGATTTGTGTATTGGATTCATATTTTATATATAGGTTTATAATCATAAAATATGGTCAAGTTTGATTTAGGGTAAAATCTGCCAATTATTATAAGAGTTATGGCCCTTTTTTCAACTTCATTTTTTTGCAAAATGCCTGTGTGTGGGTGAGGATGGCCCCGGGGGGGGGGGGGGGGTGTGCATCTGTCATATTGACACATTTCTAGTTTTGTTCAGTATCATGGGAACAAATTAAATTTCCATTAAAATAATGGATTTGGATGATTACTTTATTACCCATCAAACATAACCATCTTCAGACCATGTTTTGTTACTGTCCAATGGTGAGGTGTTATGCAGTATCTGCAGTGCTGTTATTTTCTCGCTTTTTGGGGTCTGAAAGAAGGATGCAGGTTAAATACCTGGGCCCAGTTGTTCAAAGCTAACGATGTCGTTAGTTAACGATTCGTTAAAATTTACATTGAGTGATACGCAAATATGCTGAAATTTTTTGCTGAAAAAATGTGAGTAGCAAAAAATATCATAATATTGTATATTGAATCTGCTAAAACAGTTAACGATATGACCCTTAACGAGCTTGTTAAGCTAACGATGCTTTGAACAACTGGGCCCTGAACACTTGAATTTTTGGGAGACAAAGTGTGAAAACATACTCAAAACCTTGTGCAAAATTATCCTAAATTTCTGTCAAATCCAAAGAGTTGCTAAACTCAGATAAAGAAGAAGTAGATTCTGTTGCATTTATGATTGCCTATCAATTTATGATGCAAACAGTAATTTTTTAATTAAGATAATTAGAATTTCCATTGAACATTTTAAATCTCATTCATGGAACAGAAAATAAGAAATTGTCATCAGTCAGGAGCAGAACTTCTACAAGTTAATTTTGTTTTGTTTTTTTAATTCAAAAGAGTTTACAATTTTGCTATAATATAGTTTTTTGTTTTAACTTATTTTTGTGCCATTTTTTCACCTTCTGATTGTAGACTTACAGTAATTTTCATGGGCAAGTGGTCAATTTTGTATATGAAAGATCTGTTATGAACTTTATGGTCAAGCAATATATTTTGTAGGCATCGTCTAGAAATATGTACGCAGGGCCTTTGAATGAAATGAAGAAATATACTTTTTAACTGAAAGCAGTTATGAAAAATAACCTTAAATAAGTTAAAATCTTCAGCCTAAGGAAAGTTAAATATTACACTTTGCAAGGGAGGTAACTTTATAATTGAATCAGTGCTCCAGATAATTATTTTTGCAATCAGTATTTGCTGGCAAATTTAAGGCCAGTCAGTAACAGCAAAAACCTGGACTCCTTGGCCTAGGGGCAGGTGTGGAGGGGCAGCACTGTGGTTTACATAATTTGCTTTAAAGTTTGTCTTTTAATGCTTTGATTTTTGTTTGCTTCTGCTCCTGTACATCTTCATTTATTTTTGCGCAGTACAATACGGCAGGGCCTGACAAATCCATTGCCCGGCCGCCCGGGACAAGTCCTAAATCCCGCCGGGCAAGTCTGTTCCATCTTTAAGACGCCCGGTCGGGCAAGTGTCAAAAAATCGCCAGGACAGTTAAAAGTGCCAGTATTTACGGTAAAAAAGTCCGATAAAAGATGTCAATAAATACTGATAGTTAATTGCCCAGCTGTCCTGATTATTGCAGACAACCCATGTATAACGGTTTTCACTATCACACTACGGTTTATCCAATTGATCAGTTGTTTCCCTTCCAGCACGTGCCTTTAATCTTCTGTCGTAACAGCTGATCAATAATTGTATCCTAAACATGGCTTCTGTGTAGTATGAACCAAGTAAGGTCGGCAATAATTGGTTTTTGATATTCTCGTATTTCATTGGCTGTGCAACTGGGCATACACCAATGAAATAAGTCGTTGCTTACGACGTGTTTGGCTATGAAAACGAAAGTACAAAATGACACTATATAAAAACACAGGTAAGAAATTGCGTTTTTTGTTCGGGAAAAAAAAAAAGTGTGATACCGTTACGATCTCGCCTGTTTGCAAAACCTTTGTTATTTCCCTCTCGAAATCTGGATTTACTGAGTGTTCATCAAATAATAATGAATTTGTAAGACTAAAAATATTGTGTGTCAAAGTCATTTATGAAAAATTTATTCTCTGTTGATATTTCTGATAACGTGTTAGGATGAAAAACAAAAAATTAACACTAATGACTTACACAAATGACTATGTGCTCCTAAAACCAGAAAGACTTGATGAGCACTGATATACAATACCACATAGAATAATATTCAGTTCTTTCCAATTTTTTGGAGGTTGTTCTCTGTTCTTGGGATAAATGAATACACCATTTTCAAAATGGCTTCTTTGATAAAAAATGAAGTCTTTTTTAATTATGAATTGTCCTATAGTTTGTAGGCAGTTCTTCAATCAAGTTAATTTCCTTGCAGGTGTATACATTTACCTTAAGAATTTTTTTTTTTTTTTTTTTTACAAACACATGAGTATTTATTCGTCTTCAAGTAAATACAAATAAAATGCTTTTTCAACATGCTCTCTTTGCATCCCTTTGGTATTTTGTGATGTGAAATTATGATACTTTTCTTATTTCCACTGCAAACTTAGATTGTGGGGTCTGAAACTGCCTCATTGAGTGCCCATTATCTATGTTTTAGAGCGAAAAAAAAGGAGTAAACTTATGTATGCCATTTAAAACCTCGCTTTTCTGTATATTATCTGGGATTTACAAGAGTATTGCTTTCATAGACTTGTTAACGCAATGTTAAAAGTGGGACTTCTATTTCTGTTTGCAAATCTTGGGCATATAGAAATTTGAGTCGCACAAAACCTGGGCAAGTAGGAATTTGAGCTGGGCAAGTGAAAAAAAATTTTACCTGCCCAGTGGGCAAGTGGATTTTTTTTTGATTTGTCAGGCCCTGCAATAGGGTTGATAATTTTTCTGTATCTATCTGACGCAACTAAACAAAAGTTCTGAAATGGGTGCTATCTGCCACATCGCTTTCTTCAGGGAACCCCTTTTTAATAACAACCAATCATTTTACCTAGTATTTGTGTGATCGTCTTTGGTTTTTCTTTGTTCACCTGCTCTAGCAACAATCAATGAACGGTACTTAGCTTTCCAGTACTGAAGTCTTTTCAGTGACTTTTAAACTCGTGTGTTGCGAGCTGCTTTCTTTTCCGATGCTGCTTACACAGATCTGTCATGATCTCAGATGTGATTCTGTATGCATCGTCACATGCATCAATGACTTTTATAAGTTCTGTTGAGCACTAAATAAAGACACTGTATCAAATGACAATGACTGGCTAAAATACTCCCATTATTTTATCAGATGCACTTCTGCAGTCTCTGTCCTCATTCCTCGTTTCCTGGAGGCCATGTTTCTGTAAACCCCAATGAGGGTTGGATACCTGTCTTTGTAGTTAACACTTATCTAGACAATGATGCAGAGAGCCAGTCAGTCTTATGCGCAGACATTTAGCGCAGGAAATAGTCACACTGTGTATCAGGGTGAAACTTTCGCGGTGTACAAAGCGGGAATACACATTCAAAAATTATTGTTTTGCATTCAACAGACTGTTTACATTTTGATATGCTTCAAATCGATTTTAATTGTTTTCTTATTAAATATATATTAAATTATTTTCTGTATTAAATATACGGAACATACGCTGCTTATCTAAGGCACTGAATGTCCATAATTTACGGCTCTACAGATGCTGTCTGGAGCACTGTTGAATTTTAATAAACCAAGTTATAAATCATCTGAAAATTCTAACCGTTTAAAAAAGTTGCGCTCCTGAATGGTCATCTAACTTTTAACATGCACAGAAAAAAAAAAAGTCACAGACCTGAATGTTGTGTTATATGTTAATTTCTAAGATATAAATACATGTATGTTACTACAGTAACATTTATGTTCTGTATAATGTCTCGTGTACAGAATATGTGAGAACTTGTCTGACATGTCTGACATCCAGACAGATTTGACATTGACTGCCTTGTAGATGTTCTTGTATCTTTGACACACTGAAGGCATGGGTCTTATGTGATCTTGTGATTTGGGGACATCTAGTTGATCTTATTTGGAGCATCTGATCATGTTACCGCAGACATAAATAATAAAATATATTTCAGCTGATAAAGAAAGTCCAGAATCCCCGGTGATAACAGGAGGGTCTATGTTAGAAGATGGTGATAAAAGACAGTTAAGTTCCTGTAGTCTAACTACCAGTGACAATCTTGTAACAGAGACACCAGTAACTGAGCAGAAAAAGTCTGTTTCCACAGAAGTAACAACACATGACTCACCAAGTAACTTGCCAGCAGATACTACTTATAATAGTAAATCAACTTCTGCTTTGTCAGATGCACTTCATGATACTGTCTCAAAGGAACTATTTTCTAATAACTCCAGTTCAAATTCAGACAGTCCAGTGAATTCACTTAATTCAGGAAGTACATCATCTTTAACATTTCCCAACATTCCCAGTGCAGTAAACCATGATTTACCTTTACCGTCCCTGGATAAATCCTCTCTAGACATACTGGGTAATGAGTACAGACTAGACAGGTCAGACTTGTTTCCAGACGCTTCTTTGCAAGAAACGACACCACATGTCTCCGGATCTTACCCAGTTCCTACTCCGTTAGATTATGATGCACCTTGGATTGTGACAGTTAGTATGTATTGGAATGATTTGCCAGCTATTATGATTAACAACTTACCATTTGTAAGACTTGTAGACATTCATAAACAAATACTACCAGCAAAGGATACTGGAATTCTTAAAAAGAGATGCCAGCTAATGGGTATTGAAGTTGGAAACTGTACCGAGATGCAGAGATATTTCTTGGTGCAGTATGGTAAAGCTGTGAACTCAAAAAGTACTCTGATAATTTCAAAAGATGCAGCAAAGGTTTTGATAGGATATTATGTTGATCCACAGCCAGCGAAGTGTCCCAGTTCTGGAAAGGAACACAAGTCAATTATAGAGCATAGGCGAGAACAGCTCCGGCGTATTGCTCTTGCAAAGCGTGCTGCATTGCGGGCTGAGAGGCTGGAGAAGGAAAGAGTTCTAGAAACGAAGGCGGGAAGTAATCTGTTGAAGCCTGTAGAAACAGATAGACCAGAACCACTTCAAGGGTAAGGCCACATTAGGCCAAATAAAAAAAAATGTGTGTTTAGGGTAACCCTACCCTACCTAATTTTCTTGATGAAACCTAGCAATCTTTTTCATGTTTTCTCAAAAAAAAAAAAAAAAAAAAAATTTGTGCTAAACATTCCAATAAGGAGGGCTGAGCAAACAGTGTAGACCCTGATCAAACTGCTCCTAAAGGAGCAGTTTGATCAGCGTCTACAGTGTTTGCCATTCTATCAGTACTTTTAGAAACATTTAAGGAAAATCAAACAGACTTGGTAAAATTTTATGTGCAAAGTCCAAATATAGTTGGTAATTATGGTATTATTCTTCATAAAAAAAAATGTAAAAAAAAAAAAAAAAAAAAAAAAATCCCTGCCTACCCTACCTATTTCTTTCTAAAATGTTACCCTAAACACACATAATTTTTTATTTGGCCTTACTACATTAGTATACTAAGTTCTCGTCTGTCCCTCAGCATCTTGGTGACTCAATGGTTATCACTCCTGACTTTGGATCACAAGGTCCCAGATCAAATCCCACTGGATGACTGTATGACACTTCATTGCACAGAGCCTTTCATCATCTGGATGTGACTTGAAATAATGTTGAAAAGGATGTAAAACATCAAATCATCATCATCTTCCCCTCTCTCTACAACTACTAGCTACTGCATTTTATTGTGATAAAAACCATTAATAACAATAGCATGCATAGGACTTGTTAAAGGAGGAGTATTTGATGATTCAGGGATTTAATGGGCGTTTAAAAATAGCTAAAATTATGGTGATCTGGCTCTTAGTTTGGTTGCCATGGCAAAAGAAAGCTCCCATAGACATCTAATGGGTTAAATTGCATTTTCTCCATAACCACTGAAGTGATGTGAACCATATTTGGCAGTTATGATCATCTGATGATTGTCTACCCAGTTTATGTGTTTTATGACCAATGGCCATTTTGTTTGGTTACAATGGCAACATTCAGTTTTGAAAAAAGGAATTTTTTAAATGATAACTCCCTTCAAAACCGCTGAAGCAGTATGACTCTAATTTGGTACAAATGTTGCTTCGGTAAGGGCAATCAAAAATAGCTAAAATTATGGTGATCTGCCTCTTGGTTTGGTTGCCATGGCAACAGAAAGCTCCCATAGACTTGTAATGGGAAAATGGTTAAATTGCATTTTCTCCATAACGACTGAAGTGATGTGAACCATATTTGGCAGTTATGATCATCTGATAATTGTCTACCCAGTTTATGTGTTTGATGACCAATGGCCATTTTGTTTGGTTGCCATGGCAACATTAAATTTCAAAAAAGGATTTTTTTAAATGACAACTCCTTCAAAACCACTGAAGCAGTATGACTTGTAATTTGGTTCAAATGTTGTTTGGGTAAGGGCAATTCAAAATAGCTAAAATTAAGGTGATCCGCCTCTTGGTTTGGCTGCCATGGCAACAGAAAGCTCCTATAGACTTATAATGGGAAAATGATTTAATTGCATTTTCTCCATAACCACCGAAATGATGTGAACCATATTTGGCAGTTATGATCATAAGATGATTGTCTACCCAGTTTATGTGTTTGATGACCAGTGGCCATTTTGTTTGGTTGCCATGGCAACATTAAATTTTAAAAAAAAGAAAGTTTTAAATGACAACTCCAAAACTACTGAAGCAGTAGGACCCTAACTTGGTACAAATGTTGCTTTGCATGGGACAATTCTAAATACCCAGAAGTTTGGCGGTTTGCCTCTTGGTTTGGTTGCCATGGCAACAGAAATCTCCCGTAGACTTATAATCGGAAAATTGTTAAATTGCACTTTTTCCATAACCAGTGAAGTGATTTGAGCCATATTTGGCAGTTATGATCATCTGATGATTGTCTACCCAGTTTATATGTTTTATGACCGGTGGCCATGTTGTTTGGTTGCCATGGCAACATTCAAATTTGTGAAAAAAGGACTTTTTCAAAAAACAACTTCGAAGCCACTGAAGCAGTATGACTCTAATTTGGTACAAAAGTTGCTTGGGTAAGGGCAGTTCAATAATAAGCTATAATTATGGTGGTCTGCATCTTGGTTTGGTTGCCATGGCAACAGAAAGCTAGCATTGACTTATAATGGTGAAAATGGTTAAATTGCTTTTTTATGCCCTCGCCACAAAAAATGGCAAGTGTATTATGTTATAGTGTCCGAATTTTTGAGTGTTCATCCATCTATCCGGTTGAACATCCAAGGTTTAAGGGCTATTTTTGAGCTATTTTGGACATAATTATGAGGTATTTTGAGGTTTATTCCATTTAAAATGCATTAGCTAGCCCCTTAACCAAATCCTTTCGTCAGTTGCAATGGCAGAATTGAAAAATTGAAAAAAATGTTGCATAATAAATGCATATCTGCAATGGCTATTTCACTCAGGTGAGCGAGCCATGGCCATGGGCCTCTTGTATTTAATTAACATATTTAATTAGCATATCACATCTTTGGTGGTTGGACAGCAGTATTTAAAAAAAAAAAAAAAATACCTTAGAAGTCCTTAGGGATGTAAAACTCTAATTACTAAATTAGGGGTGGAAATTTAACCCTTTCTGTACCAGTATCAAATATATATTTAGTAAGACACATGCCACCATTAGAATGAATATGGTAGTACATACAGAGAGAGGGCGAGCAATAATGAGCTGTGTCGTATGTTCTCAAGGGCGAGGTAGATGAATCATCTGCCAATAATCTTGTACTATCACTGATATAGTTAAATGAGCTAGAGCAGTCACAAGAAAAAGACTTCCGTCACTCCACATAAGAGGAGGTGTTTTTCTTCTTGTCAATGAAAACATATGGGTACTCCTTAGAAGAGGTGTGGCACTTGTAATGAGTACCCACAACATATGTGTTCATAAATAAAAATACTGATTTATGGTTGAAAACAGTGACTTATCTGGAGCTGATTTCATCATGATGTGGGCTTAGGTTTTTCAAAATTACTGGAAACTCTCATTTGTGGAACAATATGTATCTACCTACTAAGGATACACTATAAAAAAGATCAGAAAAGGACTTATTTGATGATGATTATGCGATTTTTTTCTGATTTTATTTATAAAAGCATATGTTGTGGGTACTCATTTGAATTGCATCAACAAGTCGATACAATTCAAATGAGTACCCACAACATATGCCTTTATAAAGAAGTAGACAAAAAGTACACTGGCTGTAATCTGAAGACTACGGAATTGCGTGACTTTGCGCTTATAGGGGTATATGCAGTAATTAGATCGAATATGGTATATGAAAAAAAAAATACCCAGGATTTCATCTGAAGAGACATGTCAGCTTGTCAAAATGAACATTTGTGTGGCTCTGGAGTAAAAAAATAGTGACTGCTCCTTATTTTTACATTAACCCATTTTAGACTCACAATGTATATTCGAAGAGTCGAAATTTCAATTTCAAATATACATGTCAGGCTATGTGATTTAAATACTCCTATAGAAAAATGGCTTAATTATTTACGAACAGTGGAGACCCTGATCAGACGCTGCAGAATGTGGCATCTGATCTTGGCCTGCATTGCTTGCTAGTTACCCTTTTGGGAGTCTCCAGACTAAAATGGGTTAAACATAGAAGGAAATTTCTAATATTGTTTTAGAGAGACAGTGTGTTAAACTAGACTTTAAGAGCCAAAAATTAGTGTAGCTCTAGCTATAAAAGAGGGTAACGAGCAATTATTTTTTGTATTTCTCCACAAAAATCATACGTTGTGGATACTCATTAGAAACGCCTTAGCAAGGCGCTTCTAATAAGTACCTACAACATCTTTTTTCCTAGAGAAATAAAAAAAAATGCTAGAACGCTCAGTCAGTGGTGTGCCATCGCAAATTCCCACGCTCGTTGCTAATGATGGTAATAGCATGACTAGCATTGGGAATCGGACAGCAAAATCACAATCAATAATCGAGAAAGTAAAACTGATTGATTATGGATTGTACAATCGCATATCCCATAATAATAGATGATTATAGAATACAGGCTTTATATTTCTTTATAACTTAGAATAATAGCCTAACTAGGTTAATTTAAGATACAGGTTGTTTCAAGACAAAGCAGATGTTTTTAGCCATCTTTCTAGTCAGTTTGAGTCTTTCATAATAGTCTTAACCACTGTCATGCAGAATAAAATCAGATGCCCCGGAATATTCCTAGGATGGGCTCGATCCATTTTGTGTGAAAACTGTTAATGTTAAACATAAACTGAATTTATTTTTGGCTGGGCCCCCCTATACACTGGGCCCCCTATACAAGCCATTCAAATACAGTGTTTATTTTGATCTTAGGTGGATATTAAAGATTCTTGGGCCCATCAAAATTTCCAGAGGGCCCATCAAAATTTAAAAAGGCCATCGAAATTCTAAATTTTACATGTATTTGAATGGGACAAGGGCCCTTAGCCCATTTCAAGGGCCCATAGTAACTTTGGGCTGGGAATATCCCTGAATTGCCATACCCATTTCTAATTTTCAGCCAATCAGATTACTTGATCCAGATTTTTGATATAAATTCACATACTTTTAAAATGGCAAACAGTGCAGATCCAGGTCAGTTGGCTTATCTGGATCTGCAGTATGTGCAAAAGCAGGATATATCTGGGTTCACATTACGAAAACACGCCTATTCAAATATATTGAAAAGTTTACCACCAAAAAAAGAACATTTTCAGGTAAAAAAATTCTGAATTTTTTCATATTCCTGCTCAAAACATAGATTGTGGGTACTCGTTAGAACCGCCTCGGCAAGGCGGTTCTAACGAGTACCCACAATCTATGTTTTTGAGCAGAAATAAGAAAAATAATGTATACCCCTGTGAACCCCAGTTTTACTATATAAAAGTGGGGTTTAAGGGGGTCAGAATTATATAGGCGTGTTTTCATGATGAGCAGGACAAGGGTTAACTTGTAATGTCCCATTATGTGATCTATGCTCAACGTTTCTAAAAATAGAATTTCAGCAAATAATAGGTAGTGAAAAAAAAGTCATTTGACAGCTGCAGATAGTAGGCTTAACCAATTAGGTTTCGATTATTTTGAACAATCGACACAACGCTAAGCATGACTGACAGATGGATGGATAGACGGATGGACAAACATTCTCTTGCACACCCATACCATGTGGGGAGGTCATGTAGCAAGTTTGGTTAAATTCCGCTCAGTGGTTTAGGAGGAGATTGTATGACAGACAGATGGATGGACGACGGACAAACGAAAGGACGGATGCACAGAAAAATAATGTTGCTCTCGCAGGTATAAAGACTTAACAATTTTGTTTTAGGAGCCCAGACTGTCAAAAATGAACATTTAACATTAGGGTATAGGTATTTTCTCTGAAAAGTTAGGGGCCCAGCCAAAAATTTAGAAGCCATGGGCGACTGGGCCCCTGTAAGTCTTTTTCCCGGTCTCACACACCTTTACCATGAGGGGAAGTGATGCAGCAAGTTTGGTTGAATTCTGCCCAGTGGTTTTGGAGGAGACAGCATGATGGACAAACGACAGACACAAGGAAGGACTGACACAAGGAAAAAAAAACAATGTTGCTCTAGCACACCCTTATCATAATGGGAGGTGATGTAGCAAGTTCGGTTGGTCCGCCCAGTGGATTAGGAGGAGGTAACGTGACAGACAGATTCCTGGATGCATGGAAAAATAATGTTGCTCTCGCACTTCCTTACCATGGTTGGGTTAACCCTTGTCATGCTGAACGCATGAGTTAACCTAACACATGACCCCTCCTGTTGTTGAGGGTAAGTGATGTAGCAAGTTTGGTTGAACTTTGCCCACTGATTTAGGAGGAGATAGCGTGACGAACAAATGCCAGTATGACAGACGCACAGAAAAGTAATGTTGCTAAAGCACACCCTTACCATGTGGGGAAGTGATGTAGCAAGTTTAATAGAATTCCGCCTAGTGGTTTAGGAGGAGATAGGGTGACGGCTAGACGGACAGACGGCTGTTTGACAGATGGTCGGAGGTTCTGGCGTACAGATGGTCGGTCAGATGGATGAACGGATTGAGGCATTCACAATATCCCCATTGCTTTTTTAAAAAAGCGTGTGGAGGGGGCGGTGGGGGGGGGGGGGGGGTAATCATTTGTTTCTGGTTGAAAAAAGCCCAATCTAGAGTTTTGAATTTAAGGATTTATTCTGTTTCTATAAATACCATATTTTCAACATAGACCAAGACAAACATAGACAATTTATACAAATGGGATTCAGAAGTCAGAAGACTATTAGTGAGTGACACTAAAAATAGGAAAGCTTGACATGTCTGTCTGTACAGTCTTATTGGTTGTCTTTGAAGTCCAATTATATTTTTGCTGATTCAAGAAGGGCAGTTGTCAGTTTCTGGCGAAAGAATGCACAATACTGGTTAACCGCTTAGAGGACTAAGCCTGCCCAATAAACGTGTGGTTAGGTAAACTGACTTGACATGACCCCATTGGGTTGACTGGGCCATAAAACCTCAACACAAACAAACCAATCATATTATAAATGTAAACAGAGAGGGCCTCATACTGCACACCTGAGAATTTTTGTTTGTGTTATCGTCTGTGAAATAAAGTCCTTTTTCATTGTGACCCAGCATTTCTTCACTTTCTTGGTTGAGCTGCATGTGTATACGTGGCCAGGCCATGTATACGTGGCCAGGCCATATACAAGTATAGTGGCTTTATGGAGACACTTTTGACCGCCATTAGATTTAACCACGTTTTGACAATCTGTTTTCCTATTACTACCAACCTAATAACTACCTAAAATATAGTTCCCTGTTAACACTGATAATGCCAGCTTCAGGTAAGGATAGAGGGGAATGTTTTTTATTTCTTCTCTTTCTTCACTTTTCTGTTTCTCTTTCTTCCCTGTCCCTCTCTTTCATCTCTACTATCTCTTCTATCTCTTTTCTCCCTTTCTCTGGGATAGGACACAAAATGACCCACAAGGGTTGACGTGTTGTTAAACCCCAACACTTATACACTCTGAAAATAAATACAGTGAATGAATATAAAAAGAATTGAAAAAAAAAAAAGAAAACTTTAAACTTTTAAAGAAATAATATTTTGATCATATTGAGTACAATATTGGCAGACTATTGGCAGATACGAATACTCCAGTGAAATGTGTCAAATCTACAGCTTTGGGTAAAAAGTGTCGCCTGAGCTGCGGTCCTACTAAACATGGAAAAGGACCTTTTCCACGGAAAAGCATCTATCGGGTACCAAAAAAAGACTAAATTCCAATCAGTTGTAGAAGCCTAAAGAATTTCAGGCAACCGCCCATCAGCACTCTCAGTGCTTTGATTCCCCCAACCTTCAGGACAGACATGCCTGAGCAGTCTTAAGACCCATATCAGAGTTTTATGATCATAACCTGTGCTGCTTGCAACTCAACCATTAATTTTTGGACACATCAACAGGTAGTAAAATGAATATGTTCAAATTTTAGGACAAGTATGGTAAGGAGTCATCCTGTCCAAAATGTTTAGGGTAAATTATTATATACTCAGTTTTATGATATAGGTTTCATGTATTTAACAAAAAGATAAAATCTGCTTTGAAACAACATATTTTGACCTGCCTAATAACAAAGTTTGCAAGGCAGATTAACTTCAACCTTAACCCTTGTCCTGCTGAATAAAATAAGATGCCACACCCATTTCCAGTTTTCAACCAATCAGATTGCTTGATCTGAATTGTTGCTATAAATTCATATATTTAATGGCATACAGTGCAGATCCAGATCAGAAGGCAACTGATCTGGATCTACACTGTTTGCAAAGAAAGTATATATCTGCGTTCAGCATGACAAGGGTTAACCTAACCTATACTATCAGCCGTAGCTCCAGATAAGGCACTTTTTTTCAACCCAAAACTACTGATATTTCTCCATGAAAATGTATGTTGTGGGTACTCATTAGATGCACCTCACTAAGGCACTTCTAATGAGTATCCACAACAAGTTTTCATGGAGAAATAAGAAAAATATTATGGGGATACCCCTTATTATCTGGAGCTATGATGTGCTGTATATATAATACACACTGGTGTATGTATATATAATCACTATCAACATAGCCTGTAGGTGAAAAATATATAATACTGTATTTACCCTAGATATTGAGACACAGTAACCATAAATCCAGATAAGGTGTTATCCAGATACATTTGAACCTCGCTGGCTCGAACTTGCTGGGACCAGTGCAAAAAGTTAGAGTGATCAGTAGTTTGAGTCGCTGAAGATTCAGTTCAGACCTGTACATGCACGCTTACATATGACACATAGCAGCCGGCCTTTAGCAGTTGTAGGTTTATGCATGACGGAGATGGAAACTTTATGCATGTACGAAGATGCTTTTTGATTATTAACCCATTGTATACGGAATAGACTCTCACACTATATATTGGAAGACTCCAAGTTCAATTTTAGGTACGTCCGGCTATGAAATTTACATATTCCTGGAAAAAAATGGCTGAACTATTTGCAAACAGTGGAGACGCTGATCAGACGCCACATTCTGCGGCGTCTGATCTGGGTCTGCGCTGTTTGCCAAGTACCCTTTTACGGGTCTCCCAACTACAATGGGGGGGTGGTCGGGTGGTGCGAAGGTGCTGTGTATCTTACATCACCGGTGTGTCCAGCTGATATTGGCTTACAGTTGGGCAAGGCCTGCTATCCTCGTAGCGGGTAAGGGTAGAGGGGGAATGTTTTTTTATCTTCTGTTTCTTCACTTTCATTCCTGTTCCTCTTTCTTCCCTGTCCCTCTCTTTTATCTCTTCTACTGTCTCTTCTATCTCTTTTCTCCCTTTCTCTGGGAGACGACACAAAATGACCCTCAAGGGGTGACGTGTCGTTAAACCCCAACACAATCAAAAAACCAACTACAATGGGTTAAAAGAAACTGGAACAATCTGCAAGAATCAAATGAGCAAGAGAATGAAAAAATAAATAAATAAAAAATACCATTACAGTTTCTTATTTTATTCAGAGGACGCATTTTTCTTTGTCAAAAAGACATAGCATTATGTACATACACAACGATCATTATGCACAAGGGCATTTGATAACGGAACGACTAAAGCCAAAGTGGTGTCTGGTCTTCTCTGGTTGGCACTTGTATGCTCTTTTGTTGCCGTGTCAGCAGATCATTAAAACACATAGTAGGACTGGTTCAGCAGTGCAAAACACTCAGGAACATTTTACCCTGTATTCCTGTTCCAGTTGGTGGCCCTCAGTGGAAATAGGAATCCAGGACGAACTATTCATGATTGATTTGAGGTAAAAAACATTTTAAAAAAATGATGTCTCATCATAGAAAGTGTTGACTGTTTCCTTACCATTTCATCATACTGTCACACATCAAAAGAAACAAAAAACAAAACAAAATGAGAACGAGAAAAAAATGCAGTGCAATATGAGAGATGTCCCTACACTACATGAGAACAGTGAATACCTATATGAGCCTGCGCATTCGCGCAGTGTCATCTGAATTTCGCTATTTGCTGAAAAAAATGCGCCACAGCATGAGAGATGTCCCAACTCCATGTGAGAACAGCCAATATCCATATGAGCCTGCACATTCGCGCAGCCTTATCTGGACTTCGCGATCTGCTGAAAAAAAAAAGTATGCGCCACAAAGAAACAGATGTCCCTACGCCACATGAGAACAGCCTGATCTGGACTGCTGTTTGCTGAAAAAATGCGCCGCAAAGTGAGTGGTGTCCCTTCTTAACATTTTGGGTAGTGATTTCTTAAATGACAAAATATTACATTGAACTTGTTTAATCATTTTCGGCTGCTCTTTTGAAGTATAGCACGAGAAAAATATAAGTAGCGTATGTGACATCCCAAACAAAAGCTTATTATATTCATATTAAATTTGAATGAACATTTGTCACCTTTGATATGACACGGTCAGAAAACTTCATAATCATAGCCAGTGGCTCCGATAAGTAAATGTTGTGTGCGTCTTCCGGAGCATGTGCGGCTCTGAATATAGCGGCGGAAAAAAAGTAAACAAAAGAGATAAGTCAGTCACTCGTCGAAAGAATCTGGTTTTGTGGGGTAGTTTTTCTCAAAAAGGAGAATTAGATGCTGCTCTCATGTCTTTTAACAGTTTTCTCACCTAATAGATAGTTTGTAAATGTGTACGATCTCGTCTGAATTACTTGTGGCGTGGGCTGATCGATGCTGAATAAATTGATCGTCGAAGGTTCAGCGACCCTATTTCCGGTTATTTTTTCATAAAATGCATATGCGCCTGGACTGTTTGGCATTTTTTATGTGGGCCAGTAGTTTAGACCCTGATCAGATGTCGCATTCTGCAGCTCAGACCTGTCCTCTGAGACAATAGAGTAATTAATATTCAGACACCTAACTCCATTTAGGCCTTACCACGCTAGTCCTAATACTTGAACAAGTCTATTTTACTATAGGGATCAAACATGGTTTTCCATGCATTAACATTCGCCAGGTCCCGAGGGAGGTGTTGAAAACCGAGGCCTCCCTAGGGACCTGGCGAATGTTAATGCATTGAAAATCCATGTTTGACCGCTATTATTCCATTAAAATTGATAACATTTGCAGCATTTTTATACGCCCGTTTGAAAAACAGGATGTATTATGTTACGGGGTATGGCGTCCGTCCGTGCGTCCGTCAGTAAACTTTTTCGTTTCCGGCTAACTCCTCCTACAGTTTACATCCGATCAAGCTGAAACTTGGTATATAGTTAGACCATGATGTGGCGCAGCCCATATTGTTTCGGGGTTACAGTCCACCAAATGTTTGCAGAGTTGTGCCCCTTAGAAAATTTCTGTAAACTTTTCATTTCCGGTTAACTCCTACATTTTACATCCAATCAAGCTGAAACGTCATATATAGTTAGACCATGATGTGGAGCAGCGCATATTGTTTCGAGGTTACAGTCCACCAAATATTAGCAGAGTTATGCCCCTTTGAAAAATTCAGTTAATTTTTCATTTCCGGCTAACTCCTCCTACAGTTTACATCCGATCAAGCTGAAACTTGATTTGTAATTAGACCATGATGTGGAGCAGCGCATATTATTTCAAGGTTACAGTCCACCAAATATTAGTTAGAGTTATATCCCTTTGAAGATTTCTATTAATTTTTCGTTTCTGGCTAAATCCTCCTACAGTTTACATCCGATCAAGCTGAAACTTCATGCACAGTTAGATCAGGATGTGGTGCAGCCCATATTGTTTCGCGGTTACAGTCCACCAAATATTAGCAGAGTTATGCCCCTTTGAAAATTTCAGTAAACTTTTCGTTTCCGGCTAAATCTTCCTACAGTTTACATACTATCAAGCTGAAATTTTATTTGTAGTTAGACTATGATGTGGAGTAGCGCATATTATTTCAAGGTTACAGTCCACCAAATATTAGCAGAGTTAAACCCCGTTGAAAATTTCTATTAATTTCTATTAATTTTTTGTTTCCGGCTAAATCCTTCTATAGTTTACATCCGATCAAGCTGAAACTTCATAAACAGTTACACGATGATGTGGAGCGGCACATATTATTTCGAGGTTACAGTGCACCAAATATTTGCAGATTTATGCCCCTTTGAAAGTTTTTGTAAACTTTTCTCAGCATATTGTTTAGAGGTAATAGTGTGCAAATTTTATTTTATAATAGGTATATTTTTTGCAAATAACTTAAGTTTTGGTCATATGGGCAAGATTCCTTAGAAGCAGCAAACTTCTCCCTATTTTCCCAGGAGGGAGAAGTCACTTCTTCCTTAATTCCTGGGCCAGCTTGGTCGCTTAGGTTACAGTTCACCAAATATCAGCAGAATATGCCACAATGAAATTTTTTTAATTTTTTTTTTGTAATTCCACTTACAGTTTATATCCGGAGCACTGAATTATACAGCAGCCAGTTTTTGTGCTACATCTTTTTACTTGCCACGGGCATATAATGCCCCGCATGGCGGAGCTCTTGTTGCGTTATATCTTGCATTATTTTGTTTCGCCTTTTCACCAATGTCTCACGAACACAATTTCCACGGATTATGCTCGTTCTAGGGCTGGGCAGTACACATCTCGTCACGGCAGCAATTCTGTGGCCCCGTATGAGCATATTGAAAGTAGCGTAGCCGTGCATTAACAGCGCATGAATTGCCTTGTTAATACAGGGCTTTTCGCGGGTAAATGCACGGCTATTAACGTGCGACACTGCTCTTTATGCAATAATACCTGTTGACGAGTCTATAAAATACTGCTGGATAAGTGGCACAGATGCCACATTCTGTTGAGGCTGTATTGTTTACTCATGCCTGTCTAGCTGAATACTGAGGCCCCCCACCCCCCCCCCACCCCCCCCCCACCCCCAGGGGTTTTGGGGAAAAGGGGAATAAGGCCATTTATTTCAGGGGAACAACAAAGGTCTAAAACTGAAGGGAAGAAAGAAAATCAAGATTTTGATTTTGTGGAACACTTGGGAAAATTGCCAGTTTTATTTTCAGGGGAATATACCCCGCTTTGGATGGCCTCAGTACTAAAGGTAAATGTTGTAGTTCCAGATAAAACTGCTCTTAATCCTTGTCCTGCTGAATAGATTAAGATGCCACACCCACTTCTAATTTTCAGCCAATCCGATTACTTGATCCAGGCTGATGATAAAAATTCTCATACTTAGTGACAGTGCAGATCCAGATCAGTAACTGATCTGAATCTACACTGTTTGCAAAAGCAGGGTATATCCAGATTCAGCAGGACAAGGGTTAAACATAGTTGCCAACAACTATTGGCCACTCATCCAGCAATGGTTTAGATACATTAAAAGGTTGAAAAATATTAGGACAAATATGATAAGAAATTGAGATGTCTGAAGCGGGCCTTGGTGGCTCATTCGGATGTGCATCCGTGATCAGGAGGTCTTGCATTTGATCTCCACTGAGTCTGGCAACATTCTTTTGTGGAGATTGATAATGAAATATTTTCTGTGGTCATTCTCATTTAAGAAGGGCACTTGTTGGTTTCTGGCGAAAGAACATGCACAGATACTGGTTAACCGCTTAGAGGAGAGCCTGCCCAGGAAAAGTGTGGTTAGGTACACTTACTGGCTCGACATGACCCTAATAGGTTGACTTATCGTAAAACCTCAGCTCAGTAACAATATAGTGTCCGATTATTTAGGGTAAATTATGGTATGCTCCTAGCTCAGGCCTGCCTGTCCTGTTTAAGAGTAAATATGGCAAAAATTCTGAATTACAATACCTTGTATCAATTATGCAGGGCTCCAGCTGTGTTTTCAAGATGCAATAGTAATTTTATAGATTTTACTTTTATTTTTTTTGTAACAGGGGGTAATAGTTTAAGCAAAGGTATAAAATTAATGATAGACATGTATTTCCTGTTTTTAACAAGATCCTGTTCAGAAGGCCTTAGGAGCAGTTTTATCTGGCTGTAGTCCAGAGGTCCAGATAAGGTGCTTTTTTTTTTTTTTTCAACAGAAAAATACCAATGTTTTTCTTACTCTCATTAAAAGCATATGTAGTGGGAACTCATTAGAAGCACCTCAGCGAGGCACTTCTTAACCCACTACATACGTTTTAATGGAGAAATAAGAAATCTATTATGTGGACATCTCTTTTCTGGAGCTTTATGTATACACTGTTTACTCAGGTCTGCAGTTTGCTTGGGTCTGTCTGTTTGAATATTTAGGGTATATATGGTAAGCTCTGAATGATGATCAGCTTGATAAGAACATTGTATCTTAATGCAGAGCTCCACATAGCTCCAGATAAGAGGGAGTATTGGGAAAATATTTTTTCCTAATTCTCCACAAAACCATATATTTTGGCTACTCATTAGAAGTGCCTTGGGAAGGCACTTCTAATTTGTTAGTTAACCCACAGTATATGTTTTTGTGTGGAAAAAAAAAAAAAAAAGCATCTTCAGTGATTTTTAGCTCACCTGAGCACAAAGTGCTCATGATGAGCTATTGTGGTCAGTCAGTGTCCGTCGTGCGTCGTCCGTCGTGCGGCGTCAACAATTGCTTTAAAAGCCTACTCCTCCTGTACCCCTGGGCCAATTGACTTGATACTTGGTAGGAAGCATCAGGGTGACTTGTAGATCAAAAATAGCTAAAATCTTTCCGATCAGAAATCCAAGATGGCCACCATGGCCGCCATCTTGAAAATCTATTTTTCGCTTCTTCTCCTGAACCGAAAGGCCAATTGACTCCAAACTTGCTAGGAACCATCAGGGTGACTTGTAGATCAAAAATAGCTAAAATCGTGCCGATCGGAAATCCAAGATGGCCGCCATCTTGAAAATCTATTTTTCGCTTCTTCTCCTGAACCGAAAAGCCATTTGACTCCAAACTTGCTAGGAAGCATCAGGGTGACTTGTAGATCAAAAATAGCTAAAATCGTGCTGATCGGAAATCCAAGATGGCCGCCATCTTGAAAATCTATTTTTCGCTTCTTCTCCTGAACCGAAAGGCCAATTGACTTCAAACTTGCTAGGAAGCATCAGGGTGACTTGTAGATCAAAAGTAGCTAAAATCGTGCCGATCGGAAATCCAAGATGGCCGCCATATGGCGGCCATCTTGAAAATCTATTTTTTGCTTCTTCTCGTGAACAGAAAGGCCATTTGACTCCAAACTTGCTAGGAAGCATCAGGATGACTTGTAGATCAAAAATAGCTAAAATCATGCCAATCGGAAATTTAAGATGGCCGCCATGGCCGCCATCTTGAAAATCTATTTTTCGCTTCTTCTCCTAAACCCAAAAGCCTATTGACTCCAAACTTGGTAAGAGGCATTGGGGTGACTTATAGATCAAAAATAGCTAAAATCCTGCCTATTGGAAATCCAAGATGGCCACCATGGCAGCCATCTTGAAAATCTATTTTTCGCTTCTTCTCCTGAACAGAAAGGCCAGTTGACTCCAAACTTGGTAGGAAGCATCGGGGTGACTTGTAGATCAAAAATAGCTAAAATCATGCCGATCGTAAAACCAGGATGGGCGCCATGGCAGCCATCTTGAAAATCTATTTTTCGCTTCTTCTCCTGAACCAAAAGGCCAGTTGACTCGAAACTTGGTAGGAAGCATTTGGGTGACTTGTAGATCAAAAATAGCTAAAATCATGCCAATCGTAAATCCAAGATGGCCACCATGGCAGCTATCTTGAAAATCTATTTTTCGCTTCTTCTTCTAAACCCAAAAGTCACTTAACTCGAAACTTAGTAGGAAGCATCAGGGTGACTTGGTAGATCAAATATAGCTAAAACCGTTCTGATCAGAAATCCCAGATGGCCACCATGGTCGCCATCTTGAAAATCTATATTTGGCTTCTGCTCCTGCACTGAAAGGCCAATTGACTCCAAACTTTGTAGGAGACATTTGGGTGACTTGTAGATCAAAAAAAAGCTATAATTGTGCTAACCGGATACCCAAGATGGCGGCCATGGCAGCCATCTTGAAAATCTATTTTTCGCCTCTTCTCCTGAACTGAAAGGCCAGTTGACTTGAAACTTGGTAGGAAGCATTGGGGTGACTCGTAGATCAAAAATAGCTAAAAGTGTGCCGATCGTAAATCCAAGCTGGCTGCCATTTAGAGTTTGTTCAAATGATCATGCTCAATTGACTGGCATGCCATATATCTTCTTCAAAATAAAGAACTGCTTAAACGATGATCTTTTCATTAGTTGCGATGACAGGATTGGAAAAATGTTGCATAACATCTGCATATCTGCAGTGGCTATGTCACTCACGGCTTGGCCAAGATAAAGGGTACACCTGATGTTGCAAGAAAGTCATTTTTTGAACTTCATACTAACATATTGCCATATTTAAAATTTCTTTGTACAAACCCCCACAGAGATTCTCCTAAAGTTTTTTCTATGTGTATACAGTAGTTAAAAAGTTACAGTAATTCATATGCAACTACCCAGTGTGGCCTACGGACTGTACATAGCGAAGCATAACATAGGTAATTTCTATTCAAAAGCACAATTTTCAGCTTTCTGAATAAGTTTTTTTAAAATGTATGTAATACTTCTTTATAATTTATAACATAAAATATTTCTTCCTTTCAAGTCAATTGATTTTTTGACAGAGAAACACCGAGTAGTGTATTTTTCAAAATAAACACTACTTTGTGATTTAAAAAGAACCTTACAAAATAAGTGTTTGAATTGCTAATATGATGCAGACAATATCTACAGATATCTCTCTATGCATACAAAAGATCAATACTTAATACTGTTTGTTGTTATTGTTTGTACTGATGCATTACAACTTACCCTGAAAAGGCCTACGGACTGTACATTTACATAATACATTCAAAGTCTTATTTAAACCTAAATTCTAAGTTGATATCTGGCTGCCATGTACATTTTTCAAACTGGTATATGCTTCACAGTAACTGATGCACATTAAACTATGTGAAATTATTTTTTTTTCTTTTATCTAAATTTATTCAAAAGAAACACAACAAGAGTGAACATTCTTTAAATTCAGCTCAACAAAAATTACTAGGCAAACAATACAATCAACGTTTAATGAACTTATAACTGGAATTATTATGTTATCTTGAAGACCTATTAGTAATTTTTACAAAATCAGGGAAGCAAGAACAACATTTCAATGTAAATGATAATCTGTGTGGCCTGGACTACGGACTGTACTCTTTAAACTTACTACATGTACATGTATTAAAAGCCAGAAGATCGAATAATATTTATCATCAAGTGGCAATTACTGTTCAATGTTTCCATCATTCAAGCACTGTTAAATGTTAAACAGAAATAAAAGGAACTTTACTATTATGTCAGTTATAAAACATGACATTCAAAGTTTTCAAAACTATTCAAACGGTTCAAAAACAACTAGAAAATAAAATAATTCACTCTGGTGCCAAACTTTTATCAATTTAACAAACAAGAAACCATTTTCTTCAACTCTTAACTCAAACTAAGGTCCAACAAAGCAACAAAAACACTTTTTTTAAACATAGCTAATGATATAACTGGGGCTACAGACTGTCCATAAAAAATCTACATACTTTGTCATTTACATGCATGATTTGAGTTCCAATACCTGTATCACAACAGGCTCAGACATATTCATTTTTGAAGTCACTGAAATTTCTAAGTTGTGCTGTATGGTTTCCATTTGTTGCAGAAACACTATTGTTTTGCATTTCTGATATACTTAAGACAAATAGTTTGAGCTAGTATATATTTTGCATCAAAGTTGCAAAATTTGAACTGAAACTTCAAAAAAGATTAGATGTACATACATGTATTTTTAATTATAATCTTTTATCACTAAACACAATCAGTTAGTAGAATCAACACTAGTTATCAATTATAATCGATCATTGGCACAACACTAGCATTTGTAGTGGTACACTTGTGGTACCACAAATTTCTACATTACCATAATGGATAAAATGTATAATTGCAACATTAAGTATTAAATTGTTATTTACGTTACTGATATACAATATTGTATTCAATGGAAATAATTAGTCCTGAAAGCATGTTAATAATGTGCAGTACACAATTCTACTTAGTAAACAGTGTTTTCCTAACAATTTTAAGTCATAAGAGCTTAGACCAAGTCTGTAAAGGAGAAATACTTAGAGGACTCCACGTCACTACAATCTCTGTAAATATGTATTTACGTATGTAATGATATTAAAAAAAAATAAATGCTTAAATAATTAGTGCTGAAAGCATGCTTGTACTTATAATGTGCAGTACACAATTCTACTTGGCAAATAGTGGTTGTCCTAATAAAGATAATTTTAAATCCTTAACACAATTTAGGCCCAGTCTGTAAAGGAGAAAAACATCAGGCTCCGCTCCCCTATGCCTGAGTAGATATAAGGCATGTGTTTACACATGAATTGATATCCAAACAAAATTAAATGCTTAAATAATACATTCTTAGGTGATGAAAATGTCTGAGGACTTTTGAAAGCACATATATATATTCAATGTAATAAGAAAGTAAATGTATTGTTATGTTGTCAACTTATTTTAGGCTATACTCTATTTTTTCTTCGTCAACAACAGACATGCAAAATTCTGCACACAGGTTGGAAAGCAGCCCAGACATGCCAATGTATGTCTCAGAGCATCCTTGTACAGAGGTCTGTCAAAGTCAAACAAAATATTTTAGTTATGATCTACATGAGCTGAAAATATGAGCATCGTTAGTCAGCATATAAATAATGCATTATTTATGTACAGTCCGTAGTCCCTCTAGGTATTTTCATTTATCATAAGTTAAATTATCAAATCATTTAATTATTCTTTAAGTTCTAATATATTATTACAAAAGGATCTTTAACAATGTTTTACATACAGTTTGTTGACATCAATTCTATTTGAGTACATCATTTTGTGAGCCACAATCAGATTTATGCTCAGAGTGCAGTATCATTTGTGTATTGACTTTTCAATATTCCTTCTGATCAGTGTTTAAAATTCCTCAACACAGCCACTTTGTGTTATACTGTGCATGTAACAATATTAAAACTGAAAATAAAAGAGACTGCTTACTTTGTTAAGTTTTTAAAAATCAAAAATTGTAGGGGCTACGGACTGTACGGGGCTACGGACAACATATTTTTGCATGTAGAATTTCCTTCTTATTTGCTATAAGGAAAATCTCTTGTCAGTCATCAGGCCTGCACACCATGCAATAAAAGAGGAAACAACTTTTTTGATACATGTGATTATCAGCAGAATACAGCACCTTCAATTTTGGGGCTACGGACTGTACAAAATATTGACATTTTTCAATTGATTTTTTTCATTATTGAAAAGATTTTCAGTAAAAAAGTTTTAGAAGATCTGAGTTAAAACATGTCCAAATACATGAAATTGCATATTTTTCTCTTGAAATTATTTCTATTTAATACTGAATGGTGGCATTTCCACATATACATGGAAAATGGAAAAAGTATAACATACCTGTACCTTCACATATTTGGTCGTAAAACATTAAAATATTTGTCGATTGTTAAGCCGTAAAAAGTAATATTACCTGTAAAGTTGGCTTGATTAGATGATCTTAAATTATTGTCATAGTTTGTTTAAAGTTCTTACTATATAGCAGTATAAAGAACAGCCTTTTTATTTTGCAACAATATAACACGCAAAAAACTGCAATTTATGAAGCTTTCCAAGCCTGTGACTTGAAACTGATTAATTTAAAGTATATAAAACTATATATCGCCTGAAAGGTTTGTGTCCAAAGAAATCAGAAAAGTCACAGCCAGCAATATATGCTTTTTTATAACTTAGAGATTGATGTATAACACATGAAAGAACAAAATGACCCCTTTATCTTGGCCAAGCCGTCAGGTGAGCAACCCGTGGGCCTCTTGTTTTACCTGCAAGTCCCGCTTCATATACTCACAACCTTGTCTCTGGGACTCACAAAATTTATACATGTGAGTCTCTAAACTCACAAAATACAATAGAAAACTGCTCGAAAATACGTAAAAAAACTCAGGATTTTATCCTGGGACTCATTTAATATCAAACATGTGAGTCCCTTGGACTCAGTAGACTCAAAAGGTAAATAAATCACTGCACGGTCTTATCTTTTTTCAAGCTGAATTATTTTACACTTTTTGAAACACTTCAGTTTTCTGCTTTTTTACAAGTACATGTATTTTTTTTGTGATTGGTCCATGTCAGTTGTGCGTTGTCTCACTCGTCTGTTATGCTCGTCTATTTGCTTTAAATGAGTACTCCTACGCACCTAGGCCAATTTCAATCAAACTTCGGAGGAATGTTGCTTAGGCGACTTTCTATCAAAGCAGATAAAACAATTCCACTCCAGTGAACAAGATGGCCACCAGAGCTAAAAATTGAAAAATCTCTTTTGAGCTTTTTCTCCTGAACCAAAATACCAGAGGTCCAGATAAGGAGCTTTTTCTTTTTTTTCAACAGAAAAATACCAATGTTTTTCTTACCTCTCATTAAAAGTGTATGTAGTGGGAACTCATTAGAAGAGCCTCAGCATGATTGGAAGTATCGGGGAGACTTGTAGATCAGAAATAGCTAAAATTGTTCCAAACAGAAATCCAAGATGGCTGCTATCTTGAAACTCTATTAATTTGAACTTCTTCTCCTGAACTAAAAGGCCAGTTGATCCGAAACTTGGTAGGAAGTATTGGGGTTTATTGTAGATCAAAAATAGCTAAAATCATTCCAATCGGAAAAAAATTTTTTTGAACTTCTCCTGAACTAAAATGCCAATTGATTGAATCTTGGTAGGAAATATCGAGATGACTTGTAGATCAAAAATTGCTAAAATTGTTCTGATCTGAAATCCAAGATGGCCACCTCACACCTGGTAATCTCGTAAGGGGTAGCCGGTAGTTATGCACTCAAAATCTTTACGTGAATTTCCTGCCATGACTTAAGAGGCCTCCAGATGTCAACAGAGGAGTAAGGTCTCCTGATTTATTGAATTTTAGTCAGTTTTTTAGACATATTTTGAAAAATCAGACAATGCTATTCCCAACAACTTTTATTTTTATGTAGGAAAAAATAGGTATGTCCTGTATTCCTGTTTTGACTCTTTTTCCAGTGCAAAATGAAGGTATTTTCAGCCATCTGGGCTATGAAATGCTTATTTAACATATCAGATAAGACATACATACATTTGCATTGAAATACATGTACATAAAATGCTAAATTTCCCAAACATTTGTTCCGAGGACAGAGATATTCGTGTATTCTTGCTGACTATGACTTGCGAGGCAGATTTTCTTCTATATTCTCTTGAACCGAAAGGCCAATTGACTCGAAACATGTCTAGTAATCAGGTGGGCAATACAGGGCCATCTTGGCCCTCTTGATTTATTATGTTGGTAGTTTAAGTGTGGATATAAAATGAGAGTTTACTGAACAACATTACTGCCATTTGTAGAGTCTTGTAAACAAGGCTCTGATTTTCATTCTTTTATGTGCTTGTTGTTTTCAAAGGCAACTTTTATAGAGTTTTTTAATTTCCAGGGCCCAGTTGTTCAAAACATCGTTAGCTTAATGAGCTCGTTAGTGGTCAGAATGTGAAATGTTTTAGTACTAGTACAGTATCTAATTCACAGTGATTTTTGCTGAAAAAATATTAGGGAAAATGCCATATTTAATGATCAAAGTTTTTATGATACATTAACTAATGACATCATTAGTTTTGAACAAATGGGCCCAGTATCTTATAAGATACTGTTCAGAAGGACTTTAGGAGCAGTTTTAACTGGGTCTACCCTGTTTCCTCAGGCATGTCTGTCTACTGTCTGAATATTTAGGGCAAATACTGTAAACTGAATGGCAGTCACCTTGATAAGATAGATGTACCGTGTATACCTTAAGTATTGGGACACCATAACACCTTACCAAACTTGTCCTAAAATTTGAAATAGTCTTTTCTACTACCTGTTGATTGTTTAAGATATTGCTGTATGTAAGGCAAACGGTGTAGACCCTGATCAGATGCCACATTCTGCAGCATCTGATCTGGGTCTACACTGTTTGCAAAGGCCTGTCTGTCCCAATACTTAGGGTTATTAGTTATCTATATCTTTATTCAGCACTCCAGATACTTTTCTCAAGCTAGTAATTTTATACCTCTTTTGAACACTTCAGTTTTCTGCTTTTGACAAGTATTTTTATGTGTGGGTATATTTAGTTTAAGTGTAGCTCTGTTATTTCCCGTATTTAACCCATTGTAGTCGGGAGACCTGTAAAAGGGTAATTGGCAAACAGTGCAGACCCAGATCAGACGCCGCAGAATGCGGCGTCTGATCAGGGTCTCCACAGGTTGCAAATAGTTTAGCCATTTTTCTTTAGGAATATGTAAATCTCACAGCTGGACGTACCTAAAATTGAAATTGGACTCTTCCAATATATAGTGTGGGAGAGTTTATTCAGTATACAACGGGTTAACAAGATCCTTTTCAACTGCAGTTACCATTAATGTTCAGATAGATAGGCTTGAGCAAACAGTTGTAGCCGCAGTATGTGTCTGATCAAGGTCTAAACTGTTTGCCATTCTTCAGAAGTTTTTTGACAGATCAGCAGGTGGTGAAATTAACTGTAAAATTTTTAGAGTTATGACGTCCAAATATTTAGAGATAACCCTTAAAGCGCCAGTCACAACTAAAGCAGATGACAATTTTGAATTTTTTTTTCTTTTTTTTTTTTTTTTCTTTTTTTTTTCAGAAGAAAACAAGTCTTGACATTTCATGTGAATTGTCTGCCAAGCAGACAATTCACATGAAATATCAAGACTTGTTTTCTCTAAAAAAATAAAAAAAGAGAATTTTAGAATGTCATCTACAAATTTTGCTTGACGCTTTAAGAGTTAATGCTGTAGAAACTAACTTACTAGCCCATTTTAGTCTGGAGACCCCAAAAAATGTAATTGGCAAACAGTACATAACCTAAATCAGATGCTGCAGAACACGGCATCTGGTCAGGATCTCCACTGTTTGTAAACAGTTTAGTAATTTTTCTCTTAGAATACCTAAAGTTGAAGTTGGACTCCTCCAACATATGTTGGGGAGTTTATTCAGTCTAAAATGGTTGAAACAAAGTGTCTTTGTGGCCGAGTGGTTAGCACTCCAAACTGCAGATCATGAGGTCCCGGATTTGAATTCTTGCTGGAATAAAAAAAATGTGTGTGGTTCTGGTAGCCTTACTAATCCTATATATTTCATGTATTTCTGTTCATAATCTAGAAATTTAAATGACATTTTTTCATGAATAGCGATGACATTCTGTTTTATCCTAGTGGGTTCACACTAGAACTGCTGAAGCTTTGTTTCTGAATAAAAACTTGGAAAAAATAGAAAAAGAAATAAAAGGACATAAAAATACAAATAAAATTGATTATAAACAGCCAAATGTGTAGTGACGCACAAAAAAGTAACAATTTAGCAGACATTTTACCACAATTTTTTTAACATTGACTGAAAACCTAACAGCATAATAAAGTTATTAAGTCAAGTACGGTATACAAGCTAACACTCAGACATACATCATCGGATACGCTCTTATGCCAATACATTAATAACCCTAAATATTGGGACAGAGAGACCTTAGCAAACAGTGTAGACCCAGATCAGATGCTGCAGAATGCGACGTCTGATCAGGGTCTACACAGTTTGCCAATTATCTAGCAATATTTTAGATACATCAGTGGATAGTAGAATAGACTTTTTCAGAATAGGATAAGGTTGGTAAGGAGTACTTAGGGTATATACGCTAATAGTGATCTTGGATCTTAGAATTGGCTGAAATACCAGAACTGCTTAGAGAAATAGAATAATTATTCTTCTGAATTCTCTGTTTATCTGGAGCCGAGGATCTTGATCAGTCAGCATATGCAGCATGATCTGAACAGCACTGTTTGCATTCAAAGTGATAAGAGCCTATGCTGATATATATTCCATATTTACCCCAAATATTGGGACACAGGAAGTCTGCCGTACATATTTAACAAGTCCATTTAAATAACTGCTGATGTGAATTAAAAACTGCATGAGTGGCAATGTAGACCCTGATCAGAATACACTCTGTGTATATGGCATTTCGAGGGTTGAGCGCAAGACTAGCGTAAGTCAGATGGTTGTTTTTTCCCAAACCTAATCTCCTCACCATGAAGGCGTTATGAAGATTACAACATTTCTTTCTGTAAACAATGAAAATTTAGGTGCCATTGCTCGTATGAGCAATGGCACCTAAATTTGCATTGTTTACAAAGGGGTCCAAGTTGCCCCTAAACAAGGGTTTCAAAAATATGTTTGAGTTACTATAGTCTTGCGCTCAACCCTCGATTTGATCTGGGTCTGCCCTGTTTGCTCAGGCTTGTCTGTCTGAATACTTAGGGTAAATACAAAAATATTGATTTAGTGGCAGAGAGAGATAAAGTATTTGTCACAGTTATGCAGAGGACTTGTTAAGGGAGGTGTGTATTTGATGATAATTCTTGGATAATTTTCTCTAATTCTCCATAAAAACATGTTGTTGGTACTCATAAGAAGTGCCTTGAAGAGGCCCTTCTAATGAGTACCCGAAGGTGTTTTTATGGAAAAATAAGAAAAATTAACCCAGTTTTATCACCAAATACTCCTTGTTAACCCTGGTCCTGCTGATCTGGGATATGCCCTGCCTTTGCATACAGTGTAGATCTAGATCAGTTGGCTTCTGAAGAAGCCAACTGATCTGGCAGTATTTGTCATTAAGTATGTGAATTTGTATCAACAAATTGGATCAAGTAAAGTTAGAAGTAGGTGTGGTATCTTAATTTATTCAGCATGACAAAGGTTAACAAGTTCTCTGTTGTATGCACCAAACATATTGGCTGCACTAGCAAATCAAATTATACCAGCTGCTACTCCTGAAAATGTACTTTATATGTGCAGGGTTTTTCCTCGGGGTTTTAAAATGACAGTCCCAGGAACTCCCTTGTAGTTAAGGGGTCCTTTAATAAGATATAGAGGTTTGTTGTTTTAAAGAGGTTAACCCTTCAAGAGCTAATAGCTAATCAACACTTTAAAGTACTTTTTTCTCAGAGAAGGCTTGACATTTCATGTGAATTGTCTGCCTAGCAGACAATTCACATGAAATGTCAAATCTTATTTCCTCTAAAAAATAAAAGCATTTTTAAAATGTTGCCTGCTACAATTTGCTTAGTGCTTTAAAGGTTAACTATTGCCTAAATATTCATAATTCTTGTCCTTTAGACCACAAATAGTAATACAAAACCATAGGTAAATGAAATTACATCGCGAAAACTCGCCTATATAATTTTGACCCCCTTAAACCCCACTTCTGTATAGTAAAACTGGGGTTTACAGGGGTATACAATATTTTTCTTATGTTTACTCAAAATCATAGATTGTGGGTACTCGTTAGAACTGCCTCACCGAGGCGGTTCTAACGAGTACCCACAATCTATGTTTTTAGCAGAAATATGAAAAATATCAAAAATTTTATAGTTTTTGGAGGTAAAATTTTCTGTATATTTGAATAGGCGTGTTTTTGAAATGGTTTTGGGTTGATTATACATGCATCACTCAGGACCCTTGCCCCTAACTTTTAAGGGTCACAAACAAGGTTTTGGGGGTAAAAACTGCCAAAATGTGAGTCCAGGAAAACACTGTATGTGTGCCCGGTACAATAGAAATACCTGAATGTTTGTTGGCAACGATATCAAATATTTAGCATTTACATGTATAATTAAGTTATTTCAGAATTTTAGGTAAAAGTTAAAAACAAATGGGAAGTAAACACTCCTTCTTATCCACTGAACCTTCAGACTTTTCCATTCAGTACTGTAGCCAAAAGATGAGTTTCTAGTGGTTCACAAACTTCATATTAAAAGTCATACATGTATTAATATTTTTAATAAGAAGGAATATATTTTCTTCAAGTTAAATATTAGTGGTCTACAAGTTGACTATTAGTCGATGATCATTCGCGTTTTACAAAACCAATGATCGACTGCGAAATTCTGGCTGAATTCCAACAATTATTTACTGTAATAAAACTATCAGAATAAATGTGAAATGATTTTGAAATAAGAAATTTACGTAATTTAGTAAGGAAGTGAGTCATCAAAACACACCACTGTGAATGGATACTAGTGGATCTGGCTACTGATGACATCAGCTGATAGTTTCGCTAATTCAGGGTGTGCAGGAAAAAAAAAGAAAAAAAGTCAATAAACATTATTCAAACAAAAGAATCCACAGTTTCCTCCAGACAGTGGTTGATTGGCATTTACCCGTTGATTGGCAAATTCAGGACCAATAGTATGTCTTAGCCCTAGTCCAGCTGAATCCCAATATACCCAGTCTTTACAGTGAAGATCCAGATCAGTTGGCTTCTGAAGAAGCTAACTGATCTGGATCTGGAATGTTTGCCATTAAGTATATGAATTTGTATCAACAACCTTGATCAAGCAATCTGATTGGCTGAAAATTGGAAGTGGGTGTGGCATCTTAATTTATTCAGCAGGACGAGGGTTAAGGAGCACTGTTGAGGAGGGCATATACCGTAGTAACCCTAAATATTGGGACACATTAACTCCTTATCATACTTGCCCAAAAAATTTGAACAAGCCCATTTCACTACCTGTTAATCAGTCTAACAACTGATGGACAGTGCCAAATAGTGTAGAACGTGATCTGCGGCATCTGATCTGGTATGTCTGTCCCAATACTTAAGGTAATTACGGGACTTTTAAGCAGTGAAGACTTTTCCCTTTAATCAATTGTTTATTGATTTATTAGTGTGTGTGTGCATTTAAAAACATTTTGGACTTAATCTTTAAATTCTAGTTCACAAAATAATAGCTACAATAGTTGTCTTAGACTCCTGACCCCTAAATAGTAAAATCTGCTAAGGTTGCCCTTGGAAACAAAAAACGTAGAACAAAAATCAGTATTTAATTGGGACTCTGCATTGTATGATAGCATTATAGTTTGCAAGGCTGCATACATCTCCTTGCGCCGGCAAGTGAAACTCAATGTTCCCAAGATAACAGATTGGTCTCAGTGGTCCCGAGTAAAGAAAAAATTAAAACTACACTATGATGAAGTACGGGAGACTTTACAGCCGCCACATGCCACTTAACACTAGCTATAGTGAAGTTAACTAAAAGCTGGAATTACAAAGAACATACACAAATCAGTCTCAGTTTAATTGAAATTGTTCATGTGACAGCATTGTGACTATAATGTACTCACTAGCAGGGTTCAAATTTAACTTTTTTGACAGCTTGCTAAAATTAGCAAGTAGCATTATTTTTTACTTGCTAAACTTTTCTGCCAACTTGCTTTTTCACACTTATAAACACTGTTAAATGTGGCTTTAACCCTTAGCACTCTGGGTAAAAATTTCAGCAGACATTTTAAAATATTTTTCTTATTTTTGCCAGAAAACAGGTTTTGACATTACATGCAAATTGTCTCCATAGGAGACAATTTGCATATAATGTCAAAACCTGTTTTCTGGCAAAAATAAGAAAAATATCGTCATTGCTTTTGGAAAAGAAATTGCAAAACTTCAGCAACAATGCCTCAGGTTCCGCCAGTTAAAGAGAATCTTTCCAACTTGCTAGAAATAGCAAGTGATGGAAATTGCAGCTTGCTTTTTGAGGAAATTAACCAGCATTTAGCAAGTTAGCAAGTGCTAAAATTGATCCCTGACTAGAAGCAACATGTAACTACATATAATTGCAGGGCTGCCTACCCTCCCTAGTGCTGGCTTAAGTAAATCTTGATTTTCTGACACCAATCTTTTTTAAGCATGTTTTGGGGGAAGCCCCATATTTGTTTGCATTGTTTATCTGCAGAGAGTAATGATTATTCTTAATATTAGGACCCCTTAACTCTTCACTGTACTTGTCCTTAAGTCTATTTTAGTATCTGTTGACATCACTAAAATTGTGTGATAAGTAGCAGATGATGTAGACTCTGATCAGATGTGCAGTTTGAACTGGTTGCACGGTGGCTCAGTGGGATGCGCCGTCCGACTGGAGACCAGGAGGTCGCGGGTTCAACCCCCGCCAAGGTTGGCAACATTCTTTCGTGGAGATTGATCATGAAATATTTTCTACGGTCATTCTCTCCCTTCCGCTGATTCAAGAAGGGCAGTTGTCAGTTTCTGGCAAAAGAATGTGCACAATACTGGTTAACCGTTTAAGAGGACTAAGCCTGCCCAGTAAACGTGTGGTTAGGTGAACTGACCGCGCTCGACATGACCCCATTGGGTTGACTGGGCCGTAAAACCTCAACACAAACAAACAGTGGGTGAAGTGCTCCTAGGATCTAGTTTGCCATTCAGCTATCACATTTGAGATAAATCACCAAGTAGCCAAATGGACTTGCTCAAATTTTAAGATAACTGGCATAGCTCTAGATTAGGTAGATTAGGGTGGTACCCTGATCAATATTTCGCTTAATTCTGCCCTAAAATATGATGTAAGTACTGAGGTATTTCTAATGAGTACATAGCTCCAGATAACAGGGGGGTATCCAGAAAACATTTTTTTTTTTCCTCCGCAAGAAAACATAGTTGTGGTACTCATTAGAAGCGACTCGTTGAGATGCTTCTGTGTACCACAACATACGTTTTCATGGAGAAATAAAAAAAATATATTGGTACTTTTTGGTTGAAGAAAAGCACCTTTAAAATCTGGAGCTATGTGAGTACCTACAACATGATTTTGTTGAGAAATAAGAAAAATACCAATAGTTTTGGTTGGAAAGAAAGTGTCTTACAAGAGTTTTGACTGAGGTAAAAAAAGTTGCAGTATCGCATTTACCCTTGTCATGCTGAATAAATTAAGATGCCATGCCCACTTCTAACTTCCAGCCAATCAGATTACTTGATCCAGGTTTTTGATAGAAATTCACATATTTAATGACAAACAGTGCAGATCCAGATCAGTTGGCTTACACTGTTTGCTAAGACAGGGCATGTCGTGTTCAGCAAGAGAAGGGTTAAGGGTAATTATTGTAATGTATCACAACATTAAAGTAATTATTATTATGTATGAACTTGAGCTTCACAAAACTGACAGAATGACCATATACAAACAGTGATGACTCTGAGCAGCTGGCATATCAGCACAGCATGTTCCAGGTAAGAGAGGGTATCGGGTAAATATGTTTTATTATTTCTGCATATAAATGTGTTGTGGGTTTTCTTTAGAAGTGCCTTGCCAAGGCACCTCTGCTAAGTATCCACAAAATAATTATGTTTTCTTGCAGAAATTAGAAAAATATCCATACTTTTTGTGTTGAAAAAAAAAAGGTACCTGGAGAAGTGAGACCTTACAGAATCTTTGAAGTTGTAGCACCCTATTCAGGGCTTACACTGTTTGCATATATGGCAATTTAACACTTAGCATGCTGGAAAAAAAATTCAGTTGACATTTTTTAAAATATTTCTTATTTTTCCCAGAAAAATAGGCTTTTACATTTCATGTGAACTATCTCTAATAGTGAAAAAAGAAAAATATCATTTTGTTGTCTCTATTTTGTGTAGAGAGTGGTAAAGGTTAAACAGAGGAAACATTATTACTAAGTGGGGAGCATTTGGTGAAAATTCTGGGATAATATTTCTTATTTCTCCATGAAAATATACAGATACATACTATTGGTATCCTTCAGAACTGCTTATGCAAGGTATGTCTAAATTAGTTTTATGGAGAACTGAAGAAACTTGTCTTAGGAATATCAGCTGCTTCTTAAGAAGTCCCTTGTTAAAGGTTTTACTGTGCTCTTGTTCACATGATTTATTTCTTTGACTGCATTTTGAGAAATAATTTTGTTTATCTTCCTCAGAGCTCAGAGTGCAGTGCCAGTTACTTCAAGAAAGCGGCCCCAGTCTCTGTCAAGATTCCACCAGACATTCAGTCCAGGAACAAGACTGCAAAGGTCCACAAGGCACAAGAAGATTAACTTTCTGGAACTATTACGAGGCGATTCATCTTCCTCTGTCGTTGATGAGGATCAAACAGCAGAGGAAGAGAATAGTAAAAGGAAACCTCATCACATTGCTGGTTTGCCAAGTTTAAAACCTGGTTCAAAGAGAAAAGGACATTATAAGTCTGGTGATAGTAAACCTGTTAAAGTTGTAAAATACAAATACTTAGAAAGTAGTGAATCTAGTGAAGAGGAATCATCAGAATATAACGAAGATGATGCAGCCAATAGTAGTGAATCTGAAAAGGAAGTTAAAGAAGTTAAAAAGAAAGCTAAAAAGAGAACTTGTCTGTTTAATACTAAGTCAAAGAAAAGTAAGTATAAAAAATCAGTTGTGATTAAAAGGAATGTGGTTAAAATACCATCATTTAAAGTGAAATTAAAGAGCTTATCAAAATTGCCAAGTATACAAATGTCAAAGGTTCAGGTCAATCCTGGGGAAACTGCTGTGTCACAGTCAAAGACACAAATAGAAAATGTAAAAATGAATACAGATAGTGATAATTCTATTCCTAATGAAGATCATGTAAATGATGATTCTGATTCTCCAAAAGTTATAGCTGAGATGAATGAAGATTCTGTTTCTCCAAAAGTTATTGTTGAGATGACTGAAACTCATGTTTCTCCGAAAGTCATAGTTGAAACTGTTTATGGTGATTTGAAGGAAATAAAATGTGATGATGCATTATGTGAAAGAGAGAGTTCTCTTGAAAGAACACCGGAACCCAAAACTACAGGTGATATTGTGAACTCCATTCCAGATTCATTGGATAGTGATCATGGTCTTGATTCAGCTTCTGGTGAAGGCATAGTGTCAAAGCAGACTCCAATGGATATCAGTGAACAAACAAACCAGGGTAATAAAAACTCGGAAAGTGACACACACAAAGTCCAGTTGTCCGAGCCTGATAATGAAAATGCGTCAGTTGCAAACATTTTGGACAGTGATTCAGGTGAACAACAAATACAGGTAGATACAGAAGTTTCACCTCTGACAAGCTGTTCATCTTCCAAGAATGATAAAAGTGTGGTTACAAAAAATGATGAAGCAAGCAACATAAAAAGTGATGTAAATGATACTGGCAACATCGAAAGTGGTGTAAATCATGGAGGCTATTTTTCTGGTCAAGTCAATAGCTCAGACATTGTTGAAATAGATTCAGGAAAGAAAAATGATACTAAATCTACCAATTTGTGTTCTGATATTGAAGACACTTCTGTTGAAAACGTGAACTTATATTTTTTAAACAAGCAAAGTAACATGGAAGAGGAGGCATCTCCTTTGCGGATTTTTCACAGAGACATAAATGCACAGAATTCTACGATCAGAAGCAAACGTCAGCTGGGAGAAGTTTTTGTGGAACAATACAACAATAAAAGGTCTTTTTGTATTCGCTGTTATACTTGTCGTAAGATGATGTCTGTTGACAATTTTATGCGACATTTGCATGATGTGAGTGGTGGTTTAATTGCAACAGATGTTCCTCAGACTATTGAACCAAGTGACCCAGAAATGACTGATAGGGAACTAAAAGCGTGGGAAGTCTTTCAACGAAAGAAGGAGTTGTTTGATAACAACCAGCTACCTTCTGATGTTGCTAGGTCTAGTACTGTTTACAATGTAGATTCAGATTCTAATCAGTCCTTTGTAGAGAAATCTGTTGAGGAAAATACACGTGGGCCAATTATAATTCAGACTCCAGTAAGTCCTGTGAAGGCGGCAAAAGTTAAGTCAGTTACTACTAAATCAACACAAAAGAAAAAGGTTCAGCCACCTCAACCAAGAAACAGTAGTAAAAGTATAGACAGGTCAAGGTCATGGAACAATATTGATGGAGTTAGGGCAAGTTCTAGAAAACGAAAAGCCAGTCAACTTTATTCATCTGATGAATACACTTTCTTTAAAAAACTACCTCGTTTACAAAGTGAATTAAAAGAAGGAATTGAAAATGCCATAGATTCTCCGTAGGATAAAACTGTATATGATTTTAAATGAATTAGTCTTAATAGTGACAAGTTAGAAAAGAGCACTACTTTGTTTTTGCCGCTCTAGTGTTGAAATTTGGCCAGAAAAGAAGTTAAGAAAAAAGAACCTTTGTTAAGCATGCTAAACTTTACTGTATTTTCCCAAAGTATTCAGACAGACAGGCATGAGCAAACAGTGTAGACTCGGATTAGAGGGCATAAAATGTGACATCTACACTTGCTCTGTACTGATCCAGCAGTGTTTTAGACACATTAACAAAATTAACTTGTTCAAATTTTAGGACAAGTATGGTGAGGAGAACTTTGAGGTGTCAGAATACTTAGGGTAAATAGGGTACCACAATTTAAAAAAGCTTAATGCAAAAATTTTTTATCTGAGAGAAATGACTAAAAAATTACTTTAAACCCCTGTGCACTTCTAAATGTACTTAGTAGATAACAATTTATGGATTTTTTTTTTTAAACTTTCTACTGGAAAACAAGGCTTGACATTGTTTTATCATGTAACTTGTCTCCTTTGGACAATGTCATGAAATGTCAGACCCAATTTGCAAGTAATTATGAAAATAAAAAAAAAAATAAGACGATTCTTAATATTATTCAGTGGATGTTGGTTTATCCTATCATAGCTCCAGATAAGAGAAGAATCAGGTAAATACTTTTCTTATTTCTCCACAAAATTATGGGTACTCAATAGAAGCGCCCCAGCAAGGTGCTTCTAATGAGTACCCACAATATATGTTTTTATGGAGAAATAAGAAAAATATCAATACTTTGGGTTGAAAAAGCATCTTATCTAGAGTTATGTCCTGTTGTGAACAGCTTTGAGTCTCTCTCATGATGGTTTTTAACCCTTATCCTGCTGTTCACGACAACCGCTACCTTTGCAAACGGTGTAGATCCAGATCAGATTGCTTCTGAAGATCTACATTGTTTGTCATTCACTTTGTGAATTTGAACGAAAACATTATATGATGTAATCTGATTGGCTGATACTTAGAAATGGATGTGGCTAATTAAATTATTCAGCAGGATAAGGGTTAACAATTAGGTCATGTTGATATAAATGCATTTTGCATCATACAACATTGGTCTCCAGAGAAGTAGAGTACTATTTGATAATTTTTGTTCTGTTTCTGCTTAAAAAAATGCTGATAAGGAATCTTTTTCTAATTCTAAATAGACCTGTGGTAAGAACTCACAGAACATTAGATGGAGCTTTTATTCCATCAACCCAAAAATATTGATATTTGTCTTATTTTTCCACATAAACATATGTTGTGGGTACTTGTAAAAATGCTTCACAGAGGAGCCTCTACCACAGTAAATGTACTAAAATTTTGTACACCAAAGTTTCTAACAAAATGGAATATGCAAACAGTGCAGACCAAGATTGGACTGCTCCTGAAGGAACAGTCTGATTGGGGTCTACTCTGTTTGCCATTCCAGTCCACTGTATATTTTGAGAAACAGCTGCATAAAAAGCAAAATTTAGTGAAAAAAGTATGGAATAAAGTGTTCAAAATTTTAGGACATTTACTGTAAGTACCCACAGCATATATACACTTTTGTGAAGAAATAAGAAAAACATATATCAAGACCTGTGTTCTACATGACCATTTTTGTTGAGAAATGGTAATAATCATATTGACCCAAGTATTGGGACACTTCCCTACAACAGCACAAAACTGACTTTTATACAGGGGTTAAGTCTGTGAATCAGATTCACATTAGTGACTCAGAAAAGTGGCAGTTGTAGCAAGATGGCTGTTCATGAAAGTTCTGCAGTACTTCTCTTATCTGGAGCCATGAGGGGAAAAAAACAGTGTTGCATCACCTACAGTCTATTAACCCTTGTCCTACTGAATAAATTAAGATGCCAGGCCCACTTCTAATTTTCAGCCAACCAGATTACTTGATCTGGATTGTTGCTATACAAACACAAACTTAATGGCACACAGTGCCTACTGAATAAATTAAGATGCCAGGCCCACTTCTAATTTTCAGCCAACCAGATTACTTGATCTGGATTGTTGCTATACAAACACAAACTTAATGGCACACAGTGCAGATCCAGATCAGTTGGCTTCTTCAGAAGCCAACTGATCTGGATCTACACCGTTTGCAAAGGCATGGTATGTCCGGGTTCAGCAGGACAAGGGTTAATTGACTTGAAATTCTACAGCAAACAGGGCCCGGTTGTTCAAAGCGTCATTAGCTTAACGAACTCGTTAAGGGTCATTTCGTTAACTATTTTAGCGGATTCAATACACAATATTTTGATATTTTTTGCTGAAAAAATGTGAGTAGCTTTTGCACTGCAAAAGCTACTCACATTTTTTCAGCAAAAAATTTGAGCAAATTTGCATATCACTCGATTTAAATTTTAACGAATCGTTAACTAACGACATCGTTAGTTTTGAACAACTGGGCCCAGACTGGTAAGCTCTTCATAAAACACATCCAGTACCAGTAAGCTAATTTTCATATGTCCTGCTTGTTCAACAAAATTGTTTTTTAGGCCTCTTTAGCCAGATAAATAGTTTCTGTCGCAGTTGTAGATAAGAGAGGTATATAGCCAGATAATCATTTTCTTATTTCTCCACAAAAACCTGTTAAAGGTATGCATTTAGATAGCCTCACTGAGATGATTCCATTGATACCACAGGACAGCATATGTTGTCAAGGTGAGACAGCTGAGCTTGAAAGCACAGTGAGTAGCACATCTAACTTCAGATCCAGTGGTCATGAGTTTGAATCCAGGCACTGATCAGCAACATAAAAATCATGGAGATCATGAAATTTTATTGTCCTGCTGAGCCCTGATATTCTGGCAAAAGAATGTGCACAATACTGGTTAACCGCTTGGAATACTAAGCCTGCCCAGTGAAAGTGTGGCTTCGTAAACTGACCACACTCAACATGACCCCTTTGGGTTGACTGGGCCGTAAAATCTCAACACAAACAAACCCTGCCTTTGCAAACAGTGTAGATCCAGATCGGTTGGCTTCTGTAGAAGCCAACCGTACAGAAGCCAACCGATCTGGATCTGCACTGTTTGTCATCCAGTATGTGAATTTGTATAAAAATCTGGATTAAGTGACAATTAGAAATGAGTGTGGCGTCTTAATTTTTTCAGCATGGCAAGGGTTAAAATAATATTTTTGGGTTGAAGGAAAAAAGTCTTATCTAGGGTTTTGGTTTCAAACCCCTGCAGCTCTGTTCCTGTGTGAACAGTTTAGGTCTAGATGAGATGACTCAAAACCTACATGCAAACACGATAGATTTAGAAGAGATGGACCCTGATATACCCTGCCTTTGCAAACAGTGTAGATCCAGATCAACTATCTGGATCTACACTGTTTGTCATTAAGTATGAGAATTTGTATCAACAACCTGGATCAAGTAATCTGATTGGCTGACAGAAGAGGGCATGGCATCTTATTTTATTCAGCACGGCAAGGGTTAACATGTATGTTAAACTGAGCTGCAACATTAGAAAATATACCTTCAGACTCGTGCCCAGTAAAACACAGATCAGCCTGTGCATTCTGTCTGATCAGTCTTTACTGTCTGTCTGACGAAGATATCTAAAGAGTGCCAGTGACTACTGATCAGACTGCAGGTGTGCAGGCTGAATTGAATCTTTCCTGTGCTACTCTGAAGGTACATTTTCTCTGTCAAGATTCTGATCAGCTTGTATATCTGCACAGTCTGATCAGTCTGCTGAGTACAGGTCTAACGGTACATTTATTTCACAATGTGGCCAAAATAAAGTGGAAATGGGGAAAGTAAATTGAATAATAGTTGCAGATGAGGCACTTCTTTCCTACCAAAAATTGAAATTTTATTACTCTACAAAAACTTCTGTTGTGGATACTCATAAGAATGCACTTCGTGAGAAATAAGAAAAAGAAAAAAATTGTAACACCCTCTTACTGGAGCTATGTTGAATAAAGCATTCTGGATTTGAACAGGTTTCTGCTTTAGGCCTCTATGCTAATGATGTTACATTTGGTGTTACCTTGACTGTTTATCACAACGATAAAAAGAAACCTTGCAAGCATGTCACTAAAACAAACTTGCCGGTAGTATTTCAGTCTAAGTCCCTCAAGCAGTTTAGAAGGTGACATTTCATAAATACGTGGTTGAGCGATAATGTTCCTTCTATTGATCAAAAAATGTATACATGTATGTGTATGTATCCGACTTGTAAAGAAGATTAGCAGTTCATTATCATACTACTGTTAAAAGCCATAAAAACTGGGTATGCATTTATATATTAACATATTAGGGAATGTACCTTATTTACTCTAATTACATGTACTGAGGCAGAAATCCGGCCCTGTAGACTGAGCTCAAAATGCACTGAAAGAGCATTTTCATCAGGGTCTGCACTGTTTCATCAGTGCTGTTCAGACACACTTTATGAATGTTGCATAGCTCCAAATAAAGGTCTCTTTTTTTTTTTTTTTTTTTTTTTTTTTTCAGCTAAAAAGTATCAATATTTTCTTATTTCTCCTGAAAAATTGCTATAATGCTCATTAGAAGCAGAAGCACATCAGTGAGGTGCTTCTAATTAGTGCACACAGCATGTTTTTTTTTTGTTTTGTTTTTTTTTGTGGAGAAACAAGAAAATTATTTGCATTGTTCCCCATCTTATCTAGAGCTTTGTGTCATTAGATAGTCAAACGGACTTAGGAGTAAACAGGAGTAAACTGTCCAAATATCCAAGGTAAAATTTCACATGGATTGATTGCTACTGGCAAGCTATTGTCAGCTAATGAGAAGGTATTGTCGGCCAATGAAAAAGCCTGTTATATTGCATTACCAACTGTTACAAAATTTTTGAGTTGAATGCTTGAATGTGCTACCCCCCCCCCCCCCCCCCCCCTGCTTGCAGCGACTTTTGTCATCTGCTGATAACCTTTGTAAACGGTTTGGATCCAGATCAGGCACGACAAAATGTCGGGCCTGATCTGACTCCAAACTGTTTAATACTCTGATGGTATTCCTTAAAGATTTTTTTTTTTTAAAGTTAATTTAAATTAAAAAAAATCAAAAAAAATCCACAGACGACAAAACAGCATGCAAAATTACCCATTATGCAAAGGGTTGATTTTACTGTATAGTTTAAAGCTCATCTAAAACCATTGATTTGCTTAATGAAAAATTTTGAAACTTTAGCTGTGAAAAATTCTATGTGTAGTGCCATTATTCTCCTGGTTTCATAGCTCTTGATAAGAGTGTGTATCAGGTAAATATTTTTTCTATTACTCCAAGAATAAAGATGCCTCAATCAGGCGCTTCTTATGAGTACCCATATGTTTTCTTGGAGAAATAAGAAAAACATCAAAACATTTTGGTTGAAAAAACACCTTATATAGAGCTTTGCTTGTAACTGTTGTGGAAGTAGTGGGGGGTGGGGTTGTTAACCAGGGCTCAGGACAGTACATTACTCCAGATAAAGGGAGAACATTGTATTTAGAAGATCACTATTATTATCTTGTGGGTGTAAGTGTTATTTCCTGTTGTGGCCCATGTTGATTAATAGATAGCTATATCAGGTGACATTATACCTTAATTTTTTTCCAATATTTTAACATAAACAAGTAAACAAGTCACTTTGTCTCAGAGCATTTATACCCAAATGAGCCAAAATAGCTCCTTTCTTATGCTTCCAGGAATCACCTCACAAAGGTGATTCCACTGAGAAGAACATATGTTTTGGTGCAAAAACAGAAACTGTCCTGAATAACAATCTCAGTCAATTATCATGTCTGGAGCCACAGAACAAACTTGGTCCACTGTGTGAATCTTGAAGCCAAATTGCAGATCTATCTTTGTAGTTTAGCCAGGATCTTTATGTTAGAAAATGTCAATACTGTGCAGGCAGAACCTGATCAGACCATTCATACTTGCGGGCTGGTGTGGAGCTTCTCATTTACTTATGTATAGGTATGGCATACCACTTGTCATAAATTTTAGTGTTCAGTCTGCATCTTGCATTATTAACCCTTGTCCTGCTGAACCCAGATATATCCTGCCTTTACAAACAGTGTAGATCCAGATCAGTTGGCTTCTAAAAGAAGCCAACTGATCTGGATCTGCACTGTTTGTCATTCAGTAAGTGGATCTGTATCAACAACCTGGATCAAGTAATCTGATTGGCTGACAGTTAGAAATGGGCGTGGCATCTTAATTTATTCAGCATGACAAGGGTTAAGAGTGCTCTGGCAGCAATCAGCCTTTACTTACTTGCCAGATATATCTTGGCATAAAAACTAAATTAATTTAATTAATATTTTATAAACCAGGAGGCAAAATGTCTAAATTAATATTTTATGAACAAGAGAAATCTCTTTAGATTTGTCACACTAAGGCACTTGTTTTCATCTGAAAAGTACTGATATTCTTATTTCTCCACAAAAACATGTTGTGGGTATTAACCCTTAAAGCGCCAAGCAAAATTTGTAGCAGATGACATTCTAAGAAAAAATTATTTTTCTTAGAAAATAAACCTTGAAATTTCATGTGAATCGTCTGCTTGGCAGACTATTCACATGAAATATCAAGACTTATTTACTAAGAAAAAAAAAAAGAAAAGAAATATATTTAAAAGTGTCGTCTGCCGCAGTTGTGTTTGGCGCTTTAAGGGTTAATTAGAAGCATCTCGGCAAGATTCTTCTAATGAGTACCCACAACACAAGTTTTTGTGGAGAAATAAGAAAAATATATGGATAGCGAGGCACTTCTAATGAGTATCCAACACATATGTTTTCGTGGAACAGTAAGAAGGATATTGTCATTTTTCAAGTGAAAAAGGCATCTTATCTGTTGCTGTGGTCTGTGGTCGCCTATGCAGTAAGGTTGTTACTTGGAGGGTTCATGTATGGATCTGGGACTCATTTATATATGTGTTAGGTCATCTTGTTTACATTTGTGTTAGGCCACCTATTTAAAAAATGTTATAATGAAATTCCACTTCATGATCATGACATTGTCACTGTTACCCTCCGTTTCAGTTTGGCAAATTTGCAATAGCAAAGAAGTGAGGAATGTGGCAGTTTAGTGCATTATAAATTGACAGGCCTATGAATTTGATTAGGATGTTTGTTGTAGGCTGTTTCATAGTTTGATAGTTTCATAAACTGGGACAGTCAAAAGATCAGCCTCTAGTCTAAACAGGGCAACAGTGCTTAATTTCATAGCACTTCATAAAGCACCTTTTATTTAAACAAAAGCACTCACATTTTCAAAGCTTGATATTTTTCTTATTTTGTCCATGAAAACATATGTTGTGGGTACTCATTAGAAGCGCCTCGCTGAGGTGCTTCTAATGAGTACCCACAACATGTTTTCGTGGAGAAATAAGAAAAATATTAACCTGATCCCCACCCTATCTAGGCCTATGCATTTTTTCTGTTTTGAGAAGTGCCTCATGAAGTAATTGAAAAACATTTATCTGGGTATTCTTATCTGTAGCTACTGTACTTCTACTGTCTTCTCACAGCAGTACTTATAAAATCATAAAATATTTTCATTTCTTCTAAATATTTCCATTGAAGAAATGCACTCATTCTTTGTTATATTACTTCATAACTCCAGGTGAGAGAGGGGAGTGGCATGAATATTTTTCTTATTTCTCTAAAATGTGTTGTGGGTACTCTTTAGAAGGCCTGGGAGGTGCTTCCGAAGAGTACCCACAATATGTTTTCATGGAGAAATAAGAAAAATGTTACCCCATTGTAGTTGGGACACCCGTAAAAGGATAATTGGCAAACAGTGCAGACCCAGATCAGACGCCACAGAATGCGGCATCTGATCAGGGTCTCCACTGTTTGCAAATAGTTTAGCCATTTTTCTCTAGGAATATGTAAATCTCATAGCCGGACGTACCTAAAATTGAAATTGGACTTAACCAATATATAGTGAGGGAGAGTCTGTTCAGTACACAATGGGTTAATACTTCACTGTTCAATTAAGTGGCATAACTGGAGTTGTTTTTATACATAAATGTTTTATCCAGATGTAAAATTCTTCCCTACAGTATGCAGCATGAGTTGAGTTACTTGACTGCTGAGTTAGAATAAAGCCTTTTGTTGCAAGTCAAGTACTTCTAGATCAGTGCCCATGAGGTCATCGATAAAATCTGAACAGTTGCAAGTCAAGGGCACAGGTTGTTAAGATTGAATAGGTCAGGGGAAATAATCTAGATATCTTCAGACTTGTTAGAACATTTTCTTTGTTGGAGTAACTTCTCTTTTGATATTATTTGGTTATGTCGGAATTGGTTGGCAGGTCAGTGGGGTCGCAGTTAATCCTATTTTCCCTAAATATTCAGTAAAACATAACACTGAATCTCTTTTTATAAGCTTGTTTTGGACATGACGGTTTAAAGGTGAGCCACAAAAGTGTTGTCTCCAAACAGAAATGTATGGATTATATAGAAAAATGACAATTTTATGGCTATTTTTCTATATAATCTGTACATTTTTTGTTTGGATACAACAGGTTGTTTAGCTAACACGGTTTTTGCTTTTTATCCCAGCAATAGTGCTATAAAGAGATTGTGGAGTAGTAGTACCATTTGGAAAATAAATGTCTGGAATTGGGAATTGCATAGATTCTGATCTCCTAGTGATACAACCAGTTACGATTTTTCAATTTGTTGTCTACTGAATTAGCCCAGAGAGTGATAAAGGTTAATGAATTATTGGATAATGTGGAATATAGCAATGGACAGAAAAGGCCCTGATAAGTGTTTGTATATGCCCTGAAGATAGCTTTATTGCATGCATGGCTCAGACACATAAGTTGATAGATCAGTGTTGCTGAATGCCACAGGCATTGACCATAAATGTTGCTCCAGATGAGATAATTGAAGATACTGCTTGTTATTTTTACACCAACACATATGTATGGGTACACATTGGAGCATGCATAAGATTGTTTTGTAACAAGCAAAACAAAAATTGTTTTACGAGTACTCCCTTATTTGGATGTATGAGACTTGTATATGGCTTTACCCATTCTAGTCTTGAGACCCAAAAAGGGTGATTGGCAAACAGTGCAGACCGGCCTCGCCCAGGTCAGATGCTGCAAAATGTGGCGTCTGATCATGTTCGCCACTGTTTGTGAATAGTTAAGCTGCTTTTCTCTAGGAATATCTAATCAAAATTGGACTTCAATATATAGTTGAGAGGGGGTGGGGGGGTGGGGGGTGGAAGGATGTTAATCAGTCTAAATTGGGTTAAAGGTCAAAGTGAAATAGATATATACAATGTAATCGTGGGTTCACAGTTATTGTTTCTTGCTTTTTCGTCTGTTATACAACTATTGATTCCATACTTACCCTAAGCATTTGGACAGACAGGCCTGGGCAAATAATGTAGACCCAGATCAGATCTCTACATTGTCACTCCCCCAGCAATTTTAGACCAATTCATTATACAGTGTCTTGTCATCTTGTACAGTACATGTCCTAAATTTTTGTACTCCAAAGTTTGTGACAAAATGGCATATGCTAATAGTGTGGACCCAGATCAGACTACTGGAGCAGTCTGATCAGTCTACTGTTTGCATTCCATTAAGACTGTATTTTAAGAAAGAACTGCATAAAAAAGCAATATTTATGCAAAAAAAAAAAGTATGGAATTATGAGTTGGAAAAGTTGGGACATGGTCAGTTTCTGCTAAGGATATAATCTGCATAAGCAAATATCCATAATTTCATGGTGTAACTGCTGCAGGCTGTCTGTTGTTTTGAAGGATTTGGTGGGAAAAAATAAAATTATTTGATGTAATAAATTTGCACAAGCTAATGTAATTATCAGCAGTTTCAGGTAAGGACAAATAAGTGGCAGTAATTATGATTCAAAGACTGGCTAATTGTTGGTACTAATTTAAAACTGCATTTGTGTGTACTGTAGTTACCCTAAATATTCGAACACTTAATCCCTTACCGTACAGGTCCTAAAATTGGAATAACCCCATTGTATTGCCTGTTGGTGTTTCTAAAAATTGCTAGATGAGTGGCAAACAGCATACACCCTGACCAGATGCAGCATTTTACAGCATCCAATCTGGGTCTGCACTGTTTGCCCTGGCCTGTGTGTCTGAATACTTAGGGTAAATAGACTACTTATTATTACAAAAACAATCCTAGGTCTGGATAACAGGTATTCAGATAAGTAATTTTCTTATTACACACACACACACAAATGTCATTACAAAAACACACCTATTCAAATATACAATATTATATTATATAATATTTAAGGTACAACTCCAAAAACTGAAAATTTCAGATAAAAAAAAACTTTATATTTTTTTTACATTATTGCTCAAAACATAGATTGTGGGTACTTGTTAGAATGGCCTCGGTGAGGCCATTCTAACGAGTACCCACAATCTATGTTTTTGAGCAGAAATAAGAAAAATAATGTATACCCCTCTAAAACCCAGTTTTACTACATAAAAGTAGGGTTAAAGTGGGTCAAAATTATATAGGTATGTTTTCGTGATGAGTACTCATCACTCTGAAGTGTAAGCACAATGTTTGTTTTTTATGGAAAATTATCAATACTTCCTAAAAAGCACCTTATCCAGAGCTAGGAGTCACTTCACAAGAATACCTGCCTTGTAAACACTTAGGACGCAGACCATCTGCAGTATGTGCAAGCTGGTCTGGACCTTTACTGTGACTGTGTAGCCTTGGATCAGTTTTCTTATTAATGTATGTGGATCACTTTATAATGGCATTTGTTTATGTTAAAGCTGTAAATATATTTATTGGATCTGATGTATAATTGTTAAATTTGTATTAGTGTTTGCTTGTTAATTGTAAACATACAAACCAGTCCACATTTCGGTGCAAATAGAGAAGACTGGGACCAACTTGTCCAGCCACATGGCCTCATGTATTTATCTTAACCCTTAAACTGCCAGTCACAACAATTGTCGTCTGCCTTGTCATTTTTAAAAGTCATTTTTGCAAACAGTGTGGACCCAGATCAGACTGTTCCTTTAGGTCCACACTGTTTGCCTGTATGTAAAAATAGGTTTGAAAAGTTTGCAAGAATATTCAGCAGATGACATAAACAGACAACATTTTCAGATGCAGGTTTTCTTGGCGTTTTAGGGGTTAATATTGAGACACTATAGCTCCTTACCATATTTGTGCTGAAATTTTAAGTGTTTGGCTAACTGAAAAGAGGTCTAAAAGTGACAGATTGATAACAGTGTAGACCTTAATCAAACTACGACTTAGTGGCATTTTTAATGCTGGGTCTGTACTGTTTGCCCAGGCCTGTCTGTCCATATACTTATGGGTAATATGATAAAGCAGTCTTCATTGCTGCTTCTTACCATAATAACCACAAGTATCGAGACTGAAAAGCCTTAGCGAACACAGTAGATCCAGATCAGATGCTACCAAATGTGGCGTCTGATCAGGAACTATGCTGCTCATCAAATAGGTTTTAGACACATAAAGAGACAGTAAATTGTTCACATTTTAGGATATGTATAGTACATGTAATGAGTCATGGTGTCATAATATTTAAGGTACTTACTTTATATGAACAACAGCATGGAATGACCAGACTGTATGTGCGAGACTGATCTTGGCCTTTTCATTTTACACACCGAGGGTTGAGCGCAAGACTGGCGTAAGTCAGATGGTTGTTTTTCCCCAAACCTAATCTCCTCACCATGAAGGTGTTATGAAGATTACAACATTTCTTTCTGTAAACAATGAAAATTTAGGTGCCATTGCTCATATGAGCAATGGCACCTAAATTTGCATTGTTTACAAAGGGGTCCAAGTTGTCCCTAAACAAGGGTTTCAAAAATATGAGTTACCATAGTCTTGCGCTCAACCCTCGAATGTGCCAATGGTGCCACATAAATTTTTCTGTGGCTTGGCTTAGTAGGACTGGAGTGTGGAGTATGTTGAATGAATGGTATTTACTGTAGAACAAGATAATGTTGTGCATTTGAGGAGTGGCTCCTTATATGGAGTTTACCTTGTTTTTCTCTCCAAATCAGATATCTATGTGAATTTCAAAGGAAAAAAATGTACCAAAGCAGAAGTATTTACATTCTGCAACATATGTTCTGCAACAATTTCTAATGAAGCTGGGACCTGGCTGTAAGTTTAAACTTTATGGCTTTATCGAGCTTGGAAATGCAAAATACATCACAAGAAGCACTTTGATTCATAGGAAAATGGTCATTGTGAAAAATATTTTCATCTTGTGGCAAATGGATTCATGCAAAAATATATAAAATGTCAAAAAATAACACAAAGGCACAGATGAGCTTACATGATCGCATCCTGATCTGGGCCTTCATTGCAATCTACTGTATCATTGGCTACTGTAGAATATGGTGACAGACAGAGGACCTGGTCATAGCTTGGATGAGCAAGCTTATCTGGGTTTCACTGTTCACATTGCACAAGGGCTGCTTTGTTATATATCATATATCTGACAATACTTGTTAAAATGGCTAATAGTGCAGACCCAGATCAAACTGCCCTTCAGAGCAGTGTCAACACTTATTTGCTCAAGCATGCTAGACTACTTTAACCCTGGTACTGCTGAACCCGGATATGCCCTGCCTTTGCAAACTAGATCCAAATTAGTTGGCTTCTGAAGATGCCAACTGATCAGGATCTGCACTGTTTGTTGATGTAAGTACAGAAAAATTCAGGAAAGTTACTATATCGCAAAATTCGTTAACCTTTGTCCTGCTGAATAAATTAAGAAGCCATGCCCACTTCTAATTTTCAGCCAATCAGATTACTTGATCCGGATTGTTGCTATAAATTCACATACTTAATGGCAAATAGTGCAGATCCAGATCAGTTGGCTTCTTCAGAAGCCAACTGATCTGGATCTACACTGTTTGCAAAGGCAGGGCATATCTGGGTTCAGCAGGACCAGGGTTAATATCAATGAGCCATTAAAAGTTGCTATATTATCAAATCCTTATAAATGTACAAGAATCAAATTTACTGTATAAATCAATTGGTTATTGAACTTTTGAAGGCAAAACAACTGAAGATATTGGAAAAATTGAAGTCATCTGAATTTACTTTCCCTGATGAGTAATAACCTCACCAAAGTATAAAAATAATGTTAAGGCCACATCTTGCAAAAAGGAACCTTAGTAACAGAGATTAAGCAGCCTTATAGCCATGCCGGCTGATTTGGACTTTCATCGCTAGAAGTAGATTTACACAAAGTAATCAGACAGATGGGCCTGAGCAAATAATGTAGACCCAAATTAGATGCCTTAGAATTAGGTTTCTGATCAGGATGTACACGGTTTGTCAGTCGGCTGATGGTTAAATTTAGACAAATATGCTCAGGAGTTGAGGTGTAAAAATATTTAGTAAATAAGGTGAGCATATGCATCTGGTGATAATCAGATGCCAGGTACTGTAATGCATAAATTTTGTAGGATACATGTTCAATGCAAGAAAAGGGCTCTAAAGCCATATGTGGTCAGCAAAGGCCCAGAACAGGCTGCACTTATGCACAATTCAATCAGGGCATTTGTTGCACAAGTAAAGATTAATTGGATACTAATAGCTATGACTGAACTCTTTGGATGCTCAGGGTGATGTTGGCATAGGTTTTTTTCTATAGCACAAGACCCCTTTTTTCGTGTAGGGCATGACATACAAAAATAGATACGGTAAATATCCTAAAATTTCAAATACTTTATATCATAATAATTTTGCCTAAATTTTGCTTTGTATGCAGTTGTTTCTTAAACTACTTAGTGGAATGGAAAACAGTGTAGACCCTGATCAGACTGCTCTTGAAGGAGCCGTCTGATCTGGATCTGCGCTGTTTGCATATGCCATTTTGTCAGAAACTTTGGTGTTTGAAATTTTATAACATTTTCAGTAACTCACTTCCAGCTGCTTTGTTATTTATTTTTTGTCATACACATAGTGAGGTGCACTGAGAAGTAAAATCTTATTGGATTTCTATTACTCAAAAGATTTGTGCCAGCCTGAATATCCTTGCAGTCTAGCAAGGGTCTCCACTGCTTACATAATATCAGGACCTTGCAGGATATGTGAAGCTTAACCCGCATTTTGTGGCGTCTGATCTGGGTCTACACTGTTTGCTAATGTCCCTTTATGGGACGCTAGGTATAAATGGGTTAAGCACTCTGGGCAAATTCAGCAGAGGACATTGATATTTTTTCCAGAGATGTTTCAAACAAATTGTTTCTAAGGAGACAGTTTGCATGAAATGTCAAACCTTATTTTATGGGAAAATATGAAAAAAAAAAATATTTTATGGTCTGTTGGGATTTTTACCAAGCCTGCTAAATGTTAAAAGAACCTTGACAGATTACAGAAATAGACAGGCTGATATGATAGTCTTTGGTTTTGATGTAATTACATGGTTTGCACCATGCAAAAATACCTTCAGATTAGTCTGCACATCTAAAGTCTGATAAGGGCCTGCTCTGCCAGTATGCCAGATCACTGGATACTGAAATTGTTGACAAACATGAAAGCTCCCATCAGTGATCAGATCAGAAAATGTGCAGGCTGATCTGGGTCTTCTCTGTCCATGTATGCCCTGTAAACCTCTTTCATGTGGTAAGATACATTTAGTAAGTTTCTCCCCTAGTGCAGTTCTATGTTTATAGTGCATTGCACTTACTTTAATTATAGTGCTTACAATTGTTGGATTATTTCCTTTCATTAATATTTGAATTGCATGGTCAAAAGGGACTCTGGCATAGATGCACATAACAAAAGCCCAAACCAGCCTGCATATCAGTGGATGCATAACTGATCAGGGTATTTGCTGTTTGTTAAACTATGCTGAAGGCCCTTTTTGTATGATGCAGCTTATTTTACTGTGTTGGTTTCGGTTTATATTAATTGAAACTGCCAAGTTTGATATTGTCAAGTTTTGAAATGGAAAATAAAAAAGAATAAAAAAACAAAAAGCATATCTTGTCTTGCATATTTCTGTTCATGTCCTTGTATCTGTTGTGACTTACTGTTCTTGAAATTATTCTGCAGAGAAGACAACATTCCAAGAGTGTAAGAAGGCTGTTTTCATTATACATAAATGATGCAATCACACAGAAACTGCATGCTTGTGTCCACAATAGTAATATAAGAATCAGAAAAAAGATGTTGCTGGACAGGAAAGTTTGCCTGAAATTGCACGGCCATGAAAAGTGACAATATCAGGGTCACTGTCAGGGATGGATGGGACTACCAGGGTGGCCACCCTCAGTCAGAAACACAAAGTCCCTGACTTTTCCCAGACCAAATTCTATTTTTCTCGAACAAAATGGCTGAAAATTTGACTTTTCCTCATCTTGCAGTAGATAAATGATAAATTCTACTTTTTAGCACATAAAATATACTGCCCTATTTTCAATTCGAAAATAAAAATTTTCTGAAGTACATTAAAAGCGATTGCACTACTCCCATAGGTCGGCATTAAAAAAAAAATGTTGTTTTACGTCAAAAGTTTTTAAGACCTTATATTTTCTAAGTCCTGAGATGGATTTTGTTTATATTTGGTATGATTATAGATGTTTGTCCAAAATTTTATTTGGCACTACCCACATCCATGCTTATGACTTAGAGGTCAAAGTTGCACTTGGTAATTTATGTTAAAGTTTTGTGTCTTAATTTCTAAATCCTTGTATGGATTTACTAAATATTTAGCATGATTAAAGATATTGGTCCAAAATTTTATTTGGCACTATCCCCATCCCTGCTTATGACCTAGAGGGCTAGGTCACACACATATATTTATGTTAAAGTTTTGTATCAAAGTTTTTAAGCTCTCTTAATTTTTAAATCCTTGCATGGATTTACTTTATATTTGGCATGATTATAGATATTGGTCAGAAAAATTTTAATCAGCACTATCCCAACCCTATGACCTAGAGGTCAAGGTCACAGACTTGGAAATTTTCTTAAAGTTTTATCTCCAAGTTCTTAAACGCGAGTTCAAGCAAGCTATCCTGTCTGGCGACAGGTCTTGTGCACATATTTTCTAAAATGAACATTACATTAATTTATAATAATGCCAAGCAAGCGAAAACAAAATTACTAGGTATTTAATCACTAAAAATAGATAAAATACCTGCCACAGCCAAACAGTTTTGGGCCAAAATTAGAAATTACCTGACATTCTTGGTATTTAAAATTTCCCTGACCATTTTGCAAAATTCCCTGACCTTGACGGAAAATAAAATTTTCCTAAGCAGTGGCCACCCTGACTGCTGTGAACAAATCTTTGGAGCAGTTACTCACACCTGTAAAAACAAAAATTTTGACAGTTACCTTCCTTGAAAGTGTGTCAGTACCCTTAAATGTTTTAGCTCTTTTTCATCAAGAGTAGTCATATACTTGAATAATATTCTTTATAATTGTTTAAATTCCGTATAGATCAGCATAGGAAATTATCCTCAAGCCATTCTTCAGTGATATCTATGCAGATCTGTACCAAGGGCCATAACTTATAATAAACAACACTTATCACCGAACTAATTTGGAGCCGCTCCTACAAACGGTTTAGAAGATTCTGAAAAGACAGATTATGTACCAAGGGTAGTAACATAATGCATCACATAGCTTTTTTTTTTTTGCTTTTTTTTCCTGGCAAATACCATATTAAGCTGTACAATTCCCCGAAATTGGCAGTTTCATCTAGATGATATGACCTAGGGACATATTTTACACAAATGTACCAAGGGACATTACTAGAAATATTGCAGCACTTAAAACAATTTTGACATGCTATGCATATGTATACCACCAATCAGTGCAGAATATTGGATACACTAGGTAAATATTCTATCATTTCTTTTACAAGGAAGACAACTTTTGGAACTTTCTACATGTATTTGCCTTCCTGAACACGAAATCCCTTCTGAAAAAGGTTCTACTCCAAAAGTAAAGAATTTGCTCCAGGTAAGACAACTTTTGTAACTTTCTACATGTATTTGCCTTCCTGTATATGAAATCCCTTCTGAAAAAGGGTCTACTCCAAAAGTAAAGAATTTTCTACTTTTTTTAGAATAGACTCTTTTTCAGAAGGTGAGCAATATAATTTTGACAGTTGTCTCCTCTGGAAGTGTATCTATTCCCCTAAGCCCTAATGCCTACTTTGTGGATGGGTATACTATAGTTCATAAACATTCTTGGGCACTTGTGCTAGAACCAGTCCAGCAAGTCAACAAGTAATAAAAACATTAACCCTTGTCCTGCTGAATAAATTGAGAAGCCACACCCATTTCTTATTTTCAGCCAATCAGATTGCTTGATCAAGGTTGTTGATATTGATTCACAAACTTAATGGCAAACAGTGCAGATCCAGATCAGTCGGCTTCTTCAGAAGTCAACTGATCTGGATCTACACTGTTTGCAAAGGCAGTGATATCCGGGTTCAGCAGGACAAGGGACCCTGCCATTATGGTGTTGCATGGGCAGATAACTGTCAAACATTGATGAAATTTGCCCATTAGCAATCCCAAACCAGATCTTCATATCAATGCATGTACCAAGTTTGGTTAAAATCCCTTGACATTTACTCAAGTTATCGTCCAGAAATGAAAATATGGGCATGTCTCCAGCAGATACAGTAACTCCATCAAAGTTTGACGAAATTTGCCCATTAGAAATCCCAAACCAGATCTCTTGCATATCAATGCACATACCAAGTTTGGTAAAAATCCATTGATGTTTACTCAATTTATCATCCGGAAACAAAAATATGGGAGTGTCTTGGGCAGATAACTCCGTCAAAATTTGACGAAAATTGCCCATTAGCAATCCCAAACCAGATCTCCACAATATCAATGCACATACCAAGTTTGGTGAAAATCCATTTATGTTTACTCAAGTTATCATCTGGAAATGAAATACGGACGGACGGATGACTGATGGATGACACACAGGTGTCCAATTTGAAACCATAATACCCCGCAACTATCATGTGGCGGGGTATAAAAATGAAAAAAGTCTTCAAATATTGTGAACTTCACATGCTCATTTTACTGTGATACTGTCTTTGTGTTTGATGGTTGGATAAGATCCTGTGTCGACCATGCAGTAAATATATTTCATTTGACATGAAGTCTGGTCAGGATGTGGTTTGCTTTTTAAAATTTACAGTTCGAAAAGAGTATGGGTAAACTATGCATGCCTTGATCAAACTACCCATTTGCCAAGCCTTGTAAAGCCATGCACATTTGAAGACCAGGGCCCAGTTGTTCAAAGCTAACGATGTCGTTAGTTAACGATTCGTTAAAATTTAAATTGAGTGATACACAAATATGCTGGAATTTTTTGCTGCAAAAATGTGAGTAGCTTTTGCAGCGCTCACATTTTTTCAGCAAAAAAATATCAGAATATTGTAGATTGAATCTGCTAAAACAGTTAACGAAATGACTCTTAACGAGCTCGTTAAGCTGATGATGCTTTGAACAACCGGGCCCATTTTGTAATGTCCCAGCTGCTATGATAACTCGAAAAGTGTTTGTAAAACACTATGCCCCCGACTATATATCTGTCAATACAAAATACCAAAGTTGAAAAAGGGCATAACTGAAAGAAGTAATCCGATTTTTTCAAAAGTTAATAGGTAATCTTATACCGAATAAACTCACCAAGTTTCAAAGCCCCAAGTCAAATTGTTATCGAGCTATCTTGCTGACAAGATTTCATTATCATTATATTACAAGGGGCATAAATCTGGAAAAACCAGAATTTTTTCCAAAGTTAATCAGGTAATCTACTCATCATCCCAATAAGTGCACAAAGTTTCAAGGCCCTTGCTCAAATAGTTATCAAGACACAGTTTGCTTGAACAAATTTGCCAGTCCCAGCAGTTTCCCTATATATTTTAAAGGAGAAAAAAAAAAAACATGGCTCAAACAACAATCTCTCAAACTCTCAAGGGGATCCCTGTAATCATTTTTATGCCCTCGCCATGGATTCCTGGAACAGTATTTTCCCATCAAAAATCTATTAAACACTTGTAATTTTTGTTACTTGTTTCATAAGCACTTCCTGAAAATGATGACTCTGCACTCCAGCACACACCTATCAGTTTTACCTGTTGGGTAAAGAAATTGATTTATCATTAAAACAGCAAAATTGCTCTTCAAAACAGCAAAAAAAAAAAAAAAAAGCTATCAAAACAGCTCATACATTTGGGGTATCCTACTCATCAAACAGCCGGCCTCAGTGGTTCAGTTGGATGCGCTGTCCGACTGGAGACCAGGAGGTCGCGGGTTCAACCCCGCTGAGGTCGGCAACATTCTTTCGTGGAGATTGATCATGAAATATTTTCTACGGTCATTCTCTCCCTTCCACTGATTCAAGAAGGGCAAGTGTCAGTTTCTGTCGAAAGAATGTGCACAATACTGGTTAACTGCTTAGAGGACTAAGCCTGCCCAGTAAACGTGTGGTTAGGTAAACTGACCACGCTCGACATGACCCCATTGGGTTGACTGGACCGTAAAACCTCAACACAAACAAATACTCATCAAACAACAAAGAAATTTTTGGGCAGTCACCTATGAAGTCGCCAATAATAAAAGATAATTTGACCTTCAGTTAGCCATATACAGGAACATATTCATGCATTGAGTATATCTGGGTGTGTTACTGTATTATCTGTTGGCCTCTGCTCACAGTGGGCAGATGGAAGGTGAGCAAAATATTTTCGTTAGTTTTTAGCTCATCTGAGCCAAAGGCTCAAGGTGAGCTTTTGTGACCGCTCCATGACCGTCGTCTGTCGTGCGTCTGTAAACAATTTTTTTTTTTTACTTAAAAGACATCTCCTCCTAAAGGGAGAATGGATTTTGAAATAATTTTACAGGAATGTTCCTTGGGTGACCCTCTACCAAAATTGCTTAAAAGGTTCAGCTGCTGAACAAAATGGCCGCCAGAGCTAAAATTAGAAAAAACATTAAAACGACATCTACTCCAAGGCCACTGGCCCAATTAAAAAATAATTTCACAGGAATATTCCTTGGGTGACCCTCTACCAAAATTGCTCAAACCGTTCTGCTCAAATGAACAAGATGGCCACCAGAGCTAAAAATAGAAAAACCTTTAAACGTCTTCTCGTCTGTCAACAATTTACTTAAAAGACATCTCCTGCTAAACCAGTGAACGGATTTTGAAATAATTTTACAGGAAGGGTCCTTGGGGTACCCTCTATCAAAATTGCCTAAATGGTTCTGCTCAGCTGAACAAAATGGCTGCCAGAGCTAAAAATAGAAAAGCCTTAAAACGACATCTTCTCCAAGGCCACTGCCACTGGCCCGATTTCAAAATAATTGCACAGGAATATTCCTTGGGTGACCCTCTACAAAATTGCTCAAACTGTTCTGCTTGGATGAACAGAGACAGAGCTAAAAATAGAAAAACCTTTAAACGACTTCTTCTCATTAACCAGTGAACGGATTTTAAAATAATTACACATGAATGATCCTTGAGTGACCCTCTACCAAAATTGCTCAAACCTTTCCACTCGGATGAACAAAATGGCCGCCAGAGCTAAAAATAGAAAAACCTCTAAACAATTTCTCTGCCTAAACCAGTGGTTGGATTTTAAAATAATATCACATGAATGTTCCTTGGGTGACCCTCTACCAATATTGTTTAAATCATTCTGCTTGGATGAACAAAATGGCAGCCCGAGCTAAAAATAGAAAAACCTTTAAACATCTTCTCTTCCTTAACCAGTGGATGGATTTTGAAATTTCACAGGAATGTTCCTTGGGTGACCCTCTACCAACATTGCTCAAACCGTTCCGCTCGGATGAACAAGATGGCTGCCAGAGCTAAAAATAGAAAAACCTTCAAACGACTTCTCCTCCTTAACCAGTGGATGGATTGTAATAGGCAATTTTTTAAAAAATTGAAGAGAAAACAGTCAAAACCAAGTAAAGCACTGATCCAACCTGTCTCAAATGTTCATGTCTCAAAGGCACCCACGGCCAACAGCAAAATTACTCTTCAAAACAGCAAAAAAAAAAAAAAGCTATCAAAACAGCTTATACATTTGGGGTATCCTACTCATCAAACAGCCGGCCTCGGTGGTTCAGTTGGATGCGCTGTCCGACTGGAGACCAGGAGGTCGAGGGTTCAAACCCCGCTGAGGTCGGCAACATTCTTTCGTGGAGATTGATCATGAAATATTTTCTACGGTCATTCTCTCCCTTCCGCTGTATACCATTAGAAAGCAGGCATGTACAGGTCTGGGTTGAATCTTCAGTAACTTGAACTACTGATCCCTCAAACTTTTCATATTGGCCCTTGCAAGCTTGAGGCATCAAGGTTTTTGATATCCCACAGACAAGATTTCATTATCATTATATTACTAGAGGCCCAAGTGGGCCAGAAATAGCTCCCTGAATAAGGCTGATCATGATATGTTACATTGTGCTATGGTGGCCATCTTGGCTATCAGATCAGATTGCCTCTAGCAATCCAGACTCTGATGTTGTTTGAAGAGTTTCAAGATTGCTGTCATGGCCACCATCTTGGATATTGGAAATGAACGATTTAGCAATTCTGAATTTCCATGTCACCCAGATGCCTCCCAACAAGTTTCTGCTCCATCTGACTTACTGTTTGGGAGGTGATGTGGTTTGAAGATTTTCAAGATGGCCGCCATGGTGGCCATCTTGGATATTGGAACGGAATGATGTAAGCAATTCTCAATTTCCAAAACACCGTAATGCCTCCCATCAAGTTTAAGCTCAATCAGACTTACCATTCGAGAGCAGATGTAATATGAAGATTTTCAAGATGGCTGTTACGGTGGCCACCTTGGATATCAGAACGGAATCATTTTAGCAATTCTAAATCTCCATGCTGCCCTGATGCCTCACAAGCTAACTTGGAGCAAAGCTAACAATTGAAGAACTTCAAGATGGCTGCTGTGGTGGCCATCATGGATTCGTAACAAAATGGTTTTAGCAATTACTGAATCTCCATATCGCCCCAGTGCCTCCCAATCTGGCTCAATCTGACATCAATTTGAGAGCAGATAAGTGTTGAAGATTTTCAAGATGGCCACCTTGGGAGCCATCTTAGATATCCGCACAGAAGGATTTCTGAATCTCTATGTTGCTTTGATGCCTCCCATCAAGTTTGGGCTCAATCTGCATTACAGTTTGGGAGATGTGGTTTGAAGAATTTCAAGATGGCCGTCATGGCTGTCATCTTGGATGTCAGAATGGAACTAATTTAGCAGTTCTAAATCTCCATATCTTTCTAATGCCTCCCATCAAACTTCAGCTAAATCAGACTTACCGTTTCGGAGCATATGTCATTTCTTGATTTTAAAGCTGGCCCCCATAGTGGCCATCTTGGATATTGGAACGGAACAAATTTAGCAATTCTAAATCTCCATGTAACCCCAATAACTCCCATCAAGTTTGGGTTCAATATGACTGACATCGGAGCAGACCTGGTTTGAACATTTTCAAGATGACCACTGTGGCAGCAATCTTGGATATTGGAATGGAATGGAATGATTTTAGCAATTCTGCATCTCTGTGTTGCTCCGATGCTTCCGATCAAGTTTCAGCTCAATCTGACACTGTTTGGGATGTTTGAAGATTTTCAAGATGGCCACCATGGTAGCCATCTTGGATATCAGAATGGAGTGATTTTAGCAATTGTAACTCTCCATGTGGTCCCAATGCCTCCAACCAAGTTTGGACTCCATCTGACTTAGGGTTCAGCAGCAGATGTGGTTTCAAGCCCAGGCAGAGGCAGCCATCTTGGATAGTCGAACAGAAAGATTTTTGTACTTCTGAATCTCTGTGTTGCTCCAATGCTTTCCGTCAAGTTTCGGCTCAATCTGACTTAAGATTTGGTAAAAGATGCCGTTTAAAGAATTTCAAGATGGCCACTATGGTGGCAACCTTGGATATCGGTACCAAAAGATTTTTGCCATTCTGAATCAGATACCTCTCATTAAGTTTCAGCTCAACCTGACTTGCAGTTTGATAGATGTCGTTTGAAGAATTTCAAGATGGCAACCATGGTGGCAGCCACCTTGGATATCGGAATGAAACAATTTTAGCAATTCTGAATCTTTATGTCACTGTGATACCTCCTATCAAGTTTCAGCTTCGGTTACGGTTTGGGTTCGGCTTACGCTTTGGGAGGAGATGTTGTTTGAAGAATTCCAAGACCATCTTGGATATGGCAACGGACAATTTGAGCAATTCGGAATCACTATGTTGCCACAATGCCTTCCACTAAGTTTTAGCTCAATCCAACTTATGGTTCTGGAGGAGATGTCGAAAATGTGAAAAGCTAACAAAGCTCCAGATGAGCTAACAATGGTCAAAACTCTGGAAAAAAATTGAAAAAATCAGAATTTTTTTAAAAGTTAATCGGGTCATCTACTCATCATCCCCAATAATCACACCAAGTTTTAAGGCCCTAGCTCATGTAATTTTTGTGATATCTTGCTTACAAGATTCCATTATCATTATATTACAAGGGGCATAACTAAAAACAAATTGGAATCTTTTCAAAAGATAACAAAGTAATCTACTCATTATCCTCAATAAGCATACCAAGTTTTCAGACCCTTGCTCAAATAGTTCTTAAATTTTTGCTGACAAGATTTCATGATCATTATATTACAAGGGACATAACTCAGAAGTTAATCAGGTAATCTACTCTGACATGGGCAAAATTTTCAGCAGACATTATTTTGAAATATTTTTTATTTCTTCCAGAAAACAGGACCTGGCATTTCATACTGCTTGGGATACAATCTGAATAAATTGCTAAACCAACTTTCCTGGCAAAATAAAGATATCATAAATCTGTCATCTGCTAGGAATAATACTTCAAGGTAGAATCTACCAGCAAGAAGTGAACACTGTAATCAAGGTGAAATATGCAAGCAGATTTTCACTTTTTCTACTGCTGTGACCTTGAAAATTGGGTCATGGTCACTAAAATCTAATCAGTTCTTTTTTATGTCCCAATTATATATTTATGAAAATTTGGTAAGAATCCAACCACTGGTTCACAAGATATTGTACAGATAAGACGCTGCCGTGCCAACCGGATCCGCACCACTCCTCATAGGTGGGAGAACATAACAAGTTCTGCAAGATACCAGTGAAAAGATGATGCAATACAGTACAAAACATGTATAGTATTTGTTTATTATTATATTTAAAAAAAACAACACAAAAAAACATGTGCCTAGTTCAGATTCTGACCAGCAGCAGATAACAATGAGCTGACAACAAAAGTTTTTTCATTTTTCCTGTTAAACTGGGCTTAGCATTTTACACCTCCAGATAAGGTGATAAATAATGCAATGATAAAGGAAAATTTTACTTTTGCACCTAAACATACCTTATGGGACTTTATTGGAATCGCCTCAGTGAGGCATTTCCAACAAGTACCCATCAGATATGTTTAGGTGCAAAAATAACAAAAATTACTTTCCAAATACACTCATTATCTGAACCAAACTGTGTTGATTTGGGTAAACTGGCAAGCTCTGTTTTCTCAGAAAATAATAAAAAAAAATAATTCTAAAACATATGTCAACTGTTGTCTGAGACAGTCTAAAGCTCAACAAATGAACACAAATGGTTTAATGCACAATCATATACTACAATGCTGACACATTATGTAAACATCTGTCTCTGAAAAATCTATGTCTCTGTTCTTTTTCATCTTTTTTGCCAAAGTAAGCCGAAAGTTTTGGTGTATTTTTCAAATTTTCATCTTCTTCGTCATCATCTTCCCTGAAAAAAATAAACCAGAAAGTATATTTTAACCCTTGTCATGCTGTTATTAAGAAGCCACTCCCACTTCTAAGTTTCAGCCAATCAGATTGCTTGATCACGGCTGTTGGATGAAATTCACATACTTGATGATAAACAGTGCAGATCCAGATCAGTTGGCTTCTGAAGAAGCCAACTGATCTGGATCTACACTGTTTGCAAATTCAAGGCATGTCCGGGTTCAGCAGGACAAGGGTTAAAACATTCAACACGCTCTATGGAACTATGGAAAGTATGTTTTTCCCCGGACAGGGTCCATCCTCTAAGCAGTTACTCAGTACTTCAGCAGCACATACTTTCACCAGTAACTGACAACAGGCCTCCTAGTGGCCCACTTTGAAAATATAGGTTTTTATGTAGGTTCTTCTTACTCAAAATATAGGTTATTTACAGGTTTTTCAATAAAAAATATAGGTTAAAAAAAGGTTCTTCCAAACTCACATAGAGATTTAAAACTGAAGAAAAAATATTTGATGAATTTTTGCACCACAATTATTCTGATAAAGTTGATCTGAATTTTACATAGTCCGAGCGAGCAAAGCGAGCAAGGAAAAAAATACAATTTCTTGACAGTTTTCATCACTTTTTTGGGACTAAAAAGTAAAAATAGTAGGGCATTTTGAAGAAAAGTTAGGGTTGAGTCGCGAAAAGGTTCAAAAAGTGAAAAATATAGGTTTTTTCATGAAAATACAGGCTTTTTATAGGTTTTATGAATAAAATAAAGGTTTTATAGGTGTGACACAAAATTATAGGTTATTATAGGTTTTATAGGTTTCGCTAGGAGGCCTGTGACAACTGCTCTTCTTGGATTAATAGCAGAAAAGTTATGGTGGCTGAGCTTGGATCTGAACTTGCAATCTTCCTTTAAGAGTAGCCTCCATCATTTCTGAAAGGATTCAAGTATTAGGGAACTAAATTCCAATCTGCAGATGTTGGTCGGTCTCGCTGGCTCAGTTGGATGCGCTGTCCAACTGGAGACCAGGAGGTCGCGAGTTAAACCCCCGCTGAGGTCAGCAACATTCTTTCGTGGAGATTGATCGTGAAATATTTTTTACGGTCATTCTCTCCCTTCCGCTGATTCAAGAAGGGCAGTTGTCAGTTTCTGGCAAATGTGCACAATACTGGTTAACCGCTTAGAGGACTAAGCCTGCCAAGTAAACATGTGGTTAGGTAAACTGACCACGCTTGACATGACCCCTTTGGGTTGACTGGGCCGTAAAACCTCAACACAAACAAATCTGCAGATGTTGCTGGAGGCAAAATCTCCAGGACTCAGTTGTTCAAACTAACAATGTCGTTAGTCAACAAATCATTAAAATATGGCATTTACGCTAATATTTTTGCTGAAAAAATGAGAGTAGCATTTGCATTTACCAGTCAATTAGATATTGTATGCTCTACTGTCCTTTTGACAACACTCAGAAAGACATTTGCTTGACGTTTTATTTTAAATGAAAATATTTTGTTCTGACTGACCATACCTTTTCAGAAACCATTTGTCTTTTCTGTTTCTGTGTTTTGTCCTCAAATAGGTACCCTAAAATTAAATTTACGGCCAAAAATTGATCTGACCTATGCAATTTCTATAGTAAAGTGATTTTTGGAAGGTTTGTCTTAGAAAATATTTTTTACTTTTCTTTGCTGAATTCAAATTATTGATGTTTCACAACAATATTGTGAAAATTTCAGAAAAAATTGAACAAGTGGAACTTGTTGAAAATCTGCCTCCAAATTACCTACCCTACAGATTTCTGCATAATTTGAATTCTTTTTTACTATGGAAAAAAGTGAATATATTTTTTTAAAAAACCAATGACAAGAATAAAACTTTTTGTGCATAGATAGTTATGACAAACGGTTTTGCATTAAATCATGACAAAAATTTGCAAATCAACATCTTTGTAAAGCGCCAAGCAAAAAATGACTTTCTGAAAGCTGTCGAAATCACAGCAGAAAGTTAACATTTTGACTATTAACAAGCTCGATAAGCTAACGATGCTTTGAACAACTGGGCCCAGGTGTATCCATTCACTTTTGTACCAACCATTTAAAATTAACTCCATTCTTATCTATGATGGTATAAGCTGTCGACCAGCTGACACGAACAAACTGCGGGAAACCAAACACTTTGTCCAGAGTACTTGCCATAAACTTCTTTGTGTTGGGGTCTGCAAAACAGAGGACATCATATGGGCCGTGCCATGCGAAAAGGTTTCTTCGGGCATATGAGGACAGCAAAGGCCCAGATCAGACTGCTCTGACGAGCAGTCTGATCAGGGCCTTAGCTGTCCACAAACAGAATCATTGGATACTATAGAATGTTGCAATGGAGAGAAAATTCCCCCATGATACTTTGCACATGATCAGAATGATAGGTATCTTTGCATTTGGCGATTGTTCGATGGCACTTTTTCGCTTGACACAGCCCATATGAGAGACATTTTATATGAAGTTATCAAAATGTCATCTGCTTCAGTTGTGATTCAGCAGATGACAAATTTTTCTTAGTTGCGTTTGAAAAATAGGGTATGATATTTCATTCAAATGGTCATTTTGGAGACAATATAACATATAATATAACATAAAATATCAAGCCCGATTCTCAGGGGAAAATAAGAAAAATATTTCAAAATGCTGTCCACTGAAGCTATTAAGGCAGTAAACATTCTGGAATAAATCTTAGTCAGCTACAGAAGACTAAAGACATTTTTTAATTTAAAAAAAAAAACAAAAAAAAAACAAAGATTTGCAAAGTGAGATACTCGTTCTCTGGGAGCAAGCCTCACTAATTTTCTGACATCAAGAAGAATTTTAACCCTTGTCCTGCTGAACCAGGATATACCCTTCGTTTGCAAACAGTGTAGATCCAGATCAGTGAAGAAGCCAACTGATCTGGATCTGCAGTGTTTGTTATTCAGAATGTGAATTTGTGTCAACAACCTAGATCAACTAATCTGATTGGCTGAAAATTGGAAGTGGGTGTGGCATCTTAATCTATTCAGCATGACAAGGGTTAATTGTAAACAATTTGCCTAATGGGGAATTGATACACTTTCAGGAGAGGCAACTCTCAAATTTGCCACACCCACTTCTATGTTTTCAGCCAATCAGATTGCTTGATCCGGATTGTTGCTCTAAGTTCACATACTTACTGGCAAACAGTGCAGATCCAGATCAGTTAGCTTCTTCAGAAGCCAACTTATCTGGATCTGCACTGTTTGTAAAGGCAGAGTATATCCTAGTTCAGCAGGACAAGGGTGGTTTAAATGATTTGCTCTACAAAGAAAGAATATGCTCCATCAAAAGTAGGGAGCAAAGTCTAACCATTTAGAATAAAGCCCTTTTCAGAAGCAGATTGGTGCACAGAAAAGCAAACAGAAAAGTCACAAATATTGCCTGCCCTATAAAAAATGGTCTAAAATCTACCCTGTATATACAGTACCCTTAACAATTTCAAAAGAAGATTTATATTACACCTACACATATAATTATACCCTCATACTAAAGAGAACCTTAACATTCTTACATGAAGATTGATCATGAAATATTTTCTACTTTCATTCTCTCCCTTCCGCTGATTCAAGAAGGGTATTGTCAGTTTCTGGCAAAAGAATGTGCACAATACTAGTTAACCGCTTAGAGGACTAAGCCTGCCCAGTGAACGGGTGGTTAGGTAAACTGACCACACTCGACATGACCCCATTGGATTGACTGGGCCGTAAAACCTCAACACAAACAATAAAGAGAACCTTTGATATCCAAATCCGTAATATAACTATATGCTAAATAAGCTGGGGAAACATTTTGCATGAAATGTCAAAGCCTTAACTTTAATCTAGCATACGCTGTAGTCTGCACTTCAGAGGCAATATCCATCCCTATTACCAAAATTTAATGTGTATCTAACATATATTGCACCTTCAGTGGTCTAAGTAAACCTATAAGATATTGGCCAAATCTTTTTCATCACCATATATATATACATGAATATAACATCACTGAAATGAAAATAAAAAGTTAAGACTCCCAATATTCTGCAGCCATTCACAATGCAAGCTTGCTGATACATTATATGTTATAATACATGTTCTTAATTATAATACACGTACATTAGCTATTCATACCAGATTCAGTGCCATTTTTTGTACTCTGAATCTATCACATATAAAACAATGTGACATCACATACTGACCAATTTTATTACCAATTTAAGACATGTTACATTCTCATTAATAATTGCATCCTAAATTTATTACAAACATTGGTGAATTTATTGACCCCCCCTCATATGTATAATGACAAAATATTTGTTTTGCAAGCTCAGTCTAAGGCTTCCAAGTTTAAAATTTCTGGTTTAATAGAAGTGTAAACAAAACTGAAGCTCTAAATTTAACCCATTATAGTCTGGTTTTGTTTGTGTTGGGGTTTAACGACACGTCAACCCTTGTGGGTTATTTTGTGTCGTCTCCCAGAGAAAGGAAGAAAAGAGATAGAAGAGATAGTAGAGGAGATGAAAGAGAGGGACAGGGAAGAAAGAGGAAAAGGAATGAAAGTGAAGAAACAGAAGAAATTAAAACATTCCCCCTCCACCCTTACCTGCTACAAGGATAGCAGGCCTTGCCCAACTGAAAGCCAGTATCAGTTGGACGCCCCGGTGACGCAAGATACTCGAAACCTTCGCCACACCCGACCACCCCACATTATAGGGTCTCCAGTTTGCAAATAGTTTAGCCATTTTTCTCTAGAGTTATCTAAATCACATAGCCGGACATACCTAAAATTAAAATTCAACTTTTCCATTATACAGTGTGTGGGGAATCTCTAAGAATATCTGAATCACATAGCCTGACATACCTAAAACTGAAATTCAACTCTTTCAATATATTAAGTGTGTGGGGGTAGTTTATTGTCTAAAATGGGTTAAACACTTTCAAGTCCAGATATTAGTTTTGTAACTGTCCTGATAACTCACCATTAGGATAGCCAGAACCATAGTTGGAATCTTCAAACTGTAAGCCTTCTATGAAGGTCCAGTTCTTTACCGCTTTGTCTCTTGCTACCTGTAGATATCAAATGAGTTGTTTTGATATTTTAGGGAGAATATATACAAATTTAGGGAAGACAACTCTGTCAAAATTGTTTTTTTCTCCCATCTGAAAAGGAATCCACTCTAAAAGGAAAGAATTTACTCCATTTGGGAGCAAATTCTTTCCTTTTAGAATGGATCCCTTTTCAGAAGAATTTGCAAATTCTTTCCTTTTAGAGTAGACCCCTTTTCAGAAGGGTTTGGTAATAGATGTTACAAAACTTGTTAAAATAACAGAAAATTTGCCTTGGTCACTGTGACCTCTTTATTTTGAAGTCAAATGTCACGTCAAACTGACTCATAATTGGGAAGTATAGTGCTCAGACATGAAATTCTCTTCGATAAAAGGCAAGATCACTGAACCATGAAATATAAGTCAATGTGACCTACTTTTTTTAAGTCAAATTTCTGGTCATACTGAGTCAAAATCCATAAGTATGATGTTTAGACATCAAATACTCTTCAAGATAAGGCAAAATCACTAGAGTAAGAAATGTAGGTCATTGTGACCTACATTTATTTTTGTGTCAAAGTTTGGGTCATACTGACTCATAATATATAAATATGATGTTTATAGATCAAATACTCTTCAAGATATAAAAATAAGGCAAAATTACTGGACTGTGAAATATAGGCCACTGTGTCAAATTTCAGGTCATACTGATTCATAATCTATAAGTATGATGTTTGTACATCAAAAACTCTTCAAAATATAAGACAAAATTACTGGACTATGAAATGTAGATTACTGCATCCACATTTATTCTGATGTCAAACTTCGGGTCATATGACTCATATAAGTATGATGTTTAATTGTTTATACACAAACTCTTCGAGATATAAGGTAAAATTACTGGACTGTGAAATGTAGGCCACTGGATCTACATTTATTATGAGGTCAAACTTCAGGTCATATTGACTCAAAATCCAAAAGCAGATGTTTATACATCAACTATTCAAGATGTAAAGAAAAATCACTGGACCATGTATAGTCACTGTGATCTCATTTATCTGAGGTCAAACTTAGGTCATACTAACTCATAATCAGAAAGTATGGTGTTTAAATCTGAAATACTCAAGATATAAGGCAAAACTAGAGCTAGTGTTTGTTAAACACTATGCCCCCAACTGCCTGATTTTAACACTGCTTGACTCCAACACTGCTTGCCCATGACGGTAACAACAGTACAAATATATGAGATTTCAATGTTATTTTATCAAAAGGGAAATAACTCTAAAATAGGAGATAATTCGGATATGAAAAAAATAGGGGTCACCTATTTTTTCATGAGGAATCAATATATGAAATATCAAAACATTAGCATACATGGTTCTAAACTAATGCTATACACAATAAAGAAACAACATTTAATGGCCAGATACTGCAATGGGTCATAACCAACATTTCATTTAATTGGTTCAAAATTTAATCAGATGATCTCCTCCTCAATCCCAATCAGTATACCAAATATCATGGCTCTGGCTTGAATACTTTTTGAGATATCTTGCTGACAAGGTCAAAATGCCTAGAACTACAAAGGGCCATAACTATGTCAATTTTTCATAAAATTCCCTAAAAATCAAATCAGGTAATCTCCACATCATCCCCAATCAGCATACAATATTCAATACCCCAGCTTAAGTACTTTTTGAGACATCTTTCTGTCAAGGTCAAAATGCGCAGAACCACAAAGGGCTGTAACTATATCAATTTTTCTCGGAATTCTCTCAAAATCTAATCAGGTAATCTACACATCATTCCCACTCACTATATCGAATTTCAAGAACCCAGCTTAAATACTTTGAGATATCTTGCTCACAATATTTAATTCTGATTTTTTTCAAAGGGGCATAACTCTAAAAAAAAAAAAAAACATGCGGGACAAGAAAAAAATATAGGTCAGCTATTTTTCCATGGGGAACCCATATATAAAATTTCAAAACCCTAGCATGCAGGGTTCTTAAGATATGGCATGCACAAAAAAGCATGACATATGGACAAACAGACAGACGGATGAATGAAGGCAAAATAATATGCTCTATCAATTTCATTCGAATTTGGGAGCATAATCAGGTCATCTACTCATCACTACCAATCGATTCATCAAGTTTCAAGGCTCCAGCTTCAAATGTTTTTGAGATATTTTGCTGACATGGAAAACATGCCCAAATTTACAAAGGGCCATTACTCATGAAATATTTTTCAGAATTTACACAAAAGTTAATCAGGTCATCTACTCATTATTTTACATCACTTTGTCAAAGTTGGGGGCATAATCACTGGACCATGAAATATAGCTCATGTTGAATTTTACCTAACTTGCTACAAGACTTCCCCGCATGGGAGGTTTGTGCGAGGAACATTATTTTTCACTCTGCCCCATGTAACCTTGGGGTGGGATCAAAAGGTCGCCTAACCTGTAACTAGAGTTTGAAATGATGACGAGTAGGATCTCTTTGATGATAAAAAGCATTGCCATTAACACACTTTTTATCCCCACATTTTTTTTAAAAAAGCAATGGGGATATGTTGTGAAAACCTCCGTTCGTCCATCAGGCTATCCCCTCCTAAATCACTGAGCGGAATTTAACCAAATGATACAGGACTTCCCCACATGGCAAGTGGTCATTTTTCTATATAATCTATACATTTGTATCCTGACAAAAATGTATAGATTATATAGAAAAATGACCGTAAGTGGTCATTTTTCTATATTATCTATACATTTTTGCATTCAGTCTAAACTGTATCCAAACAAAAAAGTATAGATTATATAGAAAAATGACCATTATTTTAAATTTTCTACATAATATCTACATTGTTGTTTAGATACAACAAGGCTGTTTAGCTAGCATGGGTTTTGCTTTGGATTGCAGCAATAGTGTTATAAAGAGGTTGTTGTGTCCTTACTTTGGCACAAATACTGGCTGCCCCCACTATCTGATAATCAGCATCTGCCTTTGCTGCAACTGTTATATCTAGCTGTGGGAAAATTTCCTTTAGCTTGGCTTGGTACTTGCTGGGATCTCCAACTGTGTCAACATAAACCTGAAACATGTATGGATCATTCTGTAACAATAACTATGGTCGTATTTTAGTCAGAAAAAAAGGGGCCATAACTCTCATAATTGGCAGATTTTACCCTAAATTGAACTTGACCTATATTTTATAATTATATACCTGTGTATAAAATATGAATCCAATACAGCAATCCTTTTTAAAAAATATCGAAAGGAAAACATTTTTTGAAGGTGAAAAAGGGCCATAACTCCCATAATAATGGGTGGATTTTACCCTAAATCGAACTTGACTTCTATTTTATGATTATATACCTGTGTATTAAATATGAATCCAATACACTAATGTTTTCAAAAGATACCAAACGGAAACAATTTTTCAACATTGAAAATGGGCCATAACTCCAAACATAATTGGTGGATTTTACCCTAAATCAAACTTGACCTATATTTTATAATTATATGCTCGTGTATAAAATATGAATCCAATTCACTAATATTTTCAAAAGTAATGAAACGGAAACCATTTTTCAAAGTTGAAAATGGGCCATAACTCCCAAAATAATTGGTGGAAATTTTAGGACATTAACTCAAAAATAGACATTTCATTATCCAAGAGAGGTTTAATAAATTGATATACGGTATTAATACAATCATAAAATGTGGCATTTGACAGCCTGTAAAATTGCAGTTAGTCACTAGTTCTTGAACTGGATAAAAAAAAATGAAATGATTTTTTCTTATCTCTGAATTAATGTTGCCAATATTATTCAGAAACAAGATAAAAAAAAAATCATTTCATTTTTTTCATTGGCCTGAAGTGCACGTACTGTTTTCAAAGGGGAAAACTTGTAACAATGAAGCACTTTTTGCCTGAAACTTTCCAAACTGAGCCCAACTTCCTGAAATTCTGGCTCCAACCCTGCAATATGCATCAATTGTTATTAGGTGGTGCTGCAAGTTTAGTGACACTTACTGACAAGAGACAGGCAACATACCTCTAATTAACCCTTAAAGCGCCAAGAAAAACTGCATCTGAAAATGTCGTCTGTTTATGTCGTCTGCTGAATATTCTTGCAATCTTCTCAAAGCTATTTTTGCATACCGGCAAACAGTGTGGACCCAGATCAGACTGCTCCTACAGGAGCAGTCTGATCTGGGTCCACACTGTTTGCAGAAATGACTTTTAAAAACACAAGCAGAAGATAAAGCAGACGACAATTGTTGTGATTGGCGCTTTAAGGGTTAAGGTCATATTTGAATGAAAACATACGCTGTGAGTACCTTTTTAGCATCTAATGAGAACTCAAAATGAACAGAAGAAGTATTTTTGGCACCAAATCATATTCTGAGTACTATTAACTAGAATTACCTTGGAGAAATGATTCTCATTTACAACCTGCTTGTTTGAGTCTTGTTCAAAGGGAAACGCTCACAAAATATAAAGTATGTCTGATGTTCAAGATATTTACAAACTGAACATTTTGGCCCAAGTTTTATCCAACTCCATCAAAAAATGAGGAAGTTACTGGAGTTTTTAGCTTTTGTAATTGTCAACATGGGTGCCGCCATTTTGAATGTTTAATGAAGGACTGAAAAATTCTGAGATGACAATAAAAATTTCTGCTAGACAGAAAACACTGCAATTTTAGGGAAAATAAGTCGCTATTATACCAAAGAAGACATTTGCAGAAAGATAGCATTTAACATTTTTGCATATTTGAGTTACTTAGTTTTTGCACATTTAATTAGGTGCAAATGACGTCACAAACTCACAACAAAGGTGGCACACACGACAGTTTTGTTTGAAATCTTCAAATACCTATAACTTTCTTAATTTCCAACCAATTTTGCTAACATTTGCATCAAATTTCTTAGCAAATGTAGGGCTTTCACTTTAAACAGATTAATAATATTGTGAGTGTTTTCCTTTAATGTCACATAATTCCATGTCACATGTTTTCCTTTAAGGTCACATAAATCAATATCTCGAAGTTCAACAGACTCTGAAATACTTTGAGACATTCAAACCATGACATATCAGATTTGCAGAATTGAGAAAAAATAAAACGAACCACACTTCACAAATGAATATGTTATTTGACTCCTGGTTTGAGACATACTGAAAATATTGTGGAAAAGAGGAGAAATTGCTCCTGAGGAGCAATTTCCCCTCTTTTCCACAATATTATGTTATCTGTTGTTAGAGTTCCATGTTACAACAGGGACCAGATTTACACTTCGAAATAAGCGGTTATTCGAGATAAGCCAGGTCGAGATAACGAGAATTGACTGTGGGTCATTTTGTGTCGTCTCCTAGAGGAAGAAAATAGAGCTACAAAAGAGCTAGTAGAGGACAGAAAGAGAGACATAGAGTAGGATAAAGGAAAAAGCAAATGAGTGCAGAAACAGAAAAATTATCAAAATAACCTCATCCCCTATCTGCTGCAAGTACAGCAGGTCCTTACCACCACTCTACCACCCACTAATTCCTACCGTAAAATAGATTGGTACAAAACTACCTTATTTACCCTAAAAATTGGGACATTATCATACTTGTCCTAAAATTTCAACAAGTCCGTTTTACGACCTCACAGCTCTAGATAAGAGGGAGTATTTTTTCTTATTTCTCAATGAAAACATGTTGTGGGTATTCATTAGAAGTATATTAAACAATCACTTGTAATTAAAGGCCATTTGTTTTTATGGAAAATAAGTGTAAATTTACCTGTACTGAGCAAGCACCCATCTTGAAGAACCACTTTTTGGCTTTGCCTAAGCAGCTTACATAACACAGGTTTAACTGGAATAAAATTGTCATTCAGTAATTTTGTATTGACTGAGTTACAGGTCTGCAGCGGGCCAATAGTCAATGGCAGACCTGTACATCTGCCAATGTTACTTGATTATTAACATTTATACAGCATACCTCTTGGACATTCACTCCTCTATCTAGCACCTTCTGAATCAAACCAATAGCACAATCATGAGACAAAGCATTTAGGTTGTACTTGAATCTACAAAACAATATAAAAGATGGTTGGTTGGTTGTGTTGTGGTTTTATGGCCCAGTCAACCCAATTGGGTCATGTCAAATGCAGTCTGTTCACTTAACCACACTTTTACTGGGCAGGCTGTCCTCTAAGTGGTTGACCAGTATTGTGCACATTCTTATGCCAGAAACTGACAACTGCCCCTTTCTGATTCAGCTGAAGGGAGAGAATAACCATAGAAAATATTTCAAGATTAAATCCCCACGAGAGAATGTTGCTGACCAGGCGGGTGTGTAACCCGTAACCTCCTGACCACCAGTCAAATGCACATCCAACTGATTGATGATTTGATGTTTTATGTCATTCAACTATTCAAGATTTTTTTTTCTGTTAAACTTTATTTGCATATAATTGCCTGTTACACTGCATGCTTCTTTAGGGATCCAAGCAGTCCTTATGGTATGTCATACATAATTATACACACTGTCATACAAAATTATATACATAATTATTTACATTATGTAGAATCAAGTACTCAAGTTATACCAGACAAAAAAATCTTAACTGTATTTTTTCAGTTTAAGAGACATTTGACCTGGCAAAATAATGGGGAAAAAGTGGAGGAGTTGGAGTGTTAGAGGCGTGAGTCTGCCTGAGAGAAAACATTTAGGTTGTACTTGAATCTACAAAACAATATAAACAAGAGCTTCGAAAGCAAAGGCATTATATGCCCCTGGCAAGTAATAAGTTGTAGCACATATACTGACTCCTGTATAATTCAGTGCTCAAGATGTAATCTGTAAGTGGAGTTAATTGGAAACAAAAAAAATACCAAAATTTTCAAACTGCTGATATTTGGTGAACTGTAACCTCAAAACAATATGTGTTGCTCCACATCATGGTGTAACTATTTACAAAGTTTCAGCTTGATTGGATGTAAACTACAGGAGGAGTAATTTTCAAAGGGACATAACTCTGCAAAATATTTGGTGGACTGTAACCTCGAAACAATATGCACTGCTTCAAAAAATGGTCAATAAATCACAATGAATCAAGTTTCAGCTTGATCGGATGTAAACTGTAGGAGGAGTTAGCCGGAAACAAAAATTTTACGGAAATTTCCGAAGGGGCATAACTCTGTCAATATTTGGTGTACTGTAACCCCAAAATAATATGCGCTGCTCCACATCATCGTGTACCTATTGATCGGATGTAAACTTAGGAGGAATTTGCCTGAAACGAAAAGTTTACAGAAATTTTCAAAGGGACATAACTCTGCTTATATTTGGTGGACTGTAATCTCGAAAAAATATACGCTGCTGCACATCATGATCTAACTATAAATCAAGTTTCAGCTTGATTAGATGTAAACTGGAGGAGGAGTTAGCTGGAAACGAAAACTTTACAGAACTTTTCAAAGGGGCATAACTCTGCTAATATTTAGTAGACTGTAACCTCAAAACAATATGTGCCGCTCCACATCATGGTCTAACTATAAATCATGTTTCAGCTTGATGGGATGTAAACTGTAAGAGGAGTTAACGGGAAACAAAAAGTTTACAGAAATTTTCAAAAGGTCATAACTCTACTAATATTTAGTGGACTGTAATCCCGAAACAATGGGCTGCTCCACATCATGGTCTAACTATGTACCAAATTTCAGCTTAATCTGATGTAAACTGTAGGAGGAGTTAGCTGGAAACGAGAAAGTTTGCGGACAGACGGGCGCCAGATCCTGTAACAAAATATGTCCCGTTTTTCAAACATGCGTATAATAAAAACATGAAACATTCCCCGCCACTATTGGGTGGTGGGGGAATAAGTTAACTCTATCCAAAATTGACAAAATTTGCCCATTAGTATTCCTAAACAGGGTCTCCACAATACCAATGCAAGTTTGATGGACAGCCACACAGACGACCAGCATGAATCAAATGTAATGCCTTGCCACTATCATGTGGCAGGGTATATTGTTTGTTTGTGTTGAGGTTTTATGGCCCAGTCAACCCAATGTAGTCATGTTGAGCGTGGTCAGTTTACCTAACCACACGTTTACTGGGCAGGCTTAGTCCTCTAAGCGGTTAACCAGTATTGTGCACATTCTTTCACCAGAAACTGACAACTGCCCTTCTTGAATCAGCGGAAGGGAGAGAATGACCATAGAAAATATTTCATGATCACGGCCCAGTGCAATGACAGATACATACATAGGTTTGGAGCCTAATGCCCTCTTTGGAAGTTCATAGCTCCAGATAAGGTACTTTTTTAACCAAACAGTATTTTTTTTTATTTCTCAATGAAAACATGTTTTGGTACTCATTAGAAGTGCCTCAGTGAGGTGCTTCTAATAATAAGTAACCTCAACATATGTTTTTGTGGAAATATAAGAAAATTACTTTTAGGATACTAGCTATGGGGTTGCAGTTAAGGCCTCTACACCATGTGCCTTTCTTTGCCCATGCAGAGATCTACCCAAATTACCTTCTCAACATGCTGTTAGATATAAATGTTGGTGACAGGATCTCAATCATCCAGCCAATCAGATTTTCTGTTTTATTTAACATTTCAAAGATCTCTTCTCGTTTTTCTTCTGTTAAAGTCTTTGAATCTAAAAAATACATGTATCTGCATCACAAATAGATCTGACCACACTACATCAGTGCTTGCACTAACTGTCAAAATCAGGAAGTCCCAGGACTTCCTAGCTCCAATATCTTGAAGTCCTGGTGATCAAAGTTTTTCACTCACTTTCAGAAATTCAACCTCAGTATTCTTAAACTCTCATTGATGGAGTAAAACCACCATTCTAAAGCTAAATAACGCATAAATTCATTTTAAATTTTTGTTATAAACGACTAATACCTTTAATCTTGGGAGTCCTAGACTTCCTGGCATTGATTTTTGGAAGTCCCAGGGCAATTTTTGAAGTCTCTGACTCCCAGACTTCCCTTAATGCAAGCACTGCTACATATAAAAACATGAAAAGATAATACCTCACCACTATTGTGTGGCTGGCAGAGAAGTCAAAAATTGACAAAACTTGCCCATTAGCAATCCCAAACCAGACCTCCACAATATCAATGCACATACCAAGTTTGGTGCAAATCCATTGTTGATGTTTACTATATAGTTATCATCCTTTACTGAAGTTATCATCCGGAAACGAAAGTACGTACAGATGTGCAAACGAATGACAAGCATAAAATCACAATACAATGCCATTATCGTGTGGCAGGATATAAAAACAACAGTCGGTTAGAAGATTTTTTAGACAGATTTGCAATCTTGGAATTTTTAGTATTTTAGGAAGAATTCTTTGGGATCCTTCTTCTTGGAAATTTTGGCAACATCAGACCTTAACCCTTGTTCTGCTGAACCTGGATATATCCTCCTTTTCCAAACAGTGTAGATCCATATCTACTGGCTTCTAAACTGATCTGGATCTGCACTGTTTGCCATTAAGTATGTGAATTTATATCAACAATCTGAATCAAGTAATCTGATTGGCTGAAAATTAGAAATGGGCATAGCATCTTAATTTATTCAGCATGACAAGGGTTAAACTGGAAATATTTTAGAGAGATTTTACTTCTGATTTACCTCTGATGCTGCTCAAGAAAGTCTGCAATATCTATACATTTGAGACGCAATGTCAGAAAACTTACCTTCTGATGTTTGTCCAGCATTCAGATCAGCCTGCACATTCACAAATACATCATTTAAAATGCTCAGAAGCAAAATGACTGGGTCGTAACCCTCTGTTCAAGCGCAGAGGAGTTGTCAAGAAGGAGTGTCTGGTGATTTCTGGGATAATTTTTCTTATATCACCATAATAACATGTGGGTAGTACTCATATGCCAGAATTACCAACAAATACTCCTCAATAACAACTCCTCCAAAGAACCCTAAAATCTGCATTAAATTCTGGTTAACTCATTAGGGAATATTTCAATGTCCCTTTACATAGCTACAGAAAAGAGAGGTATCAAGACATATGAGCAAGCGCATGACAAAATTAACCCTTCTCTTACTGAACACGACACGCCCCATCTTAGCAAACAGTGTAGAGCCAGATTAGTTGGCTTCTGAAGAAGCCAACTGATCTGATTCTGCACTGTTTGTCATTAAATATGTGAATTTCTTTCAAAATCCAGATAAAGTAATCTGACTGGCTGGAAATTAGAAATGGGCGTGGCATCTTAATTTATTCAGCATGACAAGGGTTAACAAATGGCATGTGCGCCCAGGGAAGATCAGTCTTGGCTGTCCGCATGAAGAAAGCTTGGGTCGTTAGCTACCCACTAAGCACACAGTGAAGACTGATCAGACAGGATGCCCAGGCTGATCTGAGTCTTTGCTGGGCACATACATTTGTATGCCATTTTGTGGTTTTGTCATGCGCTGGCTCATACATGTATATTTTTTCGTATTTTTCCATGAAAATATATGTTGTAGGTACTCATTTAACATACCAAACTGAAGTTGTTTTTTGTGTGTGAAAAATTAAGAAAAATTTCAACATATTTTGGTTTGAAAAAAAAAAGTGTCTTGTCTGGAGCTCTCGTAAATTTACAAACAAAAGGACTAGGATAAGAAAAAGGTCATAATCATTACAATACAACAAATGGTACAGTCCCTGATCAGTGGCACCTCCTTGCAGTCTGATTCCCTAGGACATTTTCTCTTCATTGATATATTCTACACAGGTTGGTTCAGTTGAGGTTTTATGGCCCAGTCAACCTATTAAGGTCATGTCTAATTAGTCAGTTTACATAACCACACTTTTCTTGGACAGGCTTAGTCCTCTATGCAGTTAACCAGTACTTGTGTACATTCTTCCGCCAGAAGCTAACAATGCCCTTCTTGAATCAGCGGAAGGGAGAGAATGACCATAGAAAATATTAATGCTCAATCTCCATGGAAGAATCGCGCAGGACCTGGTGGGGATCGAACCTGCGAACTCTTGATCCCCAGTCGAATGCGCATCCAACCAAGCTACCGAAGCTGGCATTTTACACTGTTATATATTCTAAAACATCTAATCATAGCTCTAGATAAGGTACCATATCCTACCTAACTACCGCACTGTGTGCTTAGGTTTTTCTTGGAAAACTTGCAAAATGGGTACTAAGGGTACACTTAAAACTGATCAGTGAAGGACCAATCAAATGATGCTTATGCGATTTTGAGTTGTGTTTTTTTTTTCTTCTGATTTTCTCTCTAAGAGCATATGTTGTGGGTACTCATTTGAACTGCATCGACAAGTCAATGCAATCCAAATGGGTTCCCACAACATATGCCTTTATCAACAAGCAGACAAAAAGTACACTGGCTATATTTTGAAGACTACGGAATGATGGAATTGCTTGACTGTGCGCTTATAGGGGATGTGCAGTGATAAGGTTGAATACGGTACTTTTATTTCAATCAAAACGATAATCTACTGATCTATAGCTCCAGATAAGAGGGAGTAACAGTTTTTTTCTTAAATTTTCATGGAATTTGGGTACTCGTTAGAAGCAGCTTGGTAAGGGGCTTCTAATGAGCATCACAACATATGTTTTCATGGAGAAATGAGAAAAAACAGCAATACTTTTGTTTAAAAAAAAACTGCCTTATCTGGAGCTATTTTTCTCCATGAATATAGACACCCTATTTTTCTCCATGAATATAGACACCATGGGTGTTCATTAGAAGCAACTCAGAGATTCACTTCTAATGAGTACCTTAAACCAATATATGCCTAGTGGACTCTTCTACCTCAAATCTTTGGACAGGTCCATTTCTAATTAGAAGGGATGTCTGGTTAGTTCTTATTATTACCATTATCTTATTGAAATGCCTGTATTTAATGCAAACAGTGCAAACCTTGATCAGACGCCACATTCAGGCCTGAGCAACCAGTGTAGATCCAGATGAGACACCACAGAATGTAACATCTCATCAGCAAGGTTGGCAAAATGCTGGAAAATATGAGTATTTTCCATGCCAGCTGTTTTTACCGGTAAATACCAGCAAATACGGGAAAATACTGGTTGGCTGAATTGACAATAACCTACAATGAACATTCATAGGGGTAATTTCAATTATACATGTACTTGTAAGTTGACTTTACTAAAGTTTAACACAAGTATCATTTAATTGCTTAAATTTAATAAAATATAAGATACATGTAAATACCAGCAAATACTGGCAAATATAGCTGGTAAATACCAGGGGTGGAACTTACTGCCCAACCTTGCTCATCAGGGTCAGTACTGTTTGCCGTCCATCCAGCAATTTTTAGACACAACATAGGGTAGTAAATTAGAACAAGTATGGTAAGAAGTTGAGGTGTCCAAATACTGACGATAAATACGCGAGTCAACAAGGCTCTGATCCCTCTAATCTGGGGATTTGTTGTCTACACTGCAGTAAGATAGCTCCAGATAAGGTACTGAACGTTTTCTTACTTCTCCATGAAACAAATGTTGTTGGTACTCATTAGAAGTGCCTCTGTGAGGCACTTCTAATCGGTACCCACAACTTTTTTTGTGCAGAACTAAGAAAAATATCATGTGGATACCCCTGTCATCTTGCACTATGATCTAATGATTATGTAAATAGGCATATGCATGTATGCACAAAGGCCCTGAGGTACAACAAATAACCTTTTCTCATGACACAGCTAAAATATAGCCAATCACCTGCAAAGTTAAGGTTCTTTAATTCCTCTTTCTTTGATATTGGGCTGTAACAGGTTCCATACACCATAGGTCCTGCAGAAAGAAAGAAAAGATACTGAAAATGGGATCCGTTGGAAGCAAGAAACTGTGGATCATTTTTTAGATGATCTTTTGAGAGGTGGTATCAATCTTCTTTGAAAAAAAAAAATATCACAAAAACTTTTGACAGCTTTGGAAGACAAGAGGGCTATGCCATGACTGCAATGGAACTAAAGGCGCAGACTAAACATTGTTCAACCAAGTGTGAAAATTAGGTCAGGGTCATTAACAATGTATGACAGTAGGCAGGATGCATCATTGCAGATGTGTGTATGAAGTTTCATTAGCCTTGGTGTTTGAGAAACAGCTAAACCCACAGACTTAACCCTTCTGTTGCTGAATATGACATGACCTGTCTTAGCAAACAGTGTATATCCAGATCAGATGGCTTCTGAAGAAGCCAACTGATCAGGATCTACACTGTTTGTCATTCTGATTCAGTTTGTGAATTTGAATGAAAACATTATATGATGTAATCTGATTGGCTGATAGTCAGAAATGGGTGTGGCTAATTAAATTATTCAGCAGGATAATGGTTAAGATTGTTGAAGCCAAGGCCAACATCAAAGACTGAAAGTGATCCCTATGTTGCTCCTGCTTGCTACAGTAGTCGCGACAATAAAGAACCATTCAAATTGTTTATATATATAATAATAGTTCAAAACCTAAATCTCTTTTTGATTTTTATACTCCACCACTATCTTGTGGCGGGCAGATACCTCTGTCAAAAATTAAAGAAATTGCCCATTTGTAATCCCAAACCAAAATCTGAAAATTGACAAAAATTTCAAGACATAACACCAAGCAAGATACTGTCAATATCATTTAATGTATGAAATTTCATCCAAATCCTTCAATGCTTCCTCAAGATATTTAGCAGAAACCACTTTTCATTGGTAAGCGAGGGCAGCAGCTCTCTGAAAAGTTAATAGATTTTGCCCATTAACAATCCCAAACTAGACATTTAACATGTTTAAGTCTCCCAAAAATTATGAGAGGCTCACAGAAAAAAAGCTTTTCTCATGCCTCACGAAATTTTTAAAAAATCTCTCCCAAAAAAAAAAAAAAAAAAAAAAAAAAATCCTGACTTTGGGTGGAAACTTTTTGAAAAGCTACACTTATAAATAAGAAAAACTCCAGCTCAATCCAAACTCTTCCAAATCGAGGGTTGAGCGCAAGACTATGGTAACTCAAACATATTTTTGAAACCCTTGTTTAGGGGCAACTTGGACCCCTTTGTAAACAATGCAAATTTAGGTGCCATTGCTCATACGAGCAATGGCACCTAAATTTTCATTGTTTACAGAAAGAAATGTCGTAATCTTCATAATGCCTTCATGGTGAGGAGATTAGGTTTGGGGAAAAACAACCATCTGACTTACGCTAGTCTTGCGCTCAACCCTCGATATATCAATCCGAAGTAGTCCAAAGAACAATCAAAAGAGTAAAAACATTCTCGGAAACGCCGAATCAATGATGCCATAATTGCATTTTGGCATAGTATCGTCCAAAATGGCGGAAACATTGCCATCTCTGGGACTTTGGCTCCCCCCATCCCCCTACTGCCAAAAATGTGTTAAAGTAAACTATAACACTGTAACACAGTAGAATCTTTCAAATAAATAGTGTTGGGGAATTTGTTGTCTACAATAGGTTAAAGTTTGCAAGTCTTAAAGAAAGTGCTTCAAACATTTGCATGCTGGGTAAAAATTTCAGCAGACAGCATTTTGAAATATTTTTCTTACATGTCCTAGAAACAAGATTTGACACTTCATGCAAATTGTAATTTTCATGAAGTGTCAGACCCTTGTTTCTAGGAAAATTAGGAAAATATATCGTAAGTTTGTCATCTGCTGAATCTGCTATGGTAAGTGTTAAAGTTAAGGTATTTAATGACTGTAAGTTAACAATGAACACAGCTCCAGATTTATTTTTTTTTCAATCATGCGTTTTGATATTTTTTGCATTTCTCCATAAAATATTATGCCATGGCTATTCATAAGAAGTGCCTCAGTGAGGCCTTTCTAATGAGTACCCACACCATATTTTTTCATTGAGAAATAAGAAAAATATTTATCTGGATATTCCTCTTATCTGGAGCTCCATGTACATGTATGCAGAATGCATTAAGTGCAGGAAGGTCTGATCAAACACTGCTGATTTACTCAGCACAACTTTGTTCAATTACAACTGACTCTCATTATCTCGAATTTCAAGCGGCTCTCTGAAATACTTCAGATATCCATACCTTGACAATTCAGATTTGCAGAACTGAGAAATAAATAAATCAAACAATCACATTCCAAAAAAGAATACCGTATTCGACCTAATTACCACACATACCCCTATAAGCGCACAGTCAAGCAATTCTATAGTCTTCAGATAACAGCCAGTGTACTTTTTGTCTACTTCTTTATTTATAAAGACACATGATGTAGTACCCATTTGAATTGCATGAACTTATTGATGCAATTCAAATGAGTACCCTCAACATTTGCTTTTATAAAGAAAATAAAAAAAGAAAAGAAAAATAGAATACAAAAACACTACATTAGCATCATTAGATAAGTCCTTTGCTGATCTTTAGTTTTTTAAGTGTACCCTTAATATGTGGATACATATCTTACCAAAAGTTTTCCCAATAATTTTAAAAAACCTAAGTGCACAGTGTGGTAATCAGGTTGAGTACAGTATGTAACTTGACTCCTGAAATTAGATAGTAAAGTATTAGTTAACAAAAAAAAAAAGGCATTTGACCAAAAGTAGTTGACTAAGGTACAAGTTGACCAGAAATTGACAGACTCATGGACAAACACATTACCTCACCACTATGGTGTGGCAGGTGTGAAAAAATAGGTGTTAAGAGAATAAAAATATTTCTGCTACCATATTTATGCTAAATATTTGGACAAGTACGTTTAGATATCGAAAATGTGGATAATATTAAATACCTTGGAGGGACAATTTCTAAGGATTTGAAATGGAATACTCATGTACATGTAAGTTTTTTGTGTTGAGGTTTTAGGGCCCAGTCAACCCAATTGGGTCATGTCGAGCACGGTCAGTTTACCTAACCACATGTTTACTGGGCAGGCTTAGTCTTCTATAACCAGTATTGTGCACATTCTTTTGCCAAAAACTGACAATTGCCCTTCTTGAATCAGCGGAAGGGAGAGAATTACCGTAGAAAATATTTCATGATCAATCTCAACGTAAGGATGTTGCCGACCTCGGCCATGTTCATGTAAGCAATGTTTGCACAAAAGCAAACAGAACTCTTGGTTTCTTAAGAGGTAACCTATCGGCATGCACCCAAGATGTTAAGGAAATGGCATACAAGGGGTTGGTGCGACCAATCCTGGAGTATGCTAGCCCTGTTTGGGACCCACATCATGACATGGAATAGTAGTCCAGGAAGAATTAGAAAAGGTTCAGAATCATGCAGCTAGGTTTGTAACTGGAAACTAAAACTTTGAAACTGGATGTATGACTAGCATTCTTGAACAGTTAGGCAGGGTTCACGTTACCGATCGCCATTTGCGCAGAAAAATAAAATTTGGCACAAAAAATCATAAATTGGCGAAAACAAGTGGCGAAAAAAATATCACCTGAATTACCCACTACTGAGTCATATAATTGTCGTGTGTGTCTATCGCACCTTCCTTGATTGTATACTTCGCCAATTAGCAACTCAATTATCGAGCAGAAAACGGTAGCTGATCAAATTAAACTGAATTTGATGAAAGCGATATAAGGTCACATGCTGTGATGCGCAGTTTGACAGTAGCATCACCCACTTTCCACGCCTTTCGTCCTAAACATTCATGACACTCTGACGAAACTACCAATCAGAAATTAATGTCAGAGTCGCATCGCCTACGTCATGGAAATTTACCCAGAATGTAATCATGTGGAACCCTATGTTAAACACAAAGATGGAAAACAAATTGATTACACGAGAAATAATTATTGTCATTAATCGGTTCAGCTTATTAAAGCGTTAAGTACACTTTGACAGTGCCGACTTTAATTAAGCATGTTTCGGTACCTTCTTATGAGCCTTAATTTTATTTGGCGATCAACGAACATCATCCCGATAAAAAACACAAAAAACACACGAATAATGCCTAGGAGACGGACACATTAGTCTCCGATGGTCCGGATCGCGCATTCGATCCCCACAGATTGTAGCGATTTCAGAGTTCTCACTAGGATTTTGAAAGTAGGAGTTTAAGAATCCATCTCTGAGAAAAGTTGGAGTTAAAATTAAAAAATAGGAGTTTGACCTAGAAAACTTAGAGTTTTTGGCTAAATATGAAAACTTAATATTTAAGGACATTGTCTGGACAACTTCATTTTTCAACATAGTTAACCTTGACCACTGAGTGTCTGGTAAGGATCCAAAAGCTTTTGGGGCTTAGGAAATAGTGACAGGACTTGCATTAACTTCCAGACTCAGGAAGTCCCAGACTTCCTACCCCTCAAATTTGGAAGTCCCACAGGAAAATCTAGGATGTCCCACTTTTGTCCCTGCTGCGGCGGTCTGCCCTATCTTTAGTAGAACAGAGGTTCTTAATTCAGTGTCACACAGAATCATCATGATATACACTTCTCTTAGATGTGTTTTAAACATATCCTTATCGCTTATTAAAATTCGATCGCATCTTTTTGGAAAGCCTGTACTTGTATGTCGGACCTTAGAGAAAGCATCGGTCCAACTTCGCGTTCGTTTCAAAGCCCAGAGAAAGACAAAATGAAAAGAAAATACATGAGAGAAAACATCCAAAACATGTTTTCTTAAAAACAAACTATGCTGAAATTCTTCTTAAAAACAAACTATGCTGAAATTATTTTGCAGAAATGTATTTAATGAAATATTTGCTCGGATTGAAGCTGATCAACACGAGCGAGCGAGTTGCTTACTTCACAAAAATTGCGGGAAAACGGCGCCGACTCGTGCAACAAACAAATAAAAGGCAGCTCTCGAAGAGTTACCAACAGCAATACGTTCGTTCGCGGAGAACAACAAGCAAAACCATCGCAATTCGCCTATATTTAGACTTACTTTGCGTCTTTTCCGCGCTGGTAAACAGCGCAGCCGGAAGAAGGCTACGAATTTTAACGGGTTTTCCGAAAATTTTGACGAAAAATATGTTTTCTTCTCATTTGAAAAATTGCTTTTGTTGTCATGACAAACATAAGCTTCTAAATTCGAATTGGTTTAAATTTGCGTTCTGTGCATAATTGATATTTATTTATTTAATTTCACTCGGTAACTCCCGGATGTTGAGGTGTTTTCAGACGACACACGTTCTTAGCAAAATAATAATTTAAAATTTTAAGACGTGAATATTTAAAAATAATAATGACTTCATATAATTTCACCGAATATTTTCGGGTGTCGCAGAAGAAAGTTTAATTATACAAACATCAATTAATCAACTAAGCACGCGTGATAAATACACACAGTGATCACGCAGCCATCAAAAGGGTGCCGCGACACTTGACACCGATGTCAATAAAACTCCCGCAAGCGGAAAGTGGGAGTCCTTAAAGCTCAGTCAACACAGGTAGCGAATTTCCAATAAGTAGGCGGGGCAAACATCATACAACCCGTTAAAAGTGGGCGGGCTTTTTGACAATTTTTGGACATCTCGCGTATCGATTTCGACGTACAAAAGAAATTTCGGAAGTCCGTGGTACGTCTTTGAAGTTCAGTTTGGACGTCCGGTGGCAATAGAGCGTAAATGAGAATCCTCGGAAGGAAATTTTACGCGTACAAAAGCAAAAATAGGCGTAAAAATACGCCGGATTCGGCGTTTCCGAGAACTCTGGATTTATTATGAAACACATAAATTTGCTACGGTCATTCGCTCCTTCCACTGCTTCAAGACTGGCAGTTACAAGTTTCTTGCGGAAGGGTGTTCAATGTACTTTTGATTGTGTTGCAGTTTAATGACACGTCAAACCTTGAGGGTCATTTTGTGTTGTCTCCCAGAGAAAGGGAGAAAAGAGATAGAAGAGAGAGTAGAGGAGATGAAAGAGAGGGACAGGGAAGAAAGAGGAACAGGAATGAAAGTGAAGAAACAGAAGAAATAAAAACATTCCCCCTCTACCCTTACCCACTACAAGGATAGCAGGCCTTGCCCAACTGTAAGCCAATATCAGTTGGACGCCCCGGTGATGTAAGATACACAGCACCTTCGCACCACCCGACCCCCCCCCCCCCCGTTCAATGTACTGGTTAACCGCTTATTGTATAAGCATGCCCCCTCTTTTTTATTGGCGCGAAATATAAAAAAATACTGTTCCCCATTCCATTTCGCATAGACCAGACTCGTAAAGCAATTGCAGTAAACTCCCTTTTAAGTCAGTTGCAGTTAGCTCCCTTAAAACAGTAAAACCTGCTGTGTTAGAAACTTACCCCGCATTTATCAGGGTACAAATGAATATTGTTACGTTATTCTCTTACAGTATAATACATTAATAACATTATATTTATTGACTTATACAGCACTTTTCAGAACTTTCGTTTCCATGTAAAGTGTTCCATTTTTGTGTCCAACATTTGATATGCAAAACAAAGACTTATTATTAATTCATGACATTGTCATTAATTAATTACAGCAAAAGTTTTAAAAATCAGTGCAAGAATTACTTTCAAGTCCCCCACACATTTCACATTATACTGACTCTTGAATCTATTGCTGCAATTAAAGGAATCAGTAAATGAACACCTTTTTTCTGACAAGATAATTCTTTGGCGAAAAATGGCCAAAATTTGGCTCAAAATCTGGTTCAAAGTTAAAGAAAATGGCACAAAAAAAAATCAAATTGGCAAAAATGGTGGCGAAAGAAAAAGAAATCCTAGTGCGAACCCTGGTTAGGGTTGGAGTCTCTTCACAAGAGACGCAAAGGTGAGTTGCAAAGGTAGTAAACTCGTCACTGCTCGTATTGCTATTCAAAGGTCTGAAAGGCAGAGCGAGTATACCTTGTAACAACCTTCAACCCCCAAACAGATGCAGTAGGAATCAACATCCAATGGCAATTCAAGAGCCATGTGCTAGAACTGACATTTATAAGTAGTTTCTTTCATGACACCATTAGGGATTGGAATGCATTCCCTGCATCTATAATTTCCTCTGCTGAAAGTTCTGAAGACCCTGTTGCTAGATTCACATCACTTGTGAGATCTAGAGACTAACCTTTGCAATCACTGGCCCTGGTGAATAAATGTCTATTGATGTATCACCCGTGAAATGTTCTAATGCTTGACTGGGTTTAACGGCTCAGTCAACACGATCAAGGTCATGTCAAGCTCATCAGTTTACCTAACCACACTTTTCCTGAACAGACTTAGTGCTCTAAGAGGTTAACCAAAACTTGTCCAAATTTATTCACCAGAATGCCCTTCTTAATCCGCAACAGGGAGAGTGACTAGAAAATCCCACGAAAGAAAGTTGCTCTTCTACGAAACGATTGTCCGTGGGTTATACCTAAGACAGGTCCTCGTCCAGCTTCATCTATACCCAACCAACATGGCTCTGACTTTGAGCAGTCAGGTACGATCGATTCTAAAACACAATTTTTCGTATTATCTTCTTCGAACTTTGTTTGATCCATCTTCTTGGGCCCGCCAGCTGAGACTGGTTGCTGCGGTCTCCCTAATCACCGACAAGAACCGAGAAGAGGTGACAAGAGCCGACAAGAGCCGACAAGAACCGACAAGAGCCGACAAGAAGGTCTAAGACCCATTTTCAGGCTTTTTTAATATAAATTATGATTCAATGCATCTTTTTGCACATATATGAATCCCCCATTCCAGCTTTTTCCCTATAGATGCTGATGCAGCTATATAAAAGATCATGTGATAGAAAACGTATAGGTAAACTTGCAGTCGATGTTTGCCTTAGATATTATTAAAATATAATATCAAGCGTTTTGATACTTTATAGTTTTATGTCAGAAAAAAAATAAATTTGTTACAGAGTGCGAGGATGTTCTAAGAAACACATTTTTATGATATATAATATCCTAGGATCCTGTTTTGATCATTTCAGGTTAGGTACATGTCATCAGATTTTCTTGTCGGTAAATAGTAAAAATCAACCATTAGACTTCTGTACTGGTTGTCTCTGTGGGTTACGTTATCTCTGCGAATTTTTAAATCATGATAAAATACAATAGGAAACGAAAATCAAGTTTGTTTAGAAAAAAAAATGTTAATGGGATGAGCCAGAACCAGTATGTAGCAAGCAAGACCAACATACTTTCTTGTCGGTAAATCAACCAATGTGTGTTCTACCGACAAGAACAAAATATAGTTATGTATTCGGGAATGGACTCACTATTTTCTCGATTTGGTTGCTGAAAGACTAATTTTGGAAAAAAAAAAGAAAAAGAAAAAAAAAAAACATGTTTATTTGTAGGCCAATTCAACTGACTTTGGCTTAGATTTCATTGTAGTTAAATTTAACGTGCTTCAATACATACAGGAAAAGAAAAAATAAGGTAATCCCCATAAAAAGCCTACTGTATTAAAACTAAAACGACATTAATAAAAACATTTTCAGATTACCTATGGCACTTTCCTCAAAAAGCCTAGTGTGAACTAAAACGACATTAATAAGAGAGAGAGAGAGAGAGAGAGAGAGAGAGAACAAAAAATCATGCGCATTGCTAAAAGACCTAATTAATGTCATGATATGGCTTTTCGTGCCAAAGCTATGTTGGCTTGCTCAATGCTCAATGATAGGAAGATTCAATTAGTAGTGGGGACATCTGTCTGTGCAAGTTGGTAAGTAACTGCACAGGCCACCACCTGATGAGACTCATGGAGGAGACGAAATAGGTTTTTCTTTTAAGCATCAAACATTTAGATCACTTTCAAACAATAAAGCTATCAAAATGAACGAAGAAATGATTTACGAATTCAGCATCAATCAATAGTTTTTTTTTTCTGGTCAATTTTTTAAAAGATAGGTTCATTATGTTATAAAATGCTTTGAAACAGCATCAAAACTTCTTGGCGGCCCAAAAATTTTGCACCATTAGCCTATTAAATTTCATATCGGTAAATGCTTTGTAAAGGTCATTTTACTTGCACGAACCCATTAAAACTTTTCAAACGGGCTTCATGTACGTGAAAACCTGTGATAATCATTCAAAAATAAGGTTACAAGCACAAAATCTCTTATAATATGATATAAAACTTCTTGTCGGCCCATGCCGATGCTATTTCACCACGCATTTATCGGGTAAAATCTCTTGTCGGTAAATGCGGTAAATCTTTTGTTGCTTTTTCCATAAAACACATAAAATATATTGATCAAAAGCAATTTCTAAGATATGAAAAACATCAAAAAACATATCCTTTTAAATAATAAACTTGAATGAATCACAAGAAAACTTCTTGTCACCAATAAAACATTTCTTGTCGGTTCTTGTCGGCTCTTGTCACCTCTTCTCGGCTCTTGTCGGCAATTAGGGAGACCCGGTTGCTGCGACCAACAACTGAACGCCTGAGCGCTTCTCAAAACTAACTTGCTTAAACAAGCGTTTATAAATAATTTTATTGAACCAGTCTGCAGTTTACGGCCAATAGTTAAACCTATATAATGATCGTACACTAATTGTAGCGCGCAATAACATGTTAAAAAGAACTACTTACATATATAGATCCCTTTTTAGAGCAGACAGTCTGCAGCAGTCCCATGTAGCATCTGAAAAAGATGTTCTGTTTCCGTTACAGCATGGTTTCCGAAAAAAAAGGTTGATGTGAAATTCAGCTCATAGGGATATTACTCAGTCCATGACAAATGAATACTGCAGAATTATACAACTTTAATTTTCTGTCGGTAGAGAGTATCAATTTAACATTAGCTATGACTAGCTATTGACCGTCATGCAAAGTAAAACATGTATACAATACATGCATTATTAAATTAAGATATTTAGTATCATAGTTTATAATAATTATCTGATAAATCTTATCCGATAAATATACATTAAGAGAGAACCTCGGTCTAGTGCAAACAGAAATATTTATTTGAAATGCATGAGAACATCACCTAAAAAGGAATTTAGTTAGTTAATAAATGAATATCAGGAGCAAATATTGTTTAATAAATTCAAGGTTAAAAGTCTTTAAAACAATTAAGGACACAGTAAATAAAGACACAGTTAATAAAATAAAAAACACATTGACAACAAATTAAAAGAAACTGTTTAACAGAACAGAAGGTGCAGGAACACACAGGACCACTCCAAGCTGCAATCTGGCTCTTGAAATAATTTAAGTCATTCATGTCACTGAAGCGAATTCCATATCTTTGCAGCCTCGAAACGGAATGAGCTAGACCAATACCCTTTTTTGTTCTTACCTGGGATATTTCGGCTGTGTCGGTATACCTAAAAGAATAAGAAACCTCCCCCCCCCCCCCCCCCCACACACACACACACACCCGCACCCCCATTTTCTTTGTATTTATTCCCCCACAGAAATTCCAGGTGATAGGACAATAGTTAAATTGGATAAAATGGAGTAATATATATTTAATGAACCTAATTTACATAAGTATTTATCGATGCTTTTGAATAGCACTTAGTTGCCTAGAAGGTTTTTTGCAGAAATTTGAAATGTGTTAATCAAAACTCAGCCTAAAATCAACTGTAATACCCAAAAGTTTCACACTAGCATCACAGTTAATTTCATATTTGAAACACGATCCTTCATTTTTAGTTTTCTCACCAGCTGAAAGAGCCTGAAACTTGCTTGGATTGGCCGGCATGTGGCTGTCAGAAACCCGAGTCAGAAAACCACCCAATATGGCTCTGACCGAACGTTCTGTTCCAATCTACAAACCAAACGTTCCTTGCAGCGATCAGCAGATGCAAGGGTATTATCATTTGTATAATTGTGCCGGTCACAGTCAAGAATAAAATGGAAAATGTCGTTTAAGGATATATTGAACAGAACCGATTCAAGTGTTTAGCCTTGTGGTACACCATTGAGAATATTTTGGAAATTACTTTTAAAGAAGCCCCGTTTGACAGAATGTTGTCTATCAGACAAATACTTTTCAGAAGTTTTATAGACCATTCGAACAGGCCATAATGTTTTAATTTCAAAAGAAGTAAATCATGAGGCAAACAATCAAATGCTTTAGACAAATCCATCAATATGGCTGCAACATACTAATTTTCTTCAAGAGCTTGTGTCCAGTCTTCTATGATTCTTCTGAGGGGATACTCTGACAGCCGAATACACGTCTGAAAACTGACAAATACAATGTATATATTAAAACGCTGACTGAAGAAGTCAACAATTTGTTCATTCATAGCCCTTTCATTTTTTTATATAATGAGTAGTTTACTGTCTGGCCGGAAATTACTTTTGTCTAGAGTACTATTTTTCTTATGTACAGGTGCAGCCATTGCTTTCTTGCAGCCATTTGGGAACTCTGAGTCTAAGAAATGCATTGTTTACTGAGTCCTAAATAGGCCGTATAACACTCGGTTTTGCCAGTTTCAAACGTTTCGATGAGATTTTGTCGAAACCAATTGCCTTTTTCACACTTAACTTGTCAGTTTGTTTAAATATGGACTTTACATCCACCTACTTGAAACTAGAGTCAGGGTTCAAAGACACATTTCATTTAATTTCAAGATCCTAGAATGGGTTTCAGCAGAACATTTTAGACCCATGTCAGGTTTAAAAACAAACACCAAAAACCTGTTAATAAGTCAACTTTCTTGATTTTAACTTATTTCCGAAGAAAGTTTTTTATTGGATTCAGTGCATGAGTAAACAGTGTACATCTGGATCAGGCGCCACAAAAGGCAATGTATGATCAGGGTCTTCATTGTTTGCCAGTCATCCAGCAATTTATGACAACTTCATAGGTATTGAAATGGACTAGTTGAAATTTAGAAGTATAAGGCAAAGCATAATTGCGATTTTTGGAGTAAATACGGTATCCAAAATTTCTCAAAATAAAAAATTTCCCATGAAAATGAAATATTGAGTTTGACAAAATCCCTGACCCTTCTGGATCCGGCCCCTGCCTAGTGCCCAGTAAGCATTCTACATAAATCTATAGGGGGCCGTTATCGGCCCGTCAGGGTAACTGACTCGACGGGCCAATAATGACCCGCTATAGATCTATATAGAATGCTAGCTGGGTGTTAGCTTAATGTGCTGGCTGCGAATTCCATAAGGTAGCTAAGTGATTATGGATTGAATTCCCTAAGGTAGCTAAGTGGTTATGGATTGAAGGGCGAAAAAGCATTTATACAAAATTTTACTACTTCTATCTGTCTGTCAACTATACGTCTGCCTTTCCTGTATAACTTTTCTTTACCAGGTCGCAAACCATTCCGCGCTGTAAAAGTCAAGTGTGATGGCAGCGTGTATGTAATGCAGATGTAGGTGAGCTCTTCAGTTTATCTTAAAACAAAAAAAAAAAGAACATTTTGCTCTCTCCTGAGAAGGAACTACTCCGGGGACAACTCTCACTGGAGCAAGTTTCTCAATTTAAGACCCCTTTGCAAAAGAAACTTTTGTGTTTAGGACATGCATCGACAGCAAACAAAAAAGTCACAAAAGTTGTCTTCCTTTTAAAACGACGGAAAATCTACCAAGTGTATCAATTCCCCTTAATTATCTTATTGACCCTGGTCCTGCTGAACCCGATTATGTACTGTCTTTGCAAACAGTGTAGATCCAGATCAGTTGGCTTCTGAAGAAGCCAGCTGATCTGTATCTGCACTGTTTGTCATTTAGTATGTTAGAAGGCTTATAATAAGTACTATAATAAGTATTTGGTCTGGTTTGCACAACCTATCAAAGGAGATAATAGATAAACTCTCTCTCTCTCTCTCTCTCTCTCTCTCTCTCTCTCTCTCTCTCTCTCTCTCTCTATGAATCTACAGATTACTGTATTTACCCTAAATATTGGAACACCGTAACTCCTGTATACTTGTCCTGACGCTTTAATAAGCCCATTTGACTACCAATTGTTGTGTTTAAAAACTGATATAAGAGGTGCAAACAGTATAGACCCAGATCAGACGCCGCGTTAGGTGGCATCAGATCTGGGTTTACATTGTTTGCGCAGGTTTGTCCAAATACTTAGGATAAAAATACAGTACGAGCTGCGCCATACAAAAGGTGTTTTCGGGGTACATATGAACAGTAAAGATCCAGATCAGCTAGGAATTAAGCCGCACAATCTGATAACGGTTTATGTTATACAATATATATATGCATGTATCAAACAGTATCTAAGACATAATAAGCGGACAGCGAGTGCTATAACCAGACTGCATGATGCACAGGGTGATCTGTCCCTTTGCTGTCCGTATATATGCTCCAAAGACACATTTTCCCAAGGAGTGTCTCATATGTATATAGTCTGCCTGGCTACATTCAGCTGGAAAAAATAGTCTCTCTTTTCTTATGACTGAGTGATGTTCACGTGTGCTTAAGTTTCTCGTTCTATCACGTGTTCATTGTCAGGACTGTCGATAGGACATTGAATCATCAACATTCCACAAACACGTACGGAGTGATTAAGGTCAATTTGTGTCTTTTGTTAATACTGGCACGTTTCCTGAGCAGATAGCAATTATTGAGAAGTTTTCTAAATTTAGAAAATTCCCGGATTGCGCATGCTTACAAAGTGCAAATTCTTCAAGGGACATAACAAAATAGATTGGAATTCTCTTCAGTTATCTACCCTGAAATTGAATTTGGGTATTTTCCCATCTAAATATAGATCAATAGTCCGACTATCTATATGACTGTCGTATACGTCCAATGTAAGGACAAGGGTGAGCAAAGCAGGAACTACCATGACAATACCAGGACAATATGCATCTATTCCGTTTAGTTTGTCAATAGTAATACATGGGCCTCGCCATGAAGAAAGCGTTTTCCGGGACCTACCGTTTTTACCCTAAGTATTCGGACACCTGATCACCTTACCATACTTGTCCTAAAACTTTCAAGATCTAGTTCATTTTACTTCCTGTTGAAGTTATAAAATGCGACTAGGTAAGTGGCTAACAGTGTAGACCCTAATCAGACGTTGCGTTCTGCGTCTACGCTGTTTGCTCAGGCCTATCTGTCCGAAACTTAGGATAAACATGGTATGCATGCAGGAGAGATCCAGATCAGCTAGCAAAGCCACAGAATCTGATAAAGGTTTTAGTTATACATCGATATATTCTACAGTAAAAAAAAAAAAAAAAAAAAAAAGAAAAAAAAATTCTGTAAGCGGACAGCGGAGGCCTGATTAGACCGCGCGAATGCTTAGGCTGAGTTTGGCTTGCGTTGTACCAAGGCACATTTTACGTCTCTCCTCCTGTTTATTCCTTTCACCCCCGAATATATTCCTTCTGTTTCATCACTAATTCTTTATACTATTTTTTTTTTGCTCTGCCCCAATATCTAGTTTTGTTACGGCACATCATTTCTGACACATACATGCATTTATTAGTGACATATTACACGCATAATCACAAACATATGTAACTTTGTTTTTCAGATTCAGTTAAATGGCAAGCAGAGAAGATCTTGAACAGATGCCGTGTTCTACGGCGTTTGGTCTTGGTCTACACATGACGCATGTTACCAGTATATACTGTACTAGTGCAACATGAACACACCGTACAACCGGCGTTCTTCCCAGGAAAAAAGTCTGATGTTTTCTCTTGCATAAAATAAATCTGCAGTCATTCAACAGTAATTTTGTCAAACTTGGCGTCGTACCTCGGTGTACTACCGTAGTTATACGCTTCCAAACGGAGCAAGTATCAGAAAAAACGACTGTCTTTGAGTACAGATCAATTTTTATTTGGCTAACACGGACGGCAGAGCAGAAAATTTGATGGCTAACATGGACGGCAGATCAGAATGACTGTTTTTGCTTCCAGAAAGAAAAGCGCTCTGCCTTAGTTTGCACTACGGTTTCGGTATGAAATCGATATGAGCTTTGGGGGAACACTTTTGCCTGTATTTCCAATTCGTATAAAGTCAAAATATCAATCCACGGAAGGTCAACCAGTCAATCATTCAATCAAATATATTTATTTTTCATTCAGTCCATTTACAGGGCAACAAGAGTTACACAAAATAAGGTATAGACATATGATGCAAAATGTGTAGCAATGTGACATATATAGACAAACCTGAACTATTCCAGCTATTATTCTATAACTCTCAAGAGGGCGAATACGCAATGCTGATGGTAATGAATAGATTCCAGACAGGTAAATATTAAGATACATGAGAAATCCGCCTGTATATACCGTTAACTACAGTGACATAATCAGATTTTTTTTTTTTGATTTTTTTTTTCAGAATCAGAATTTTTACTGACATTCATGGGATAGTAATTATTATTAGAGTTCGCACATTTTGAGAGATGTGTGAATAATAGTATTTCGGTAAGAGTTTATTAAATCTATTTTGACATAACCTATACGCAACGTAAAAAGGCACCTTATCTCATTATGAACAGAATAGACCCTGACCGGCTCACTTTTCCGCGCAGTGGCAGATCTATTCTAGATCCCGTTCGCAATGTGGACTTCCTCGATTCCGTCCCTGTCGCGTCATTCTGGCAACTGTAAAGATTTTGTTAGAATGCCGAAAAAGGATATCATTGTTATATTCTGCTGTCCAATCATAATTAATCATGCTTCAGAATTGATAGACAGGCAGCTGCAAATAGGATTACAAGAAGTTTGAAGCTGATTACTATCCACAATGCTTTTTCGCGACAGTAGACTATGGTATGGAGATATTTTCTTTTAACAATGGTCCTATAACTGGTTAGGGGATTACACATAAACGGCTGTCTAGGGGTTAATAAAGGATTTGAACCTTCATGTACATATACCATATTCGCCCATAGACATTAGTCTTGATCTGCAATAAACCTTTAGTCCACAGCAGACAGTGAGCTTCGCTTAGGTATTGAGCCCTAATATAACTTGAGCGCCCCTCCCCCATATGCCTTCAGTACTAAGTATGTTTGAGTCCTCCATTAAACATTGAGTTCCAAATCGCCATAATGACGCTTATATTCTATCATTTGACCTTCCTGGAATTGACATTTTGACTTTGTATGAATTGGAAATACTGGCAAAAGTGTTAACCCAAAGCTCATATCGATTTCATACCGAAACCCTGGCGCAAACTCAGGCAGAGCGCTTTTCTTTCTGGAAGCAAAATCAGTCATTCTGATCTGCCGCCCATGTTAGCCATTAAATGTTTTGCTCTGCCGTCCGTGTTAGCCAAATAAAAATTGATCTGTATGCAAAGGCAGTCGTTTTTCTGACATTTGCTTCGTTTGGAAGCGTATAACTTCGTTATTAAACCGAGCTGCGACGCCAAGTTTTACAAAATTACTGTTGAATGATTGTAGATTGATTTTATGCAAGACAAAATACTAGATTTTATTCCTGCCATGGAAAGTACGACCCTAGCAGAAAACGGACTTTGGTGCAAATTTCAGGAAACATTTTTTCGACCACCTCACATAGGGTTATGCGGTAGAGAAATTAAATCAGATTACTACTGCGGGGTCTTCAAACATTATATAATATCCCCACAATGTATAAAAGTCGAATGCTTTCTTTCTGGAGTTTTATCGGCACAATTACTTCACATGCCCTTTTTGTGTCATGAATGTTTATATCTGTCGTCGCGTTAATCATCTGTTGTCAAAGGCACCGGTTGTACGGTGTGATAAAGGGAGTGCTTATATTTTTTCCGCGGAACCTAGCATTACCTTTAAATACTGAAGGTCCTTAAAGTTTTTAACTTGTTACCGTATTTACCCTAAACATTTGGTGACCCATAATTGTCCAAAAATGTTGAACAATAGATTCTAAATCTAATGACTATTTCAGAGCAATAAACCTATACATACACACACACGCACACACGCACGTACGCAAAAGAATGAAAAAAGCTGAAGCTTCGAAGTTTTCTAGTCCAGACTAGCTAGTTTCGGCCAATTAGGTCTCATTAGTGTCCCGCAATTAAATTTGCAAAAATCCCGGGATGGCACCACACTTATCATAGCGTACGGTATTTATTCTATTATTTGGACATTGTAACCGCTTATCATCCTTATGATATCATACTAGTCCAGATATTTGAACAACTTTATTTTAATACCTGTTAACGTGTCTCAAACTGCTGGATGATTGACAAAGAATGTAGACCCTGATCCGACGCCACATTCTGAGGCGTAGATTCTGGGCCTATTCCCTTTGCTATTACCTATCTGTCCAAATATTTTGGGTAAATACGGCATATGCGAATAGCTAAGATCCTGCTCACCCTAAGCAATCACGCACGCTGATCAGGACCTTTGCTGTCCGTCGTGAGGATACTGTCGAATGTACTAGCGAGAAACGAAGACACTGATCAGATTGCGGGAATCAAAAGCCTGATGAATGCCTTTGGTATTAGCATTTCTTTTGACGATATGCGTTCATGCAGACATTATAGTCCAGGATTTTCACAGGGAGAAGGGCGCTGGTATAATGGAGTAATTCTAGCGCTCGCCTACTGAATTAGCGGCCGTGGGTCTAACCCGCCTGGGGCAGAAATCTTCTTATGACTGAGCGATGTTCATTTAATACTATCACATTTTCATTGTCCTGAAATGGTTGAACTAATTTCGACAGGACATTTAAACACGAACATACCTAATATATGCACGGAGTTATTCAGGTCCAACTGAGCCTTTTTGTTAACATAGGCACGTTTTCTGAGCAGATAGCAAATTACGGGGATGTTTTCTAAATTTAAAATATTTCAAGATTGCGCATGCTCACAAGAGCAAACTCTCCAAGGGACATAATACAATAGCTTGGATTTCCCTTTAGTTATCTACCCTGAAATTGAATTCGGGGACTTTCCCGTCTAAATATAGAATCAATAGTCAGACTATCTTTATGATTGTCGTATCAATAGTCAGACTATCTTTATGATTGTCGTATCAATAGTCAGACTAGCTTTATGATTGTCGTATACGTCCAATGTAAGGACGAGGGTGAGCAAAGACGGAACTACCCCGCAAATACTTGGAAATCATGCATGTAACGATGACTGATTTCAACTTATTTTGACTTGTATCTGTTGTTATACATAATCCTCGCCATGAGAAAAGGTGTTTTCGGAGCTTACCTTTTTACCCTAAATATTCGGAAACTTGATTTCCTTACTTGTCCTAAATTTTGAGCAAGTCCATTTTACTACCTGTTGAAGTGCCTAAAATACAACTACATGAGTGTCAAATAGTGTAGACCCTGATCAGACGCCGCCTTCTGCGGCGTCTGATCTGGGTCTGCACTGTTTGCTCAGGTCTGTCTGTCCCGAAACGTCTGGTTATTATAGAACAACGTTCCTGCTACACGATTTAGTAATGACTCGGACATTATAGACGTTAAGTAACTGATAGCTTTCCTTTTCGGAATCGGCTCATTTACCCATTTCACCCACCATATTTTTTCTGTAATATTTAGATATTTTAACTCTTGGTCTTAACTTTGAAATCAGCTGGCTATTTGCTGATGTGTTTAAAAGACAGTAGTGGAATGTCGAACTGTGGAGATCCTTGATTAGACGCAGCGTTCATTGACGTTTGATCTAGGTCTACACAGTTTACTCAGGTGTCTTTCTGTCCAAAAATTTGGTGTAATTATGGTATGGAAACATACACATGACACTTGTTGTTAGAACAACGGGGAAAAAGTGCTAACTAATTTTCCGCGGAAACCTGGCATCACCCATCTCTCTCTCTCTCTCTCTCTCTCTCTCTCTCTCTCTCTCTCTCTCTCTCTCTCTCTCTCTCTCTCTCTCTCTCTCTCTCTTCGTGTTTATATAACTCCATGAAAACATACTAAGATCTTTACTTGACACGCTTCTCGTAGCCATTCTAACTGGTACCAAAGCAGTGTGTGCGTACGTTCGTGCGTGTGTGTATATGTGTGTGTGAAGCGAACAAAAACCAACAGTGTTTGATAAAATCTGACCTAAAGTTACGTATACCGCATTCAAAGCTTAGTATTGGGACAGACAGAGTGGACACAGACGCAAAATAACGTCTTATCAGGGTCTATAGGGTCTATACTAGGTGTCATTCATTCAGAAACTTTGAAAAAATCAGCAGGTAGTGAGGTGGACCTATACAAAAATTAGGACGTCTTGTAAGGACTTGAGGTGTCCTTTCAGTAGAGTAAATGCGGTAAAACGTGAATACCGTAAAATGCGGCGATGCGCAAAGTGTGAAATAAGCAAAATATTCATCATATCCATATCATATGGCGACAATATATCTCTAGATAAGAGGAGCAACAAGACAAATATCCATGTATTCTGTTTTCCACACACGCATGCACACGCACACACACACACACGCACGCGCGAGAGCGTGTGCGCTATTCACACACGCACGTGCACGTGCAACCTCGCGCTTGCACGAACGTACGCACGCAGGCCTGTTAAGTTCCATTTCTTTACATTAAGAATATGTCCCTATTCTTGAAACTTCGGACGAAACTCAGATCCAAGCGGATGGCATATTGTATACTTGAACATATATAGATTTTAAACGGGTCAAATACTTATTTATTTATTTATCTTATTTTTATTTATTTTTTTTATCCCCGCGCTTTTCGAAGAAAAAGCGGGGATATTGTAATACCCTCCCCCACCCCGTCCGTCCGGCCGTCCGTCCGTCCGTCCGTCTAAGCTAACGAATTGATGGTAGTGTGACTGTTGTCCATACATTTATGTGACTTATTCAGTAAAATCATTTCGTTAGAAAACAAAAGTCACATAACCATCATTTCGTTAGAAAAATTTCGTTTTATGTGACGGGTCACATAAAAAAAGAGTCACTTAACCGTCGTTTGGGCACAAAACAGTCACATAACCATCATTTCGTGCGAACCTGCGTCCATCCATCCGTCCGTACGTCCGTCTGTAATGTCACAGCATTGCTCCTAGACCATTTAAGCTAGAATCTCGAAACTTTCACAGGCGATAGCCCTATGTATGAGGACTAGAGGAACACATTCCGAATTTTGATCTGACCTCTGGGGGCAGAGCCGGGGGGGGGTGGGGTGGGGGTGGCCCCGAAAGGTCCAAAATCCATTTTGTACAAACATAGTCATGTTGCATATCAAATCAAAGTTAATGAAGAGTAAAATACAATAGTGCAAAAACTTTTTGCCCCGGGGGCATGTCTGGGGGTCACCAGAGGTCAAAAAGTAGGATTTTGGGTCCTTTTTTTTTTATTGTCACATAACTCCTCCAAGGCTTTTTGAGCCAGAACCTTGAAACTGTCACAGGTAATAGCCCTATGGATGAGGACTGGAGGAACGCATTTGGAATTTTGATGTGCCCGGAGATATGCGATGGCGCTGGCGCGGGGATATGCGATGGTGCGCCATCGACTTGCTCTAGTATAGACTGAGGTAAAATATGTGTCTTGAAGAATTTAGAGAACATGTATCATACTTTAAGTTAGTACCTGTTATCGTATTTACCACAAGTCTTCAGAAACCTTTATTCCTTACAATACTTATCCTAAAATTTGAACAAGCCCATATTACCATCTGTTCTTGTGTCTACAACACTACTGGATGAGTGACAAATAGTGTAGACCCTGATCTGCGGCGTCTGATCTGGGTCTACACTGTTTACTCAGACATCTCTGTCCGAATATATAGGACAAATACGGTGTCAGTTGCAACTTCAGTTTTCATGCCTCAAATACTAGTTGTACATAAGTAGTATTGGATGGCACTCTGCCACCCAATACTACTTACATATGAACAGCGGGGCTGGATTTTAGGTTTTAATTTAACCCTTAGAGCGCCTGGAGACGTCCATTTCAACTGCGCTTTCTAATGCAGCAGTTTTCCATATCAACCAGGTTCAGTAGAAATCAGTACAATGTCAATTGCCGTCCTGTTTCTTTGGCAGCTAGCCGACATCACGTCTAGTATGTGACAACTCCATGGAAGAATTCTTATTCCCATTTTATCGTCCATTTTGACTGAACAAACCCATTGCATAATACACTAGTCAACGACTAATGAAGAAAAAAGGTAAGAGAAAAGCCCAGGGAGTGCCACAATCACAAACCGCAGCCCTTCCCAGACACCAAGAGGAAGAGGAAACAGACAAAACCAAACAAGCGCAAACCGAACAAACGTACGAAAAGCACTAAGATTAGCTCTCTCTTCCCCAAGCGAGGTAATCGCAATGCTAAAAGGACTGAAAAACACAAGAACAAGATAACACAAGTAAAGACATAAAACAAATCGCCTCACAGAATAAACCACAAAGCAACAAAGAGTAAGACTAACAACGGGACCACCGCCTTAGAACGGTCAGTAGAGTAAACCATCGGGAGTTGGGGTGTGGGGAGGTGGGGGGTGGGGGGGGGGAAGGAGGTAAAGCACTTTTACAGCTAGCCAACTTCACCCTGGGTCTCGCTGCTACTCTTAATATAGAAATACATAAAAATTCGGTTCGCATAAAGGCTCCCAACTCAGTCAATGCATCAAAGCGGAAACAAAGGACGCAATACTGTTCGACACCGAACACCTCCAGCTTCAGATGTTTATTCGTTTCCTTTACGCACGCGAACAAACACGTGTGTGCATACACTCACGCACTTGCATGAATTAAATACACGTCCATGACTGCTTGCTTGCATGTCTGGATTTCAATAATGCATGGGCGAAGGAAACACCAAAGGATTACACCAACGGATTACACATACGGATTAAGGGTATGGCGTCAAAACTCTAATTTTGCATGTTTTCGAGAGATGTTCCATTACGCTAAAACAGCCTCTGTATGTTTTTCCAACATGACCTGATAATGATCTTAACAAAAACAGAATTTTATGATGCTTCTTGTCTTGAAATGACTGAAATACTGTCGACAGATTCCAACATAGCAAACACGAATACGGAATGATTCAGGTCCAATTCATATATTAAAATGCCGAATGAAGAAATCAACAATTTGTTCATTCATAGCCTTTCAATTTTCTTTTATATAATGGGTAGTATACTGACTGGTCGGAAAATGCATTTGTCTAGAGTACCTTAAGTCTTAATCTGTGCCAGCAGCCCTGAAGATAGGACTGATATACCAGGCGACCGGACTCTAACAGCCATTCCCAAGAACGGCAAGTCCGTTCGCTCTCAGTTTAATAAGGTATTCGATGCTTCAGCTATTTCATGCTTTTATGTGTTTTTGTTTCTAAGAACCTGTACGGATTTTATTTTTCATTGCAGCTGGTGTTGAGTGCCGTAAGTCTCCCTGTACTTCATTATTGTGCAGTTTTTATTTTCATTTTCAATGGAGGCCATTTTGGTATCTAGAAAAATCGAATTCCACTCAAGGCGGTGCTAGGTAGGAGCATATGCAGCCCTGAAAGTTACATTGCTGTCATGCGAAGAGTCTCACTAAATCCGAAATTTCGATTTTCATTCTGTTATGTGTTCTTTGTTTCCAAGGACAACCTTTTTAAATTTTATTTATAAACATATTGGATACGAGAATGAAGTAGTAAACAGCATCCCAGATTACGTTGGGCTAACGTTGGCTGATGGTGGTACGGTTGGTGGTTTGTTGGATGTGGCTATCCAACATAAGGCCAACGATAAGCCAGCGATAACTTTTGGCTGTTAAGCACTTAAATTGACAAACAATTCTGTTTTCTAATGTTGGTGTTGGATCAAGATTCACTACTAAAAGTTTTTTTCTACCAGATTGCTTCTAGGCTATGATAACGTTGGGCCAACGTCGGCCCAACGTGGATCGTTTTAATTTGTGTCTGCATCTCTACCAAATTGACTGAAAAAAACCACACTGTTTATTTATAATGATAAATTTTAATTGTAGTAAGTGTGTAATCTTCCGACATGATAGTCGTAACAAAGGAATGAAGCATAGCCGAAAAAAAAGTCCCGCTTATCGTGGGAATCGAACCCGGTCCTCCAGGTTAAATATCCAATGCTCTAACCACTGAGCCACAGGGTCGACCCCCTGACGCAGTTGTCAGAGATTGAATATATACTTAGAAGCTATGCGTAATCTGCAAAGGCAGATAATCGAAGGTAGGAGTGCTCGGTCGTAACACTTCCCCTTTTCAAGGAAGTCATTTATGATGACGTGAAGCCATTTTCGGCGTATAAAGTCCCATCCCGGACGAGCCCCCATATTACGACATGAAAGTCGCAACAAAGGAATGAAGCATAGCTGAAAAAATCTCTCGCCTGCCGCGGGAATCGAACCCGATCCTCCCGGTTCAAAAATCCAATACTCTAACTATTGAGCCAAAGAGTCGACTCCCTGACGCAGTTGTCAGAGATTGAATATATACTTAGAAGCTATGCGTAATCTGCAAAGGCAGATAATCGAAGGTAGGAGTGCTCGGTCGTAACACTTCCCCTTTTCAAGAAAGTCATCATTTATGATCACGTGAAGCCATTTTCGGCGTATAAAGTCCCATCCCGGACGAGCCCCCATATTACGACATGAAAGTCGCAACAAAGGAATGAAGCATAGCTGAAAAAATCTCTCGCCTGCCGCGGGAATCGAACCCGGTCCTCCCGGTTAAAAATCCAATACTCTAACTATTGAGCCAAAGAGTCGACTCCCAGACGCAGTTATCAGAGATTGAATATATACTTAGAAGCTATGCGTAATCTGTCTTGGTCAGATAATCAAAGGTAGGAGTGCTCGGTCGTAACAGTAATCAAATATGTTGGGAAAGTATCATTTGAATTTTATCTCAGCCTTCTTACAAACTATCCCTCACTTGTATGTTGACATAACGTTGGCTTTCATTGGTCCAACGTTGGCAAGAAGCACCCTTCAGAGATGCAGAAAACAAGAAATTATTCTTTCTGTAATCATTTCGGTTAATTGTACTTTGTATGTGTGTGTGTGTGAGGGGGGGGGGGGGGGGGGCGGGGGGGGGGGGGGAGAGGGGGGCAACTTGAAAATTAATTTTGTCACATACAATGAATTTTCTTATATGAGTTACCATTTGTAATTAACATTATTCGTACATATAATGTGTATATAAGTTCAGTCTTCAACGAGGCGTAGCCCCTATGTGACTCTGTTGCCCGGCTGCGTAAAAAATCTGAATTGATTGATTGATTTGATTGATTGACTGAGTCTTCAACGAAATTTAAATATGACCCCTTCAGTATTGGACAACTTGTGCAATACAATTTCGCACAAGAAGACGTCTTAAACAGAAGTTTAAATTTAATCGAAAACAATAACAAAAGTAATTCATATATGATTCTCTCTAATTATATGTTGGGCCAACGATTATTCTACGTTGGCCCAACGTTGGGCCAACACGTCAAGTCATCGTCGGGCTCAACGAGCAAAATTACGCGTGTGAAGAGATTAAATTGGAAATTCGCTTAACTGTAAGATTTTTGTATAAATTTCATGTTCAAGAGTGACATGATGGTCCTATGAAATGGAGTAGCAATGTCGTTTGTGGCACAATCAGAGTCTAATTATTTATTTGATCTTTGAACAACTTGCAAAGAAGACCATACAAGGATTATTCCATCCAAGTTTGGTCAAAATCTATACAATAGGTGATATAACAAATGACCCCCTGGGAGGGAGCAATGTTTGACTCCAGGGCTGTAATTTCAATGATCCCGATAAAGGTTTACTATATGAAGCTACATACCAAATATTAAAGGTCTGGACCTTCTAGTTCCACACAACAAGAATTCTAACCCTTAAACTGCCAATCACAACAATTGTCGTCTGCTTTGTCATCTGATTGTGATTTTAAAAGTCATTTTTGCAAACAGTGTGGACCCAGATCAGACTGCTCCTCTAGGAGCAGTCTGATCAGGTCCACACTGTTTACCTGTATGCAAAAATAGGTTTGAAATGTTTGCAAGAATATTCATCAGACGACATAAACAGACGACATTTTCAGATGCAGGTTTTCTTGGCATTTAAGGGTTAAAGCTTTTCCTGATATGAGACTATGTAAAACAAGTGACCCCTGTGTTGGGGTCATTTTCGACCCCGGGGCTACAATTTTAACAAGTTGGTAGAGGTCCACTAGATGAAGCTTCATACCAAATATTGTAGGGGTCGTCATCACAGTGAAACACATATAATCAGAAACACTGTGATGAAACAAAGCCAAGGGCTCAATGGTGATCTGAAGCCAGAACACAAGAATACCATAAACAGGACCTTGATGAACCCGACCACAGATATTGACAGTCAGGCACTGACTATATGGAACAGACTGAGGAGGGAACATTTAGCTTGAGGAACGACCCACCGTCGTGCAATTAAAGAGGGAAGCAATACTATCAACCATAATTGGGTTAACAACCATGCAAAGATGCAAAGTCCACTTGGCAGTTTGATGATGTGTCTTAAAGTAATGGTAATTTAATGGCAAATAGTGTAAATCTTAATCAATGGCCGCGTTCTGTGCCGTTTGATCTGAATCTGTACAATTTGCTCAGGTCTGTCTGTCTGAATAGACAGTACAATACGGTATGGAAAGATGACGTGTGTTACAAGTATTGCAAGAAGAAAGTGCTTACTTTTCCCCGGACACCTGACATCACCTTTGGTTACTGAAGGTTCAAGTGTTAATGTGTTACCCTATTTAACTCTAAACATTCGCAAACATCAACTCCTTACCATATTTATCCTAAACGGATAAATCCACTGTACCTGTTGATATGCGGCGTCTGATCTGAGCCTATATTTTTTCTCTCAGA